>JACGCK010000030.1:0-397965 GCA_014925825.1 Pholiota molesta
TCGTTGCAGCTCGAGACTACATATAAAAGGGGTGATGGCACCCACAGCTCTGCCTATATCCAATCAAAAGAATCAATTGCGAAATCACCGCCGAACGTGAGTGTTGATGATACGAGATGGTGGTGGTTGGAGGACAAGTAGTTATATTACTTGTACGCCCTCGCGAGCGCTTATATACCCTACGGTGGCTACCTACTGAGTCAATATACTACATATGTTAAGTGATCGAAGTATTAACTAAGTATGGTAATTTATATAAGCGATCACGGTTTAACCTTAAGCTCGAGAAGGCTGAGTACCAGCGCTTCCCAACACTCCCCCTTACTCAGGCTTCTCCAGAAGTCCAACTTCGTACGTAAGATCTTGATGGACGATCCGGGGTAGGCCTTTAGTAAAGAGATCCGCGAGGTTGTCCTCCGTCCTAATGTAGACCATATCTAGCGTACCGTTCTGTACGAGATCGCGTAGGAAATGCAATGAGATATCAATGTGCTTGGTTCTTGAGTAGAACTCTGGGTGATGCGCGATCGAAACGGCCGCTTGGTTGTCGGTGAATATGGTCGACGTCTTCGGTACGTATAGTTCGAGTTCCTGGAATAGCGAGCGGTACCAAAGTACCTGCTTAGCGCAGTGTGTGGCAGCCGTATATTCCGCTTCGGCTGTGGACAGCGCTACCGTATTCTGCTTCTTCGCGCTCCAGGCTATGGCGCCGCCAGCGAGAACGAAGACGTATCCGCTAATCGATTTGCGGTCGGCGTCCGAAGCCCAGTCCGCGTCGCAATAAACGTTCAAGTCCTCCGTGAATTCTTCGGCGCTTAATCCTCCATAAGTAAGCGCGTACTCCCGCGTCCCTTTAAGGTAGCGAAAGATTCGCTTGACTGCGGTCCAATGCACCGGTTTGGGATCCTTCGTATACTGGGCGAGTTTCTGCGTAACGTATGCGATGTCTGGCCGTGTACCGTGCGCTAGGCACATCAGCGAACCAATGAGCGTAGCGTAGCTCGCCGACATTTCGTTCTCCCTGTCCTCGCCCGGAATTTCCATATCGAGCTTGACGTTCGGATCCATAGGCGTCGAAACCGGGTTGCAGTCTTGTAAACCGAATTTCTTGAGGAGTTGGTCGATATAGGCGGTTTGGGATAAGGAAATAGTCTTCCTATCGAAGTCTTGAGTGACCTTCATGCCTAGGAGGTTTGACGGGCGTCCTAGGGATTTGACTTCGTATTTACGACCCAGCTCCTCCTCGAATAGCTTGTTCTGGGCGTTTGAGCTTGCGATAGAAATAATGTCGTCCACCCAGACCAATATAATGTTGAACTCGCTGCTGTTGTAACGTTTATAGCAGCAGTAATCGCTCTTGAGTCTCGTAAAACCCAAAGCGCGCAGCGTCGCGTCGAAGTCCTTATTCCAAACGTTCCCTGCCTGCTTCAATCCGTATAGCGAACGTATAAGACGGCATACACGGCCACTACCGTCTTCGAACCCGGGCGGCTGTATCATAAAAATGATCTCCTGTAAATATCCGTTCAGATAGGCGCCCTTGACGTCTAGCTGAATCAAGTCCCATCCAAATATAGCCGCCAGCGCAAGAAGCGCTCGTAAGGTTTCGAAGCGCATGACGGGCGCGAACGTTCCATCGTTGCTGTAGTCGACTCCGGGTTTCTGGGAAAAACCTTGAGCCACCAGGCGAGCCTTGAATTTCGCTACTCGCCCATTCGCGTCCCGTTTCTTGACGAATACCCACTTGCATCCTATAGGTTTTCGATCCTTCGGTAAGTCGACGAGTTCCCATGTTCCCATTTGATGAAGTATCTCCAACTCTTCATCGACAGCTTTCTTCCACTCGTCTTTCTCGTATCCGGACAATGCCTCCTTGATATTCGAAGGTACGTCTTCCTCCTTGACTGAGAGCATCGTAAATTCACCGAATAACGAGTATTCGCCGCTTATACCAAATTGGGATTGGTCGACTTGTTTAGCGCGCGAAGATTCGGTTGGACGAGATGGATCTTGAGATGACGTGCTCGGGGAACTCAATCTGGATGAAGGGGTTCGTGACTGGGGGTTGTGCGCCTTCGAGTAGTCGATCCGTGTACGTTCGCGTAGTTGCCGTCCTTCCGTAATAATCTCCGTATTTTCTTCGGCCTTTATTTCCTTGGGAACTTCCGCGGGCGCTTGAATATTCTCTGCTTGGGTTTGAGCGTTCGAACTCGTTCCTGGCTCCCCCTCGGACGGCAAACCCGGCAATACGGTCATAATCTCCATCCCTCGTGGCTCCTCGTTCTCGTTGAAGGCGAAATTGCGTGACACTTTGACTGAGCGGCGCTTAGGGTCGTAATAGCGTACCGCTTTAGTCGCATCGTCGAAGCCTACAAACACCATCTTGTGTGACTTTGGGTGTAGCTTCGAACGATTCATCGACTCGTCGAGGATCCACACGTCGCACCCAAACTCCCTGAGGTGCGACACATCTGGCTTGCGTCCATTCCAAGCTTCGTACGGCGTGCGGCCCTTTAGCGCCCGTGTTGGCGCTCGGTTTCGAAGATAATTAGCGTGCGAAACCGCTTCGTCCCATAAGAAGTCTGGTAAATTCTTGGCAATTAGCATAGCGCGCGCTAATTCCAAGTGCGTACGGTTGAAGCGCTCGGCGACACCGTTCTGAGACTGCGAATAGGGTGCCGTCGACTGTATTTCGATGCCGCGCTCAGCCGCCCAAGACTTCGTTGCCGCATTGACTAACTCCTTGCCGTTATCGAAGCGCATCCATTTCGGGAACCTTCCAAACTTCCGCTCAATCAACGCGCCGTGATCCTTAATCTTCTGCGTGGCCTCCGACTTGTCCTTCAGGAATTTGACCGCGCTATAGCGGACCGCGTCGTCCGTGAAGGAAAGATAGTACCTGAAGCCGCCAATCGACTTCACACCCGCCGGTCCCCACACATCTCCCATAAACCCTTCTCCCGCGATTTGCGATCGATGCTCGGCTTCTTTTGGGTAGTGATTTGCCGGCTCGGGCTCGAGGCCCGAAGCCCGCCCAAGCCGAGCCCATATGGGCCGTGCCGAGCCCGGCCCACTGCTGGGCCTCTGTGGGCTTTGGGCTCGGCTCAAGCATGTTGAAAGCCCGAGCCGCAGGCCTAAGCCCGGGCTTTTGTGTATTTAAACTCCGCCTAAATACTGTACAGTTTTTAATTTTTTTGGTACTATGGTGGATTTGCTGGTAGGCAAGTCAACTTGCACGATGTCAACCCGCGAAAAGCGCACGGTAAAAGCATCATCGAGGCTTATCAGCGCCGACAACGCCGGTGAGATGTTGCTCACATCTCACCAGGCTGCCCATGACCGCGCTACCGCCGCTACCGCCGCTATCCCCGCGGACGCCGGTTCTTCTTCGAATACTTCTCAGGCTGTCACAGCGGCGTCAAGGCCTACAACGAACCCTTTACCCAGTGCCGCTTCCACACCACCCCCATGCACTCCCACTGGCTTGAATGCCTCCCTTTCTGTACCCTCCACCTCTGCAGCTTCCAATGAAGTGGAACTGGACGACGAACCTGCGCCAATCGCAAGGAAGCGAAGTCGGGCGTCTATTGTTATAGGTTCCGAAGATGACGACGACGATAACCGAACACGCGGTGAGTTGATGTTCGATTCTCAGTTAATAACTACTAAACTAATAATTTACTTTCACTAGCTACTTCATCCAAGCGCAATCGTCCTGCCGTGACCATAGAGGTCGAAAGTGAAGGCGAGGAAATACCAGCAGCGCAAGTTAAGAAAACGGCCGATATCGACGCTTTTTTCGATGCGCCTACGATGGTTCAGGGACATTCGACACCCATGCGCTCATGCCGTTTGTGCTCGTAAGTCTCTCATTGATGTTTGACAGATATCTCACTGATGCTACCCCAATGCGACAGCAAAAAAGGGCCGCTCAAGTTGATTGTACCCGACGTTACGACTTGCCGCCGTCATATCGAATCTCAACACGAGGTAAGTTCTTTCCCCTTCTTAATTCATATATCTTTTTCAAATTCTTATTGATTTACGCAGGCAAGATACACGCGATGGTGCGAGAAGAACAAATTCGAGTCAAAGCTTCCGAAGGTCGTCAAGGAACGTGCATCGAAAGCCAAGGAAGCTGCGGCCTTGACCCAGGCGCGACTCGATCCACACCTCAAGGAGCGTGTACCCGAGCCGAAGAAGGTTGTTTATTCCGACGCGCTGTTCCGCGATGCTGCGATTGAGTGGCTTATAGCCACTGATCAAGTAAGTGTTCTTTTCTCATAGTTATCGCCGTTTTCTCACCCATATACAGCCTATCCAAGCTGTCAAGCATCCGAAATTCAAAGAGATGATCGACATTGCGGCTACAGCGACAAAAGGCGTCAATATTCCCTCCCCAAAAGCAGCTCGCCAACATATCATTGATACATTCCATGCTCGTATGCGTGATCTTCGCGATCGGCTTGCGGTACGTTGTTTTTTTGCTCGTTCTTTCTTTTATTCTGATCTATTTTTATTAGAGTGATAAGACGGGCCTTATCAGTCTTACCACAGATGCATGGCAGGCTAGCAACGTCGACGCCTATCTAGCTGTTACTGGACACTGGATCGAGCAGATGCCGAATGGCGAGTGGGTCGAACAGAGCGCGCTCTTGGGATTCACGCAAATGAATTCCGCGCATGATGGAGCCCGCCTCGCCCATGCCCTTTACAAGATAATAAAGCGGCTAGACTTTGGTGCGAAGGTAAGTAGTTTTCGACCCGTTCATATTTTTATCTCTGATCTTCGTTAGCTTGGGTGGATCACCTGCGACAATGCCGCGAACAACATTTCCATGCTCCGTGCATTGGCGCTCAGAATCAATGCCTCGAAGATGCGCCGTGACTGCAAGAAGGAATGGGATTGGAAGTCATCGCATATTCGGTATGTGTTTCATTACAGCGGTTGATTACTTGCTTACGACTATCTATTTTCAGGTGCCTTGCGCACATCATCAACCTTGCGACGCAAGCCATCCTCTCCACGTACAGCACCACCAAGCACTTCGATCCCGAAAAACCAGACGAGCATGAGCCGAACCTCGAGGCGTTTGTTCGGGATGAAGTAGGATTGGTGCGAGCGATAACTGTCAAGGTATAGTTTATTTTTACGTCTATATTTCCGCTTGTGCATCTGAGTTGAAATTCTTTAGGCTCGCTCTTCGGCGAAACGAAAAGAGATCCTTGCGATGCTCCAGAGACGGGTCGGTATTATAAAGACCTTGGTCCTTCTCCTCGACATGAAGGTTCGTTGGTCATCCACCCATGTCATGCTCAAGCGTGCGGTCAGATTAAAACAAGTACGTTAGCAATAAATGTTGTGCGCTATGATTTTCTTATCTATCTATAGTTCCTCGATGATTTTATCTATGAACTTTCAAGAGAAGAACCCGATATACGGAAAAAGCGAAAGATCGACGCGCTTGTGCTCAACGATGATGAGTGGGAACGTGTTACCATGCTTATCAAGCTATTAGAGGTATGTTTTATTTATATTTCGTATTGAATGATGTTCTAATTGTTGTATAGGTTGCGGATAGCGCCCAGCAAGCCTTTTCTTACGATAATACGCCGACCCTTTACTCCGCGATTCCGGCGCTCGAAGTGCTTCATAAGGCATGGTCTCGCTATGCCGATAAGCCCGAATATTCAATGTTCGCCGACGCGCTGGCTGCGGGAACAGCAAAAATCAATACCTACTATGAGAAGACGGCAACATCTCATGCATATACCTTCGCTATGTGTACGTCTCGCTCCTTATTTACTAATATAGTTTATTGATATGTCATTTATAGTACTCAACCCAAACATGAAGATGGAATACTTCGAGAAGCATTGGCCACTGGAATTGCAGTGTGAAGTTCTAGCATCCGCTGAGGAGCTTGTATGTTTATAGTTGTCTTTTTCTTGGCTTTACTCACTCCGTACTAGTTCAAGCAGCGACATATTGAGCTCTTCGGTGATGCTGCGCCTCCGAAGAAAACACAAAAGGGCAATTCGAAGCTTGCGAAGTTGATGGCCGACCTTTCCAGTGATGAAGAGGATATCGCCGCCACACCCACGCCAGCCGAGTCATCACCATGGCTCTCTGAGTTTCGACTGTACCTCAACAGTGTGGATGAGTTATCAGACACTACGACGCTGGTTCAGTGGTGGGGGGCACGTCACTTTTTTATTATACTTAAATGATGATTAATCTTATACTGCTCCTAGATTAATGCCTCGCGTTTTCCAGTTTGGGCTTCGCTAGCGCGCGATTATCTTGCTATTATGGCATCATCCGTGTCTAGCGAACGCGCCTTTTCAGCGGCTGGAATTACCATTTCAAAGCGTAGGAATCGTCTCAAAGCTGACGTTGTTGAAGCTTTACAGTTTCTCAAATGTCATATCCGTAAAGAGTTAGTCTTCGCTCCGCCAGCACCATCTTCAATACTAGAAGATGAGTTGGAAGAGGTTGATGATGACGACGATCCAGATTGGTATGACGAAAAGGAACCGCCGGCTTGGGATAGTCTTATTATTAATATAGATGCTTCAGATAACGAAAACTAGTCAGTATATAGCGCTTATGTAGATTTTAACTATAAAGCCCGGGCTTAAGCCCAAGCCTGCCCAAGCCCTGCCCAAGCCCACACGTCGGGCTGGGCCTTATGTTTGTCAAAGCCCAAGCTCCTGTAAGCCTGGCCCAAGCCCGGGCTTTTAGGCCCAGCCCGAGCCCGGAAATCACTACTTTTGGGAATGGCCTATGAGCTTGTTTTGCCTGGATACAAGCTTCGCAGGTCGGTGACGGAATCGAAGTCTGATCGATCGACAATCCTTCGACGAGGTTCTCTCGATTAAGTTGCTGAAGTGATGTCATCGAGATGTGCCCGAACCTTCGATGCCATTGATCCCAGCTGAGCTTCTGCGGGGAAACAAGGTTAGACTTCTCGGTCTCCTGTAGCTGCGCGCGTGCCAATAATAGATATAGACGGTTCGTCTTGATGCCCTTCCCAATCAACCTATTTTTGGCATCCCAAAGCATACATCCTCCATTGACGAACTTAACGTGCCCGCCGGCGTCATCAATCCGGCTCATCGACAATAAACAATTGGGCGCTTCTGGCACATGCAAGACGTCGCGCAGCTGATGACGTAAGGTCTTCCCATCCACGGCGAAATTAACTATAATCGTCCCTCGCCCCTTCGCAACTGCTGGACTCCCTAGACCCTGCACCGTCGAGTTTTGAAGTGACGTATATTCGACGAATGCTTCACGTGCCGTGCAGATGTGTGATGTCGTTCCGGAGTCTAGGAGCCAGTCGTACTTCGAGAATTCGCGGGAATTTTCGATGGGCGCTACCGCCATGTATGACGCGTCGTTAAGGTTTGATGTGATCGAATCTTGAGCCTGATTAGTGCATCCTGCCCGATTTGGCCCTTTACGACCCTTCGGTCCCTGGCCCTCGCGTCCTCCCCCTTTCGCCCAGCAGTCCTTCGTGATGTGACCCTTCTTGTGGCAGTTGTAGCACTCCTTCTCGGCGTTCTCCGACTTACGACCATTTTTATTGCTCCCTCGGGCTTGAAGTGACGTTGCGGCGTTCTGATTACCGGATTTGGCTTTCCGGCGCCTATCCTCCTCCAAGAGGACACCAATGAGCTCCTTTGACGATAGTTCGGGCTTATTGCCGCTTGACCCGAGGTACGAGGTCGTATACGTATCCCATGATTCCGGAAGCGACGTGATTAATATCATCACGAAATCCTCATCAGGGACTTTACTGCCCATCACGTGTAACTGCTCCTGCAATTCGCGCAGCTTCGAAATATGCTCTACCATATCGAATCCATCCTCCGCGACTGCCCTATACAGTGCGCGCCGAGTGGCCAACACTCCCAGCCGGCCCTTGGATTCCTTGATTGTGGTAAGCTGTTCCCACATCTCGCGTGCCGTCCCTGTGCCGCTGATGTGGACCATCTCGGTGTCCCCGATTGCTAGCTCGATTCGGCATCTCGCTTTCACATCCAGTTCGCGCCATCTCTTCTGGGCGGCAATCTCCTCCGGTGTTGGTTTCGAGGGGTCGGCTGATCCTGGTTCCTTCGCTCCCTCCGCGATATGGTCTACCAGTCCAAGGTCGGTCAATACCGCAAGCATACGACGCTTCCACGGCATCCAATTGTCGGCCTTCAGCATGGGCATGCGGTATGAACCGCTCGTGTACTCCTCGCTAGACATATTGCTGATTGATGCGCGCGCTTAATTAACTTTGATGTGAGATGCGACGGTTTCGTGACTTCGACTTTAGTGCGCGGGCTCGGGGCCCATAACCTGTTGATGATACGAGATGGTGGTGGTTGGAGGACAAGTAGTTATATTACTTGTACGCCCTCGCGAGCGCTTATATACCCTACGGTGGCTACCTACTGAGTCAATATACTACATATGTTAAGTGATCGAAGTATTAACTAAGTATGGTAATTTATATAAGCGATCACGGTTTAACCTTAAGCTCGAGAAGGCTGAGTACCAGCGCTTCCCAACAGTGAGCTATGTATAAGCCATGTACCATCATACTTGGCGACAGCTTTTTCTTATCGTGTGCATTTTCTTACCTTACGGCGAGCAACGCATAAGATATATACAGCTCCGCAGCTGCATCATCCCCCAGATATTAAGGAACTACAGCTTCAAATCTGTATAATGTGGCGTCCGTCTGCATAGGTGTATGATAAGTTGAGGTGGGGGATGTTAAAGACCTTGCGATTGCTGGACATGTTTTCAGAACGTGACGGTTAACGTTAATTAGTCACCTGACTGTGACGCGTCGCGTCGGAACCGACGTGGTTCACAAATTTATGTTTCGCTCTCGTTCTCTTCGACATCCTGCTGCTCCTACTCTAGCTTTCATTTCACTCTGGCCATAGGCCCAAATACCTACTATAATGACTGGCCCGAAATACCCCAAGGTTGTCGGTGCGTATACTATTCTCAAGGCGGTGGTAGAACTTCGGACTGAACTACGCTTTCTGGGGCAGGATACGAGCTAGTGGCTGAGATTGGTGGTGGTGGTTTTTCAACGTGAGTCCTTGCTCTCAAACGAAACTTCACTTGCGAGATGGAGCAGCGGAGTCTGGGCAGTGTTGCGGTGACAGCCGAGGTGTTGTGGCAAGAGATTGGCAACGACCAGTGCACATTCGTGGAGCCACTGTCGACAACGACGACGACTGCCTATTCAAAGAGAATCAAGCAATGACGAGTCAGATTCTGATACCGGTTGCGTACTTGATTGCTGTCAATCATTTGCGGCAAAGTAGCATCCTGCCACTCTACCGGCGCTTAACGACCTATCCTTACCCGATCGGGATCACCAAACTTGAACTAATCCATTCCAATTCGCAGTGTCTACCGCGCAGTCAACATCGAAGAACACCGCGTCGCCGCATGCAAGCTCATCAAGCTCACCGACGACACGACGGAGAAGGACCGCAAGAACGTCGACAAGGAAATGCGAGTGCATGCGGCGCTGAAGCACAAACATGTTCTCGAATTTCTCAACGCGGTCGTCGTCGAATTGAAGCATCGAATGCTCTACGTACCAGGGATATACATGCTTCTTGAATTCGCGGGAGGAGGGGATCTTTTCGACAAGATTGCGGCGGATGTGGGTGTGCAAGAGGACGTGGCACAGCTGTATTTCAATCAACTCGTGGCTGGAATGGTGAGCAGTATCGAATTTCTTTGGAAGCTTTATTTATGACATGTGCCAGTCATATATCCATAGTCAAGGTGTATGCCACCGTGATCTGAAACCCGAAAATATTCTCCTCGACGCAGCTGGAACGCTTAAGATCTCGGACTTTGGCCTCTCAGCTGTATTCAGGTTGAAAGATTCGGGAAAGACGCGGATGTTGTCGGAGAAGTGCGGAAGTCTGCCCTACGTTGCACCTGAGGTACGCTGTCCTTTTATATTTCCTTACCTTTCTAACTTTTTTTGGTTTACGAAGTTGAACAGCGATGCCCCATATAACGCTGAGCCCATCGATGTATGGGGCGTTGGTGTCATTCTATATACCCTCCTTTGTGGAAGCAAGTCTTGGAATGACATTGCCTGTACTCGAAGCTGACATTTCTTATTTACATTTAGATACCCCTTGGGACGAGCCTACGGCCAGCAGTCCCGAATTCTGTCGCTATGTTAATGGTACTATCTTCGCAGAGCGACCGTGGAGCCGGATCCCCAGCGAACCTTTATGTATGTGCCCTTTATACTTAGTGATGGCGTTCTTCTTCTAACAGGATCCTTTGAGCCTTAATCAAAGGCATGTTAACCCTTGACCCTGCAAAACGACTGACGCTGGACGACGTCGCCGCGCATCCATGGTGCATGAGGTAATGTGTTCAAATTGAAATTTTTTCTTTCGACGATCCTGATAGCAATTGCTTCCAGACAGAGTCAATTGGCATCAGAAGGGCTTGTGGAACTTGCTAATCGGCTGACGCAGTCGATACATGATAACGGGGAGATGAATTATTCCGCACCGCCGACGCTGAACGGACCTGGGTCCGTTGTCTTTCTGTTCGTCAGTCTGAAGAATCAGCATCTAATGGTTCGGACCTTCATTCACAGCGAGATGGATACCGACGAAGATACCGTCATGCAATCCGCAACAAGTCATCAATCCCAGTTCACGCAATCCCTCATGCTCTTCGTACGTTCCTCGCTGATCGCCTTTCTTTCACCCAACATCACTCACCGAGCACCCTCCTAGTCCCAAACCCAGTCAGGCTCGCGCTACACCCCACATCTAACCCGATTCTACGCCGCCCTCGGCCCCACCCTCATCATCGGCCTCATCCACGAGTCCCTCGAGGCGCTCGGCGTCAAATGCAAGCCCGCGCCCCCGATCGCAGACGGCCCCAGCGGCGAGCGCCACCGGCTCCGCATCGGGGGTTGGGATAAGAGACGCCAGATGTTCAAAGGCTGGGTCGACGTCGAGCGGTTCGCGTACCGCGGCGCGGAGGGCAGCTTTTGCGTTATGCGTAGGGATGAAGGTAATCCGATTTCGTGGAGGCAGCTCTGGCGTGCGTTGATCGAGTCGGAGCTCGTGGAGCCGCATGTGTTGAGGAAGTAAGGTGGAGTTGGATTTGATGATTGATGATTTGAGAGTAGAGGAGTGGTGGGATCTCTGGTTTGATCTTTTTTGTTGATTTCTCGAGGATTTCTCTTTTCTTTTAGAGTGCGCCGTGGGGCCATTCTTGTATATAGGTTGTTGTAAATAGCCCCAGCATCTACTCGGCATTTGTATTATAGAATCATGTATATACATACATTACTTTAAACTTTTAAGTGGGTTTAGCAATTTATTTTCGAGGATGCCATCGTAACCTCGTGGATTAGACAGGATAAATAAACTAAGGGAAATTTGATTCACATCATATGACAGTGGTATACATACGTCCAAAAGGTGACAATTGAATGAAGGAAGAATGAAGAGTTTTAGGGATACTAGTAAGCGGCGGTTAACCAGGGATATGTAAGTCAAATGCGATCATTGTGCGATTGCGACATTCAGTGGAAAATGGTTGGACCTCGCAATTCATCTTGGAGTGAAGCTAGGACTGACATCAAAAGCAATGTGAGAATGGGATCGACACAATCACATCTGGAGAAATATAACATACAATTTACCGTCGAAGTTCGAGGTTCTCTGGCGATGGAGTCAACGACGAAGCTATGCTTCCGAAGGGTGGAGAGATTCATCGAGGATGTCTGTGAGACCGTTGCGCCAGCTTTCATTAATAATCGTTAAGTTGAAGCCATCTCTGACGGCGCGTTGAAGCTTCTGGGCAATGTCCAGTTCAATCAATCCGTATTTGTGTCCCCACAAATGAACGTATAGAGACTGTAAAGGTCTGATATGTTGGTGAGTCTCGGACCCTTCGATGTATCCAGTCGGCGTAAGAACAGTGGAACCATTAGAATGCGCCCTTATCACATCAAGAACATGACCGTAGGGCACCGCTATATGTTTGATGCGCAAAGTCCTCAGATTCGGGAGGAAGGCGAATTGGCCCGTCGTTGTTTCTTGAGTGTGGGCCGTTGTTGAGAGCAACGTGAGCAGGGGATTGACGGAATTGCCGTTGCTGTCATTGGTATTACCCCTACATCTGAATTCCAGAGTTTCTATTGATGGGATTTCTGCGAGAAAGGGGATCGCATGCAGCTCGAAGTCCATCTTTCTGTGAGAAAGGTCTATTTCAAGAGTTTTCAGCGAGCAATGTGAGCGTTGGAGAAGAGATTTTATGGATTCTAAATTGTACGAGCCAGCATTGGAATCAATGACGAGGTGTTCTAACGCAGGGAACTCCATCAATGAGAGAACAGCGGAGGTTGCTGGATTCCAATATCGTGCATGAAGAAAGGTGAGGTGGTTATGTTGAATGATAGTGTCCCGTGTGATATGCGCGGCAGGGTCAAGATATCGCTTCAGAAGATGGAAAGTACAATGTGTCAGAAATGGTGCTTTCGAGAAAAGGTCGTAACACATATCCATTGATGCGATGCTAGCTTCAATGTTCGTAATTTTTTTCCAGTCCATATTCAGAAGCATATTAGTCCGGAGGCAATCCATTACAAGAGTTCTCAGGTTGGGGATCATTCCTAGATCTATTTCCGATTTGGTCATGCAGTTCACCTTGATCTTTAAAGTGTTTAACATAAAAGCGTGAGCGAGGTTGGTGGGAAGGTAGCGAAAGAAATCCCATGAGTGCGATGGGAAGGAGATGAACTCGAAGTGGAACCATCTGTGAGTATATTGGGCGAATAAGTCCATGACCTTCTGTACAGCGCCTTGGATTGAATTCAAGGGGTCTCCAGTCATCTCGCAGATCCTGATATAAAGCGGAAGTTCTCCTGACCGATGCAGCCATTCCTCTAGAATATCAACATTGGCTTTTCTGAGATCATACACATCGACAGTGATGGAAGTCCAGAGTAGAGGAGTAGACCATGTGATAGCGCGCCAGGATGTACACACAGCGCCGAGCACGAAGGGCGTTGTTTGAGCAACTTTAAGGCCTTGTGCACCACGGTGGGTACCGTACGGTCCGTAATTCTCGGCCACGGTTTCAGGTAGAAAGTTCGCGAATATCTTGGAGACGAGCTCCGAAGGAAGTTTCGACGTCAAAGGATCATGGACAGGGTTCATGCGGCCATAAATTAATGTGCGTTTTGATTTCAAAGCAGTAACGACACTTTCAGCCTTGAATATCTCTTGATTGATAGCGGCGAGGTCTTCGCAAGGACCACATGGTTGACCTTTCGCCAGGTTCGGACAGGGGAAAACGTGCTCTGTCATCTCTGTAAGTCGTCGAGAAACTGCAATAGGTAAACTTTATTAGGAGCGTTAAAAAGCACTGATAGGTAGAACTGCGTCACCTTGGGGTGCACTAACTCTCCGAAAACACTAATCCGGACCTCTATGCCCCGAGGAATTCCTGGAGCCAAAAGCTGAGCGTTGGATATGAATTGGTGATCGTCGACAAAGCGTTCGCTGCAAGTTCGCTGCGACAACGCGCTTGTGGGACTGGATTCGGCTGAGTTACAATCAACACGGGAAGCCGGCCCCCGGCGCCCTTATCCAACGCCAAACGCACCCATTGCAACGTCCCGCAACAGTCGTTTCCCAAAATTCACTTCATCAAAGGACCGCCGATCCCAAGCGGCCCCACCAGAGGTCTTCAACAACGACATAATCATGCTGCACCAGCAGATTCTGTGGATCCTCCGAGAATCTTCGATGGCAAGCTCGAGTACGGCTTAGCGATTCAGACGCGTTATCATTTTTATTCATCTTCTTAGCTACGATTACTTGGTAGCCTTCCATGGGTCGAATCGATAATATAATTACGACAAGTATGTCTCTACGCTGGCATGTTCGACGTTGACTGAATTAGCGTAAACGGTAAAACATATAGACAAACACGTCATCAGAAAGGCATAAAGACAAGACCGGGTGCTACATAAGTACTGGCTAAGTACAAGCGAGTTTTGTATCTCGAGCTGATAGAGAATTTTCTATGATAATAAAGCAGAACACTATGCGACAACGGGCGACAACGAAGGTATGTTTTAGAGGAATGAAGAATTTTTATGGAACCAGAGACCAGCGATGAACCGATGCCGAATGCGGTGGCAACGTGTAATGCGACCTCGAGACATCCAGTTCGAAGGTCATAGACGGAAGGTCAAATGGTCTGGCGGAGCCTTTTTCGGGTTGCGCGCAGGTCGTCGATGGAATAACAAGTGGGAATGGGATAGTCTTTGGAAAGCTTGGAGCTGCATCTAAGCTCCAAGTTCTCTAGCGATGGAATGTCGGCCAAAGGAGAGAATAGTTGAAGGTTATCCTCCGGCGTACAGTGTTCGATATTCACGTCGAGGAATTTGAGGGAGCAGTTAGAGCATTGGAGAAAGTCTGCGATGGTTACGACGTCGACAGGCTCGCGATCCGAATCGACGGTGAGGTGTTGCAAAGCGGGGAACTGCAGGAGATGGAGAGAAGTATCTGTTTCGGTATTCCATTTTTTTATATGGAGGAAGAGAAGATGGTCATGTTGATGAATTGTTTTCTGAATCCCTGCTGTACTAGTATCACCATAGAAAATCACAGGGTTTAAAATGCTGAAAGTGCAATGTTTGAGATAGGGTGCATTCGAGAATACCCACGAACACATAGTGATTGATGAGAAAATGGCTTCCAGGTTCGTGAGTTTTTGCCAGTTGACACCCGAAAGATAGTGCATGGACGGCCTAGCCATGTATAGATTCCTTAGGTTGGGAATCATCCCTAAATTTATTTTCGAGGTACCGCCGAACCCGATCTTCAGAGTGTTTAGAGTATGAGCGCGGGCGAAAGTAGAGTTTAGGTAATGAACATATTTCGGCATCATATTATATTCGAAGTAGAACCACTTGTGGGACTGAAGTGTGAATAAGTTCATAACCTCCCACAGAAGTTCACTGTCTTTTAAATTCATGAAAGCCGCCTCGTAGATTTTGATGTAAAGGGGGAGTTCTCCAGATCGGCCCAGCCAGTCGCACAAAATGTCGCAACGGGCTCTGTTGATGTAATTCAAGCAGAGTGAAATGGATGTCCAGAGTTGGGGAGTCGACCAGGCAATAGCACGCCAGGCTGAGCATACAGCACCAAGCGAGAGGGGATTTGTGATGGAATGATGTCCAGGACGCTTGACAGATACACCATAGGCAGCGTCCACGTCGATGGGCAGAAAATTTGTGAATATCTTGGCTACGATCTCAGCGGGCAGTTTTGATGTTAAAGGATCGTGTGCGCGATTCATGCGCCCATAGATTACGGTACGCTTTGCATTTGGAGTGGCAATCTCTTGATCGATAGCGGCAAGCTCTTCACATGGAGTACATGTCTGTCCTTTCGCCAGGATCGGGCAGAGGAAATTGTGACCAGTCATCGATATCTGAGCCCAATCTGAGCCGTCGAGGAACTAAGATGCGCAAATTTTGAAAAGGAGAGAAGCTTTAATTTAATAGACGAAACGACGTTACCTTGGAATGAGACGGGCCTCAAAAATTCGGGCCTACGATCTGAGAGCTGGACGATAGGATACGACAGAATTGGTAGCTTTGTTAGTTCAAGTTGTGGGAAAGCGCTCGGCGCTGATTTGCGCTGAGTTCTGCTGAGCTACAAATTTACCCAGCACGTGAAACGGTAATTCAAGCGCCCGCAGCCATCTTTCGACACCACCATCTCAACGTCTAACGTTGATATTTCTTCGTAATATACAAATCAGCCCTTGGGAAATGCAATGGAAGTGCAAGTCAGATGCGATACTCAGTGGGAAATAATTGGCCTCCGCAATTTATCTTGAAGTGCAGCTAGGACTGACGTCGTCAAAAGCGATGTGAGAAGGGGATCGACGCAATCATGTCTAGAGAAAAATAACATACGATTTCACGTCAGGAAGTTCGAGGTTCTCTAGTGATGGAATCATCAACAAAGCTACGCTTCAGGAGGGTGGAGAGATTTATGGAGGATGTCTGTTAGACCGGCATTTTGGTTGCCCCAGTCGTCAAAGGCAATTGTGATGTTGAAGCCATCTTTGACAGCGCGTTGAAGCTTCTGGGCAATGTCCAGCTCAATTAATCTGTATTTGTGTGCCCACACCAGAATATGAAGAGATTGTAAAGGTCTAATACACTGGCGAGTTTCGGACCCCTCAATGCTTCGAGTAGGCGTAAGGACAGTGGAATCAGCAGTATGCGCCCTGACCACGTCAAGAAGTTGATCGTAAGACAGAGCCATGTTTTCAATGTGCAAAGTCCTCAGATTCGGAAGCAAGATGAATTGGCCTGTCGCTGTTCCTTGAATGTGAGCCGTTGTTGAGAGCAATTTAAGCAGGGGATCGACGGAATTGCCAATAGGTGCATACCGGCATCTAAATATCAAAATTTCGAGCGACAGAATCTCTGCCAGAAAAGGGATTAGGTGCAACTCCAACTCTATCTGCTTGGGAGACAGGTCTACTTCAAGAGTCTTTAGCGAACAATGAGAGCGTCGGAGGAGAGATATTATGTTTTCCAAATCGGCCCTAGAATCGACGACAAGGTGTTGTAATGCAGGGAACTTCATCAACGAAAGAACAATGGCTGTTCGGGTCCTCCAATTTTTTATACGAAGAAAGATAAGGTGGTCATGCTGAAGAACTGCGTTCCATGTGGTATTTAGGTCGTCGCTACTCGGATAGAGATCCAAAGTACAATGTGTAAGAGATGATGACTTTGAGAAAAGATCGTAACACATATCAATTGATGGGATGGAAGCTTCAACGTGGGTGAGTCTTTCCCAGTCCAGATTCAAAAGCATGTCAATTTGGAGGTAGTCCATTGCTAAGTTTCTCAGGTTGGGGATCATTCCTAGATCTATTCCATTGGTAATGCCAATAACCTTGACCTTTAGCGTGTTTAACATGACAGCGCAACCAAGGTCGGGGGGAAGATAGCCAAGGAAATTATCTGGGGTTGACACGAACTCCAAGTAGAACCATCTGTGAGCGTATCGGGCGAATAAATCCATGACCTTCTCTACAGCACCGCGAATTGAAAACATGGAGTATCGGCTCTTCCCGCAGATGCAGATATATAGTGGAAGTCCTCCTGATCGATGCAGCCATCCCTCTAGAATATCGACATTGGCATTTTCAAGATCATACAATTCGACCGTGACGGAAGTCCAGAGCAGAGGAGTGGACCAGGCGATGGCGCGCCATGTCGTACACACAGCGCCAAGCACGAGGGGTGTTGTTCGAGCGACTAGTGCATTGCCGTATGGTCCATATTTTGGGGCCACAATATCAGGTAGAAAATTCATGAATATCTTGGAGGCGAGCTCCACAGGAAGTTTCGAGGTCAAAGGATCGTGTATATGATTCATGCGGTTATAAATTGATTTACGTTTTATGTTCAAAGCAGTAAGGACACTTTCCGCCTTGAGTATCTCTTGATTGATAGCGGGGAGGTCTTCGCAAGGACCACATGGTTGACCTATCGCCATGTACGGACAGGGGAAAACGTGTTCTGTCATCTCTGTAAGTCGTCGATTGGTCGTCGAGAAACTGTAACAGGTAAACTTATCAGGAGCGATGAGTTCTGATAGGTAGAACTGCTTTACCTGGGGGTGAACTAACGACCTCTATGCCCTGAGGAAGTCCTGAAGAGAAAATCTGAGCGCTGAGTATTGGATATGAATTGGTGATCTTCGAGAAAGCATTCGTTGCGACAACGCCTTTGTGGGACTGGGGGCTGAGTTACAAATTCTATCAACACGTGAAGTCAGCCATCTTCTAACTCTACACCACCATCTTAGCGTCTAACTCTGCTTATTTCTTTCTTATATTCAAGTCAGCCCTCGGATCATGTTCCCTGCTCCTCCAAACTTCTCAACGGCCGTGCACCCCCTGCCACCGTTCTCTTTTGGATCCTCAGCGCCCTTCCCAAACGCGCCCAACGTCCCACAACAGTCATTTCTTCCCCAGGATCCGCTGCATCAGAGAACCGCCGATCCCAACTCACCAGAGGTCTTCAAGAACAACGTCACCATGCTCCACCAGCAGGTTTCGGGGTGCAAGCGTTTGCGCGAAGGGTTTTATCATCAATGTATGTCGCTTCTTGCTTCGTTAATTGCTTTCGTGCGAGCCCAACAACTTGATTCGTAGACAAAACGCGTACCAGACGGGTAATTCACCCGCACACACCGAAGGTACGCTGTCGCTATACCGCTTACGTTTCCAATCTCACCTGCGTATGTCACAGCGGACATCGCGACGCTCAAGCAGATGCTCGCTCTTGTCCTCGACGCCATGCGGCAATCCGGTGTCGGTGCTCTACCCGTGCTGCCGACTGTTGGAGGCATCCCCGCGGCTGTTCCGACTGAGGCGCAGCTCCTTGCCAGCACGACGCAGAACCTCCGCGCGCTATATGAAAAGCTCCAGAGGAGCCAGGAAAGCGCGGCTGTCTCTGCGAACCTGTTATTAATGGATCACCCGTCGGCTCGAACAGGAGCTCAGAAGTAGCTGAAGGAGGATGAAAGGGCCCTGATAAGGTACGACTTCCGCCAGATGTCAGCAAAAGGGGGATATAATACTGATTTCAGCAGTTTCTTGCCTCAACTCTTTTCGGAGATTAGGCACCATCCATAGTCTTGGCGAATTCCTGCAGCCATACGCGTTCGACATGCGAGCTACTCGCGTATACGGTTTTCCTCCTGAGCCTGTGATGCCCGTGGTGGGGGTAATCATAATCAGGCCATTGATGAAAATCATCTCTCCGATGGCGAGTCGCGGCGAAGCCAATCAATTGCCTGTATGAAGTGTCGAGAGGCTTTATACATCCAGGCACGAAACGAGGGCAGCGCGTCACCATTGTAGACACTACCTTTTAGTCGAAGATCACCAGTTGCAAATGTTAATCAATCGAAGCCGATATTCGCAATGGTATGTACAAGCTTTGAGAAGGATGCCACCTCCGTTCGAACGCACTTAGCGGTCGCCAATAACTGTGCCATCGGTGGTTGTAATTTGCACGCCTTTCGAAAAGTCCGTACTTATGCTATATTTGATATCCTCGTCAACTTCGCGCACTCACACGCCCCGTAGATCCCCGCCGCCCCCGCATGGGATGAACTTACAATCTCGGGTGGCAGGCCCGTACACTAGGTATACCTTGCACACGCACATATGTATGTACGTACTCCTTATCAATTCTGCAACTAGGATGATACGTGAACATCGCAAAAATTTCACCCCCGTCGCCTTGTGAGACCTTGCCCGTCGTGATCACCCTAAGCGAAGACTGGATGGTATCTCTTTTCTGATCCCAGGTTTCAACTTCTCAGCGCCATGAACATTATCAAACCACAAGTGAGTAATCGCATATTGTTCTTCGAAAGAAAGCGCCTGTGATATCAAGCTGGGTCCCAATATCCTGCATAAAAGGGCGTAGGTCTCTGTTGGAAGGGCGCTGAAACTTGACTTGCCCAGATACGCTCGAAATGGCCGCTCAACTCGTCTGGCTTATCACCGGAACTTCGTATGTCTTTTACTCTCTTCATTCGTAACTCAGTCCTGAATCTTCTGCGATGCGAATGAAACAGATCTGGCTTGGGAAGGGAGCTTGCGCTCGAGGCGTTGAAGCGTGGCGAAAAAGTCATCGCGACCGGCCGCGCTCGCTCGATTGACAAGTTGAACGAGCTCAAGGCACATGGGGCTGATATCCTTGAATTGGACGTGACGTCCCCGTTGGAAACCCTGCACGAAGTAGCTAAAAAAGCGATCGCTATCCATGGAAGGATTGATGTGCTCGTGAATAACGCAGGTACGCTTTCCTGTTTGCTGATACGGGAGTTTATATTCAGACAAGCCCGCTAGGCTACATTCTCGTTGGCGCACTCGAAGAGAGCACGTACGTTTTCATGTCAGAATCTGTCATCTTGTGCTTTTATTCATTCCGTTTATGTTATAGTCCAGAAGAAACTTACGACCAGTTCAAGTGAGCAGGAACTATTTTCTGCGCGAGTCTTACTTATCTGATTGTCTTCTTTTAGCACCAACGTGTTTGGGGGCTTAAATGTTGCCAGGGCTTTCCTCCCATACATGCGGGAGCAGAAAACCGGCACCATAATCTGGATCGGCTCCATAGTTGGCTGGGGGTGGGCTTTTTTTGTAACTTCCAGTGCAAGCCAGGTCATATTAATCACCGGGTTGTAGGTCGTATCCTTTGCTGGTCTTTACAGCGCCTCAAAGTGGGCACTTAGAGGTATGTGCTACGCTATCAACCAGGTTATAAATATTCATGCCATTCTCTAGGTATCTCTTCGTCTCTCCACGACGAGATTTCGCCTCTGGGACTCCGAAGCATTTGCCTCGACTTCGGCTACTTCCGCACCTCCTTCCTAGCCCCGGATCAGCGCAAGCCAAAGGTGGCGAGGATTTCCGATTATCAGGCAGAATCCGAACATCTGGAGGCTATTCTTCAAGGTAAATTATGTCACGGCGGCATGATATTCTTGAAGACTAATAACGCATCCCGTCGATAATAGCATATAACGGAAAGCAACCCGGCGACCCTCTCAAAGGTGTCAAGGCAATCGTCGATATTGCTCGAGGGGAAGATCAGGCTGCTGGGAAGGAATTCCCTCGCCAAGTCGTGCTTGGTACTGACTGCTATAATGAAGCCACGGAACAGACAGAGAAGATCATAGCGCGTTTGGAAGAGTGGCAGGGGGTTTCTTTCAGTACTGACTTCTGAATTTCGGGGCAAACATATCTTCGACTTGCGCTCGTGAGTAGACAATTGCTCAGCGCTCAATTGCTAGTCATGTAATGATTTTTGAATTCTGTCTTGTCTACCGATCTGCTACATACAAAGTTGCATAGATCCTCTTTTCTTTTGCTCTGTATTTCCAAAATATCATAGTGGCCTTCTGTTCCATTTAAATTCAGGTTTGATGATAATAGATGACTTGATCATCAATGCAGTGTGGGAAGCGACAAATGATGCGATGTTCATTGGAGTTCGGCTCTACAACCTTTTTATTTGACTGCCACGACCACATTCCAAACTACATTTCCCCTCAGCTTCAAAATGGCGAATGTTTTCCTCAATATACCGCAAGAACTGCGAATTCAAATTTTGTCCCACCTCGATGCCGTTTCTCTTGCACGTTGCGCAATGGTGAGCCAACATTTCCTTCATTTCTAAGATTTGAGAAAGCGATTGAATCTGGGGACTGTAGACTTGTGAATCTGTCTACGCAACCCTCAAGAACTCATCTCTCTTAACATATACAATTCAGCTGCACTTCGACGGTCTCAAGGATGTCGGAACGTCCAGTTTCCACTCTGAGCTTATCGAGTCACTTCTGCGCCGCCGGCAGGCATGGTTGTCGCTCGATTGTACAGGGTATACCACCTACAGTATGCAGCATCTGTGCCGAGCATGCGAGTTTGTCGGGGGCGTGCTAGCCAGCTCGGATAGGCACCATCTTCAAATAGCATGGCTGCCGACGGCCAGCAACGTAGAAGGTCGTACGCTGCAAAGATATCTAGCCGGAATTTCGGTTCGAGACTTCACGATGGACCCGACGCAGGATATGATGGCGTTATTTGAGGACGATGGGAGGTGAGTACTAGCATATCGCCTTTTGAAGCAATCTAAACAAGTATCCAGCCCATCGTCGCTGGTTGACGCCCGCGCTTGTCGCATCCACCTTCGTACCATATCTACCGATAAGGCCCATCCACTTGCAGAGCAGGGTGTTTTGCATTTTTCTGTTTTTCCCGAGCGTTCTTCCGACAATGACATCTGGAGTGCCAACCTAGATATCGCGAAAAACATCTTGGTCGTTGTGCTTAATTTAGAATCAACTTGGCGGGCGATGCGAGTGTTGGTATGGGATTGGACTACATCGGATCTCATAGTGGTGGGCCACTTCTCCCCTCATACCCTGACAGTATTTGACCATTCACAAAGGATTCCTCTATTACATTCGATTCATTGCTCCCACATCCGAGATTTGAGTTCGCAATTTTGAATTCCACATCCTGCTTTATTACCTCTATGTTCGACTCCGGGTCGATTCGGTTGTATAAGCTGGTACGCTCAATTAACGCCCCAGCAATCCACCTTGCTACACTTCATCTCCCACCCACCGCCCGTGATACCGACGTCATCAGGGTTTGCACCTCCGCCGGGCCAATTGAGGCGCAACCACTGTCCCAAACGCCACTCATGTTCAATGATGAGGACCGTCTGCATGTGTTCACGGTGCTATACGCCCACCCGCATATGCAAACCCCGAGATCTGAAATGAACATTTTCGTTCACCAGCGTGTCTTTACAAAATATGTCTCCCGCCAAATTTCCTCTCCCGAGGACCATCCACCTCTCAACATTCCATGGGAGGAGTGGGGCCCGCCGAATACGAAGATTATCTACCCTGCATGCATTCGAGTAGATGGCTGGCCAAGGTGACTATTCGAACCTTCTTTCAGCGATGAATCAATGTGCTCACTAGCTCCCTATATTCGTAGATATATTCATGGTCAACGTGTCATCTTTCCGGAGCGTATATATGGCGCGAACGATGCACTCGAAGAAGTACCCAACTCTATGGAAGTCCTTGACTTTTCCCTTGCAGCTGTGTTGTCTGCCAAGGGCATTCCAATACCAATGTCTGCCTCTCCGCCCTCGTCTTCACAGAGCAAACCCGGGACTTTAATGCCATCAAGCACCATTCACGCTGGTGAAGTTCCTATATTTGAGGGTGACGTGGAGACGCACCTTCCGTGTGTATCCTATAAGCGCGACCTCAAGCAGACATATGCAGCGTATATGATCCATGCGGACGGTATTGTTGGTGTAAATGTATGTTCACATTCTCCACTACTCTGTTATTCTGCTCCGAGAAAGCCGCAGTTGGCTTCTGGATTTCATTGCTCCATTTCTCGGTATCATTTACAGTTCGTTGACCTCCGTTTTGTAGATGAAAGACGACGGCAGTCTTTACTCACACGTATACGCCATCTGAATAACTGACAGCCCCGAACGCACCCCTTTCATCGGCACGATAAGGCTCCGCAAATAGTCACGGTTTTAGTGTTAGATATGTCTCAGGTCTCATTATATTATTACTACGGTGCGGTTTGTTTCATTTCCTTCCTGTCAGACTGAAACTACCAGGATTCCTCAGACTGACGCCCACCCCAAGCAGCTCGACATCCTAAAGCTACCATCGCGTACTTCGACGCTTTATCTAGAGTAACTTTTCGTCGATGCCATTTGTCATGATGGCGCGGGCCTTCAAGCGCGCCCTGCGCCGTGTACGCGTTCGTCATGGAAAGAACCCTGAAAGGGAAAGGCGTTCTAGAAGTGGAAGGAGTCAGAATGCGAACTAGAGGACCCAGGAGATTTCTGCCGTCTTCATGGTCTTCGTGAGTCCTGTTCCTGTCTCCGCTCGTATTTAGTCGCCTGCTGACTGAGTTCTAGGAACATGGCCGCGTTCTCATAAGTTCGGATATTCATCAACACTAGTTTATGATATCTCGAATAATATGATACGTTATTTGGGGTTGAACATGATACTTTGAGACGTGGACGACATCCAGATCGAAGCTAAGAACACATTGGAGGAACACAATCTGGGAGAACTAGATGAACTAGGAGCGCTTTTAGATAGGTATGGAGTTCATCCTGTTGGAAATGCATCCCGGAAGCGATATCTGATCACATTATCCAAACATAGGATTTAGCTGGAAACGGCTGGGTTACGCAAAGAGGACAATGCAAAAGCGCACTGATTGATATCGATATCTGATGTTTCCATATTTGGCCAAAGAATGGTGGCACATTCCATAGTGCCACTTGCGCCTTCGTGAAAAGGCCAGTAAATAAAGCAACAATGGGTATCCACTACTAGATACAGCAAGCCACCATGGCGTGTATCTCCCATATAATCTAACTGCAATCATTTTCATTTTCGCCGTCCCCACTGAACTTTCGATCATATCGCAGACTTTTAACGCCACTGATTCGCCTTTCTCGACACATTCACCTCATTGCTCATCAGCACTCGGAACTCAGCGATGCAGCAGTATGGTCCTCCATCATATCCTCCTCCCTCGTTTTTCCAGGCAAACGCAGAGGCCTATACTCCTCATCACTATACCCAAACCGCTGCAACTTCCTCCCTTCCTCAGCACCCGGCCTACTATAACCCCCACGCTACTTCAGTTCCAGCACATGCAACGTCGTACAGTTTAAACCCCTATCCCGCGTTACCATCAACAGTCCGCAATTACTCTGACCCACGGGTGGAAAGTTCAGTCATCCCGTCGGCATCAACTCAGGAGTATCAGACGGCACCAGCAGTATACCGCGACCCGTGCGTGGTGGCCACTTCAAGCCAAGCACCGTTCAATGATCATTCGCGGGAATATCAATCATCAACCGCGTCGGCCCAGCCTCAAGGCCACTCCCTCAATACATCGAACAATGTGAACATCGCAAATTCAGCGCAGCCGCTCGTGTATGGCCACTCCTCTCTTCCAAGGTCTCAGACGTTCTCGGATGACCGTCCCTTCATGCCTCGTATGCGCGCGTCAACTACACAGCTGCAAGCGGCACCTACTCTTACCTTCGATGACGAGCACGTTCCACCTCCACTCAATTCCTATGGACAGATATCGCGTTCCGCTTCCGTTGAAACTTCTCTGTATCCCACTCCTCCTCCTGCCTACCAAGAGCTAATCTATACGCCGACCCCACCAATACCATTATCGCAACCACTGTGGTCTTCCTCCTCGACTCCATCGTCACACCCCATCGCTCAACCTCTGTACCGAGAGCAAAACGTTGCTCTCTCCTTGCGCCAGCAGCAACCGCCTAACGGACTCTCATTTTCTGCAGTTCACGCGCCGAGTCCACTTCACCGTTCTTGCAGCGCCGGATCGGAACCCGGGCCTCCAACTACCGAAAAATCTATCAAAATTCGCCAGAAGACTCAATCCTCAAAGAGCTCGAAGCGCAAGGTGGCACAAACCAAAGCCAAGAAAACTAAAGCTTCTACGACAGCTGTCGACGCGGCGAACTCGTCGACCAGTACCGCGCGGGGCGTAAATGGCCGAGATGCGGAGGTGGTGGCAAATTCCTCAACCGTGACGCAATCTGAACGATATTCAACTCCTCCATCAGCGGCGGAGGGATCATCTACAGCAACCAAAACGACGAACAAGCGCCGCCGCGAATACCTGAATGACACATCTGCTTCAACCACGGCGACGAAAAAGCGATGTTTAGCAAACATGGGGTCCTTGATTAAAGGGTTCCGTTGTATAGACGCGAGGTGGTTAAGCCCGAAAGCTGAAAAGAAGGTAAGTGACCATTCGTACTTGTCGAGCGCTTATTTCTTAAACCATCCCGCCTTCTAGCTGTATTCATCTAGTCCTTCATATTTATGCCCACTGGATAGAAATTGCTGTGATGCTCCTCTCATCAATATCCTCAAACCTGAATGCGACACAATCATCACGTTCGGTGTCAAGACTGAGACCCTCATGGTTACTCGTGCTGTTTCCCTCTCTAGTTGCTTAGATGGAGATGCCTTGCTGGATAGTCCCCGTGAAGTGATTGTTCGCAAGCCCAACTGGCCGCCAGTTTTCACTCTCAACATTGTTGTGAGTCAAAATATGTTTAAAAGTCGCGTGAATTGAAAGCTGATATGCATACGGACGGCTTTCAGTGGTTCGGGTATCAGAACATCAGCTACATGCTCAGGGTACCCCTCAACAAGGGTCGCAGGGCGATGACGAAGGCGCATCTAGCCGCAATTATAGCCCGCGTACAAAGACATAATCAACGTAATGTTTTGTCACTCGAATCTCCGTACGTTTACTGATCAAATCATTGCAGGAGCATTCAGAAGAAGAATGCAAGCAGCCTTTTCAGTGCCAAGTTCCCATATTGAAGCTTGGAAAGGGTGGTGTCGCGTTTGAACAAATCAAGGTGACTGATATCCAAAAGGACAAGGACGGAATCTGGCACCCGACAATCTATATTGAATATCCTTTGGACGTGATTCGCGGGTGCTTAGGCTCAGAACAGGACATATCTAATCTAGATAAATACTATCGGAGTATACATACTACAGACTTGCCTTCACCGTGATTCAATGTGTCGAGTCCCTACAGATACATAGTGGTTAAAGTCATCCCATGCATGGCCAGCTCGCTTCGCTTTATTGAATAAACAGTGTCATTTTCTCCCAAGGTGGATGTCCCTCGCTTCATAAGATGGAAGACGATAGGCTCCTCTGTACCAACCCGTTCGATCGTAGACGAACTTCTGGAAGTGGAGCCCCATTCCACGTGGGCTCAGCGTTCTGCCACCCGAAAACATACTGCAAGGCAGAGACCCTGAACATGGAGAGTGGTTGCATCTCCTATGAAATTCAATATGCCAAATGTGCGCCTGGTATCTGTGAAGGTGGAATTAGCAAATGATGCGTCTGCCATCAAGAGTCCAGCTCATTAACAAGCTATGCCACTTACCGTCGATGCTTTGCGCGATACCTTTGTCCAATAGATAGTAGGATGTGAGTCTATTTGACGACCTTGCGGGCAACTGAAACGTGGCATAGTAGTCGCCAACGGGGTCGTTTTTCAAACAGGAGTCGTCCTCTTTCAACGAGTGCATCAGAAGGATCGGCGTCCGGAGTCCTACATGCGTAAGAAGCAATGGTTCGATAGGTGCGTTGTGCCTCATACGCATAATATCCTTGGAGCCTCGAAGATAGGCCGATGGCCCCGCTGGGATGATAGAAGATCTTCCCCGCGCCTGAGCACAATTGAAAATATCGACGACTTGCTGCGATGTATTCAAGACCTCCGTCATAAGGCGGAAGAACGCCCGCTCGGCGCCCTCGCCATATGCTATTGAAATACTGACATTACAAACGCCCATGAGGGAATATGCGATATCTTCTTCACGCATCACATTGCGCTTCGCCGCCAGCTGCATCTTGCGCGAAATAGGCAGATAGTTGGAGACGCGTAGATCATCTTTAGTAATCGTTGTTGCTTTGAAGATTTGATCTAGAATATCTGGATCGCGCTTGTCGCCAGGATGGGTGTACGGTACGAACATCGTCCAGTCCTTGTTATAGAATGACATATGATCTGGAGCGAGCAGTTCTTGGAATGTCCATCCGCGAGTGAACCAAGGATCGCGATGAATATCACCGAGGGCGGTGGTCTCCGCCAGGTAGGTGATACAGATGGTAGAGATCTTGTACCATTTGTACATTGAGCGGATGGATTCATCGAGCTCGGAGCTGCTGTCCTTGTTGATGCAAACAGTATCCATCCAGCCGAAAGAGAGTCCATGATCCGTCCAAGCAGATCTGCAAAAATTGGCGAGCTTTTGATACCCTGGCTGCCCAATATCGAACTGTCGCAGCCGCCACGCGCCATACGTAACTTCGCTCTCCGATCCACGAAGCCAGGTGTGAGACAGGATGGCATATTTGGTGCTTTCCTGTACAATCTCCTTGATCATGAGGTTGTAAGCTTGAGTACGTACCCTCATTCGCTCAGCAAAACTGCTAAACAAGCTGTTCAATTCCCCGGACACCCTTTCTTCCATCGTCCTCTCCGAGAATCTGGCTTGAATCTCGTGTATGATCCGGTCACAGACATCGTTCCTCTCAAGTAGTGTTATTTGCAGCTTGGTGCCGGACTCTCGAGGAGTGTCGGTGAAGTGTAATAGCCGAATAGGCATCTTGCTGAAGACGTGCTCACGGACCGCCTCTTGGAGTCTTCCCATGAATCGTTGGTAATCTGTTTGTCGGGGTACCAACGCTATCCTCCAACAAGCGATAGCAATATTATTAGATGTTGCGATTCAGAGGTTCTGTTATGATTTGCATACCTTTGAAAAACCCAGGATCGGAGACTTTGCTCTCTGTTGCTACGCCGCGAGATTCGACCAAAGCATCGTCTGATGCAACACTGTGAACATCAGGATCTGCTTTAAAATCAATAATTACAATTCGTGGTATCGCCGAGGAAGAGGTTTACCATCCAAATCCACCTCGATCCTCTGCGTTTGCCCGACTTGTGATTGTACGATCATCGACGATATAAACCCCTGGAGCGCGGTGAGAAGCATCCCCGCCTCAGGACCCATCGAATGAACTTGGCCGGTATCTAAAACATCATTATCCAACAAGTGATTCACATTGTGTTTACTACCTACAGAGAGGAGACTTACCCTCCTTGTTTTTCCCGCCGGTCGTATGTATGACGAAATTCTGCAGCGCCTCGAGCAAAATTTGCGATGCGGTGTTTACGGTGATTGGATCTACATTGCGCACGGGAAACATGTATGAGCGCCCAGCGACCCATGCATGGGCGCTAGGCCAGCAGATGGATGTGCGCACCTCTTTCCGTGGGATCGTCATGATCCCTCCGAGTCGACGATCCCGGGACCTGATGGATTCCAGCATGCAGAAGCGCATCGCGAGACGCTGAGGTTTTCTCTTGAAAAGAAACGAGAAGCATGCCATGTTCAATGATGTTCATGTTGCTTTCGTGAGCATTGAGCACTGAGGAGCTCACCAGCGGATCCAGACATTCGCAGCAACAATGCGCTCGACGTGGATGTGAGCGGGGAGCAAGGAGCTGTGGAATTCCGATATTTCCATCTCTATATACTATGACAGCCAACAGATCTGGCAGCACCGCTGTGTGTGAGCCATATTTATGCCTCATCGTGATGATGATCAAGTCAGAGGCTCAGAGCGAGTCAGCGACCAGTGGATGACCACGAAAATGTCATCATGCACGTTTAACTAGATGTTGTGGTAGCTATCGAGAATACAAGTTAACTTTCAGTGTTTTCAAGTATCCTTTTCCTTATATGATGGTCGACTATTATTACCAGTCTGCTACATACCTGCCACTAGCACAAGATGCCCACTGCCCAGCCATAAATACACCCATGGAAGCTACATCGAAGCAACACACCAAAAATCCAACACACCAATCTTCAAAATACCATTCATTTATAGATACCACATACAAATCACCCCTTCCCATCCCTACACACCCCCGACACACGGCACGCTCCACCCCTCAAACTCCCGCTCCCCCCTCTGCACCGCCGTCAGCACATCCCAAAACGCCCGCCCAATCGGGCCCAGCCCGCCCGCGTGCGCCGGCAGCGCGATGTCCTGCCCGCGCCACCCGATCCGGCCCACGGGCGCGACGATCACCGCCGTGCCCACGCCGAACGCCTCCAGGATCTTGCCCTCCGCGGCGAGCTGAGCGAGCTCGCCCATCGGGATGGGCCGCTCGTGCGTGTGCAGCGCGAGGCCGGCGAGAGAGGGGAGCGTGATGGTGCCGGAGGTGTGCGCGCGCGCGAGCGCGAGCGTGGAGTCGCGCGTGATGCCGGGCAGGATGGTGCCGTCCAGCGGGGGCGTGATCAGGTCCACCACTGTTTGTGCACGGTGCATGAGCATGCAGGACGACGCGGGGGAGAGCCAAGGTAAATAGGGTACGCACCGCCATCCCCCGCCTGCACCGCGAGGAAGAAGTTCATCGCGCCCACCTCCGTCACCCGGTCCTCCTCCCCGAGCAGCCACAGGATCTGGTCGTACCCCTGCTTCGCCGCCACGCGCTGCGGCAGGAACCCCGGCGCGTAGTTCAGGCCGAGCTTGTGCCCGCCCGTGCCGCCCGGCCACGCGCGCACGCTCTCGGACACGCCGAGCAGCGAGAGCCCCTTCGCGGTGCCCCGGAAGTAGGGCCCCGCAGGCGTGACGACGGCGTAGATGCACGCGGCGTCCGAGGCCGCGACGCCTAGTGCTGTGGGAAGGGAGAAGGGGAGTGAGTAGGGGTTGGGATGGGGAGGCGTGGGGACGTACAGGCGCGGGTGCCGATGACGGTGGGGCGGATGTAGAGGCTGTAGCCGGGCTGGTTGGGGATCCAGCGGGACTCGATTTGGATGAGGCGCTCCAGGAGGATGAGGAGTTGGTCGGTGTCGAATGCCTTTGGAGGAAGCGTATTCAGATTGAGGTTCGTAGATGGTTGAACTAGGGTAGACGTACGGGAAGAGCGACACGCGCGACAGAGCGTGCAAGGCGCTCCATGTTCGCTTTTGGACGGAAGAGACGTGGTTCGCCCTTGGTACCGACATATGCCTAATCGTCAAAGGCCTGAATTCAACATCCGATCCTTCGTGAAAGGTGAGTGATCGCACCTTCATGCCCTCAAAGACATTCGGGCAGTACTGCAAACACGACGACATGGGGTCCAGCGAAAGCGGGCCATAGGGCTTGATCTCGGGCGCACCCCAGCCGTGGACAGGGTCGTAGTTCACAACCAGCATGTGGTCCGTTTTTTGCTGGATCATAGCCGCACCGTCAGTCGCGGATCCACACACCGGAAGGAGCACAAACGCACCTGCCCGAACACAAGCGTCTCGGGGGCGGGCAATGGCTTGAGCTCAGAGGCCATCGTCACGACCAGTTTGGAAGCCTAAGGACCAAGACCAGCGCGCGTCAGCTATCGCGCGCACGTTCGACCTAGCGAAAGGCAGCGGATGGACGACTTACATCGAGAGGCGCAGGGGTATCCGGCGCAGGGCCATTCGCGTCGATTGCCATGTCGATTGCACGGGAGGGAGTGTCAGATTTTGCTAACGGTACGTCCGTGGAAGTGGGAATGGTGAAGAAGGAAAAAGCGAGTCATATTTGTACTGGGCAAAATCGGATGAGGGCTGGGTGTGCATGAGATCAAGATCGGGGAAAAAAAGTTAAGCGATGCATTTTATCTGATCTTATCTTATCTATGGCGCCGGAGCTTCGATCATCATTACAAGCGCTGATCATTGCTCGCGCGGCCATTGGCTGGCGTGCGGCCAAGCTCTCAATCCAAATTCAGGCAACGTTGGTGGGTTAAAATGGCGGTGAGCAGCATAACCAGGACTGGGACAACCTGGAAAATACGTTATGACACCGTTCACAAGGTATAATTACCCAAGTGACCGTTCGGCCGAATACTTTGACAATAGAAGCCACCCAATGAAGTCTCGAAACACTCTCGTGTATTCAAAACCAACTCCTATAAAACACTTTCACGCAGCATTCACGATTACGCGTCGACTCCGCCGTCTCGTTTACCGGATCGCTTTTACAGCATTTGTAAGATGCTGACCACCACGAGACCAATGGGCGCGATGGATAAGAGATAGTCGCTCCACCCTCGCCGTCATTGCATGGATTATTGACGGAATAATTGGATGATTATCATCCACAGGCAGCGGTACACGTCGGTACACGTCGGTATACGCCACCTCCGGACCCGCGAGCACTGCAGATTATAAATAAACTGACAAATCGATGGTACGGGTACCCGGGAGCCTGCCGGGAGCGAGATAGTTGCCTTTCCCCCGACTCTACGTCATCATCTACTTACTCAACTTGAGCGCTTCACCGTGGGCAGAAAACATTCCAGCTAACACCGAAACGGGAGACCTGTTGGCATTTCCAAAACGACACACACAAAATCAATACAGCGTCAACAGCGCCACGCTCTCCACATGCGCCGTCTGCGGGAACAGATCGAACCCCCTCAGCCTCTCCAGCCGATACCGCCTCCCCTCCCCCTCCCCCTCCGTCGCCCTCACCACCCTTCCCACATCCCGCGCCTGCGTGTGCACATTGCAGCTCACATACACTATGACCCCCGGGCGGAACGCGAGCAGCTGCGCCAGGAACGCGTCGTCGCACCCCTTCCGCGGCGGGTCGACGACCACCGCCGTGCGCGCGCGCGGGAACTCGTGCACCGCCGCGAAGATGTCCGCCGCCGTGCCCGCCTGAAAGGCAATTTTGGACGCGGGGATCCCGTTCAAAGCGGCGTTGCGCGTCGCCGAGGCGATGGCGGCCTTCGACAGCTCGATCCCCGCGACGCGCTCGAACCCCGCGGCGAGCGAGATCGCGAAGAGCCCCGCGCCGCAGTACGTGTCCACCAGGTGCGTCGGGGGGTCGGGGGCGGCGGCCGCGAGGAGCGAGCGCACGAAGTCGACCATGAGGGGGAGCACGGCGTTGTTGTTCTGGAAGAACCCGCCGGCGGTGTACTCGAAGAGGAAGTCGCCGACGGTCTCGCGCGCGGGCGCGTTCTGGGAGGAGACGCAGACGTGCTTGGTGAAGGCGTCGGAGAGCCTGTCGATGGGGGGTGTCATCATTTGCTCCGCGTCGAATGAGGTGTCTAAGGAGTCGCGGTACATGAGCGACACGCCCTTTTTGTAGGACATTATATTGCTGGACCGACGCGTTAGGTAGGGAATGAGTCGATGAGTTTGCAAACGTACTTGATTATATTTTGTCGGTCAGATTTATACGTTTCGTTTAAGATAGGTGTGGCAATGGGACATTCCTGTAATGCGAAAACGACATCAGAATCGCTCATCTCAACCGCCTTCGATACATACCTCTATGTCTATCGTCGATTTGTTGTTAGCCATGTTAAACCCGATCTGCAGCCATGGTGGTTGTATTCCTGGAACAACGTCCTTGGGCTTCGTTCCTTTAGGAGGGCGCTCGAAATGAGGCGTGATTTTGGTGCGATAGTTGTAGAGAAGAGGGGATTCGACGGTGGTTTCAATCACGGGTATGGCGGATTCGGGTAATGCTGCACATGGGGAAATGAGTATTTTTCGGGTTGGCATGAATATCCACGTACAAGAATATGTTTTGTATGCCTTGACTATCACGTCCCTTTTCAAATCTAGTTGCTTCTCGCTTGAGAGCATCTGATGAAGGAAACTTAAGTTGCCAGCCTTAGGATATCAAAGATGAATATCCATACCTGATATTGACACCCGCCGCACGTCCCAAAGTACTTGCACTTAACGAGGGAATCATCCCTCAGCTCAAGATTAGGTACGAGCACCTCCACCACTTGACCACACGAGTGCATCCGGTCATTTTTCACGATCTTGACGCGTACTGTCTCGCCCGGGAGCGCGACAGGCACGACGATCGCCCATGGGCCCTTTTCCTTGGGCGCTAACCCGATCCCGGAGCCTTCCAAAGCCATGAGCATTCCCGCTCGATAACAAAGAGAGAAAGAAAGAGCACACCTCCGGAGCCAAGACTCTCTATCACCACCGTCACCTCCTCCTTATACGCGAACGGCGACTGGAACGCGCCCCCGCCCTCCGTCACGGTATCGACCACATCGGCCCCCAGCAGCGCCCGGATCTCCTGGTAGAGCACGTCGGCCGCGGAGCAGGGCTCGGGGGGCGGCGGGTCCTTGCGCTTCTTGCGCCGCTTCGGCGAGTTGGGTGGGCGGGGCTTGACGGCGGCCAGCGAGACGCGCGCCGTCTTCTTGATTTCCGATTCCGAGGTCTCTGCCTCTGCTGGTTCTTCGGCAGCCTCGATGGCGAGCTCAATCTGTTCTGCTTCTACCCTTTGTTTCTTCAGCACGGGGCCTTCGACGTCCGAGTCCGCCAGGGAGCGTATTTGGGGAAGCGAAGTCGACATGGGACGGAGATTCGAGAAGAGGGGACTCTTCCTGAGAGTTCTGGCGGGGTAGATCTGTGTGAAAAGGCGCCTGTATAAGGCCAGAGAGCGCATATGCCAGAAATCAAGAAGAAATGCGGACCCTGGCGCTGTAAAATGTCGTGGTAGGTGTTCAGCAGACCTCGTCACAGTGGCCCGGCAAAAGTTTACTGACATATCGATTACGTAAGCCTCGTAATTCAATCAATTTGGTTGGCTGAAGAGATGAATGACTCCGCCGCTCTTGTGCTCGTTCCCTTCAGTCTTTGACGCGTACGCATTGACAGTACGTCAAGCGCCCATAGACCCACATTCTTTCCCTGGATTTTTGGATCTCTCTGTCTCTCTCTCGGGTGAACACACTGGAGATCTACATCCAACCCTATCTTGGCGCCGACAATCTCTTTGCAATCTCTTTGACTGGCTAACTAGAATCTTTTGTGATTCATTGATCTTCAATTGATCTTGACGCTTCGAGTTTGTATAGAAGGATATCAGTGATCTCAGGTCAATCTCAAGCACCTATCTATCTGTCTATACTTTACCACCACCTCCCAATGAAATCAGAAGCAGCACCATTCGTTGTATTCGGCTATGGCTCTCTGATATTCAAGGCAAATCCCCTGTTCCCGTCAGCAAAAAAAGGCCCACACTGACTGGACATGCACCTTCAGCCTCCGCCTCACGTTATCAAGCAAGGTAAAGATAAACCCCATGTCACTTACCCTAAACTAACCTCGCCAAAGTCCCCGGATACTTGAAAGGCTACGTACGCCGCTTCGCGCAAGCGTCGCATGATCACCGCGGGACAGAGGAGGTATCGTCTTTCTCGTTTTATAGTGCAGAGCGCGCGTTCGACTCAACCTGAAAGAACCCAGGCAGAGTAGTGACGCTAGTACACAAGGAAGACTGGGATAAATTCTCGCAATCGGCAAGCGTTCCCTCGCTGGAGAATAGAAATTTTGACTGATCAAATTGGATATTCTTTTGCAGGACGCTTTCCCGAACGATGATACCGTTTGGGGTATGTAATTCACTTGTACAGTGCATAACCGATTTTCTCAAGGTGCTTTATGGGCAGGCATAGCTTATACCATCGACCCAGCATACGAGGCCGAAGTTCGTGATTATCTAGGTCAGCCATACCCTTCTTTTGTATCCCATCATCTACTCAGACGGGCCACCCAAAGATTATAGAGAAAAGGTCGATACTCTATCGAAGTCAAAAAAGGCACCTTAGATTGACCGGATTTTTCAACAGGACGGATATACTATGGAGACTTTGGACATCCACGGTATCGACGACAATGGTGTCCATACTATCATCATCCATAACGTCAGTACCTGTCGACTAACAGCATCAACACTCACTTTTGTACTGATCGTGAAGTACACAGGCATACGTACGTTCTCACTTTCAGAAGTATGAACTAGACATCCGATCTGAATTTAAATATTGCCAGTGTTACGTCGGCCGCAACGACAATCCCTCCTTCAGTAAGCTTCCCGATCCCGTCTCCGCTGCATCACTCGTTTCTCTAACTCTAACACGCGCAGTCGGCTCTGAGCCTCTGGAGGCTCTCGGCAGGACCATCTGGAAATCCGTAGGCCCATCCGGACCGAACAAGGTATGCCTCAACCGTCCGCGTCATCCCCGCATCCCCTTCCGCTGTTAACCTTGGGATCGATTACTTATAGGAATACCTCTACCGCCTGGTAGAATCCGTGCGACACCTCTCACCCAACTCGTATGATTCGCATCTCTACGCCCTGGAGGTACACCATTCATCGTCGTTCCCGTCCTCCGAGATCACTACTGACGCTCAACGTTTTCTCGTCGTCCAGGCAATCGTCCATAAACTCGACGAAGAGCACGGGACGACAGGAAGTGCAGACATCCAGAATCAAGTCATCAGACAGATACAGGAAGATAAACGCACCCAAGTGGACGGCGAGGACGATTGAGATTGATGTCTGTTGCGAATATATAGCGTAGATCGCGAGCATCAGTCAACGGGAAACGTTGACAGGTAGCTTCTCATATATAGATTAAATTAACCACTACTTCGCTGAAATACAAGCCATACGGTGGCCTGAAGGAAGATAAAACCAAAAAAATACTACCAAATTTCTGCCCCGTTTCCCAAGCAGCATAGCTCAAATACTGAAATGATCCATCGTAAAATCATGAGTATGAGTTTTCCTGTGGAGATTCGCTAATCGCTGTCTGACTCTCTGCTGCGCTATAGCCGGATATCGTGGACAAGGCGCCTGTTCCGTTGTACGGCGACGCCGCCCCAAGCAACGGCGTTCGTTCCGAATCCTTGGTGTCTTTTCGCCTTTCGCGCTCGACAATCCTAAGAGCATATGTCTGAGGGAAAGTAGATAATACGACATCGTAATGCGACTCACCCCCGCATGACGGCGGCCGTCGTAGCCCTGTGCGCGCGGCGTTTGCTCTGGTTGTCTTGGTATCGGTCTGTTTCGTCGACTATCTCTTCCGAGATGATTTCCTCGATGATATCTGGAGATAGTCAGCCAGTCTGTTATTTAGTAGCTTCCTGGTATTCGACACGCACCTTCGAGGGTGATGACACCGAGAGCGCCGCCTGCTAGCCCCGGCGTACGGCTGATGAGGAGAAGATGAGCCCGGCCGGTCTGGCTGATAAACGAAGCACACATTATCAGACTAAAATTTAGTTCTGATGAAAAGATCAGTCAGAAAGACGCACAAGTAATCCAAGGCTTGGAAACAGTTGATAGAAGGAAGGGCCTCGGGTAGGATACTCAGCGTAAAAGCTGAAACGGGCAGTCCTTTGCTTGGGTCGTATGTCAGGAGCTATTTGTTCATTAAATAAGCTTCAGAATTATCATATATACACTGTGATTGGCCAACCTTTTTGATAAGAAGCAATCCAAGGAACGACAGGGAGTTTTCTGGTTCATGTACTGGGAAACGAGAGTAGCCACTGAGTAATCTAAAAGGTAACCAAATTCGAATCAGGAAACTTTTGTTAGGACGAGGAGAAAGAGACGAACATCTCGTCCACAGTTTTATGATCCAGAATCGTGTCTGCGCTGAGGGTGAGGGTATCCTTCAGAGGAGTCATGATCTCTTCGACATTTTTCGTGTTTAGCTCAAGCACTCCGTTAAGAATCGCGATCTCATCGTCACGCAGAGGTTCCTCGCCCGTACGATGGAATTGGAGGAACGATTTGAGTTCGGCTTTTTTATAAGTATGATGTGAGCTAGCGCCAAGAACGTAATCAAGAAGTTTGGCGATGGGCCATGCAACAGGAGCTTTAGTGAAGAGGTTTCGGGATTAGTGGTTTCAAGGACGTGTTGTACTGTCAGCACTCACCAAATAGATACATCATGCCGAGTACAAGAGGGGCACATGCGGCACCAACGGATAGTCCATAGCGGACACTGATAGCTTGAGGGATAATTCTGGATACTTCATGAGAAAAACGCGAGAGGAACGGTAAGGTGATGGCTCACTCTCTAAATTAGGAACCAGTCGTATGAGCATTCCCGAAGTCAGTTTATCTGCAGTGTTCCTACCCAAAAATAACTGCAGAAGGGTTAGGCCGAGTATGGTTGCGAATGTGAAAGAACCACATACCAATAGCAATAGTCGATATCACGATGGCTGCGACACCACCCCCGAGCTAGGTATCACATTCAGCCCACCCCACATGGGTCAAATTGGAAAGGTTCACGCACCGCACTATCCAAAAATATAGGCAAGCTTTCATTGATGATCTATAACGCGTCAAATTTGTATTGCTTTGAGTCTTGACGACGGGACATACGACGTTGCCCAATAACAAAACCTGCGTTGCTTGTCTGATCAGCGACCACGCCAGGACTAGGGAAGATAATCACGTACGACGAGCACCCAATGACGTCCCTTTTGCATGAGTTTGAGAACTTGTATATGATTTAGTCTAGAAACGCGTCGGAAACATATGACCGCGCACCTTTCTGTGCGTTTTTCTTCTCTGTCAGGTCCTCTGAGGATGTTGCCAGTACACGTAGATGCAGCTCGTCCAGGCCCATCAGACCAAGGGTCAGCCTATCTTCATCAGCACAAATACGACCGACTGTCAAGCGCAACACACCCTGCAAATACACCTCCAGCCAGAACGAGCACCATGCTCACGATGATTTTCGAATAGAATTCGGAAGAACCAGGCTTGGTAGGTTCCACCTCGATTGGTGCATTTTTCAGTCGAAGATGTGGGGATGCAAGAACCGTTCTCAGTAAGAAAAGCGTTGTGTGCAGCTTGGGTGGCATCTGGATTGTGGACGTCGAGGTGAAGGAGAGTTCGGGCAACCAATCGTGACCGTGTCAGGAGTCGTAGGACCGGGTATTATGTAAGCGAATGACGTCGTCTTCTGGTAGAGTTATGGGCGCCTATTGCGATTCTTCTTGGTTGACGAGAATTACCAGGGCGTCAATTGCTTGTATATATCAGATATAGTTTATCAGATATAAAAAATTGATCGAACTGCTGGTACCAAGCTCAAGCTGGTCTACAATGCACATACAAGAATTTATGTAAATCAAATATAAATCGCAAAAAAGAAATCATGTACGTAGCAAACAATGTTAGGTACCAACTAGGCACTAAATAATCAGATTAACTAGACACCAAACGGTCACCTAGTTCTATTTAGACGGACTTTGCGGAAAGGCATCACTGTAACGGCCAGTGTTCCCATTCTGCAACTCAAAGAGATATTGTGGGGCTACCATGATTGCCAAGAAGCAAGGAACTCTCATTAAAGAGTTCCATAACGGAATCTCTTCTCCGTTCTACAATTCTGTAATAATGATGCAATAAATATTTGCAGGATGGCTGAAATATAGTATTCTTTGCTTACCCTCGCATGATAGTCGCAGTAGTCGAGCGCCTTGCTTTGGCCTTCGTATGATTATCGCGATATTGATCTGTTTCGTCTACTATCTCGCCCAAGATAATTTCCTCGATAATATCTTAGAAAAATAACACGGATCAGTTTGGTGTTACTGGGAGCCGATTATCAGAAAGGATATAGGAAACACACCCTCTAGAGTTATGACCCCCATCGCGCCTCCGCCTTGTCCCGGAGTGCGGCTGACGAGCAGTAGATGTGCACGTCCCGTTTGGCTTGAATGCATGCATACAGGTCAGTTCCACAAAGAGCTGAGTGTGTCATTCAGTAACTCACAAATAATGCAGAGCTTGGAAGCAATTGATTGACGGATGCGCTTCGGGCAAAATGGACAGAGGGAAACTTGACACGGGGAGCGCCTGACTTGGATCATATGTCAAAAGCTGTTGCGACGTTAGATGAAAGCTATCCCTGCTATTTTTAGTCAAAGTTACCTTTTTGATTAGTAAAAGACCGATGAACGAGGTAGGTTTTCCAGGTTCGTGGACAGGAAAACGGGAATATCCACTTTGCAATCTATCGAAATTTTAGTAATATAGGTCTATATAACGACAGAAGAAGGCTTACATTGTCGCAATAGCATTATAATCAAGAATATCGTCGGCGCTTAATATTACCGCATCCTAAAATCGGCGTCAACATAGAATCAAAACGAAAGGGATGAGGAGCAAACCCTGAGAGGCGTCATTATTATCTCGACGTTCTTCGTATTGAGCTCTAAAACGCCATTCAAGATAGTGATCTCATCGTCCCGCAAAGGTTCCTCCCCAGACCGGTGGAATTCCAAGAACGATTTGAGCTCGGCCTTCTTGTACAGGTGTTGCTCATCTGTTCCAAGCACAAAATCAAGGAGTTTAGCTATTGGGTATGCAATGGGAGCTGTAATATCGACGTAAAAATTATGCGATAATAGACGAAAGGTTTGTTATATTATAACATACCAAGAATAAACATCATGGCGAGTACTAAAGGTGCGCAGGTTGCGCCAACCTGGAGTCCGTAGCGTACGCTCACGGCTTGTGGGATAACCCTATTTCTTGGTAAGAAAAGTTCAAATCCGCCAACGAATTGGGTCTTACTCTCTGTTCGCAAGCAACGGAATATCGGGATTGATCAGATCTCGGCTGTACAAAGTAAAGTTGCTGCTATGGACATACCCAAAGATGACTACGATATAAAGTTAGCACGTTGATAAGAAAGAAGGAGATCCATACCGATAGCCGTAGTAGAAATACCAATAGCGGCTATTCCGCCTCCAATCTGTACTTGTCAATGAGAATCCCTTGAAGGTATAGCTGGTAATGGGAAAGTTACTCACAGCATTATCGAGAAAAATAGGCAAACTTTCGTTCACAATCTAGAAAGCGTTGCATCATCAGCAGAGCCGCGAGTAGCCTCATAAGAGTTACACAGACCACGTTAGACAACAAGAGCACGACAAGTACCCAGTGCCGACCTCTGCGAAGTAAATTGAGGACTTGCCATTTATCAAATTAACTATCTTGGATAGCATCTCGAAGTAAAAGTACCTTTCTGGGCATTTCGTTTCTCTGTTATGTCTTCTGACGATGTGGCTAGGACCCGCAAATGGAGCTCATCCAAGCCCATCAAGCCCAGCGTCAACCTGTTAACATGCAAGGCGTCAGCAAAAAGCCGTGCAAAGACTCGACGAATTAATAGTCATTACCCAGCAAAAACACCGCCAGCCAGAACAAGCATGATGCTGACAGTGAGATGGTACCAGAATTCACGGGAACCTCTTTCCGTGCCAGTGTTTCCACTTGGTAGAGGGGGCTTTGGAATGCCATACGGCGACGCGCCCAAAGCTACTCTTACCAGTAAGATGCTAAGCGCAAGTCCGTTTCGTCTAGCTGCGGCCATGGGAGCTCTGAAGAAGAACAGATGAGTGTAATCGAGGGAAAGGGCAAGATAGTAGCAATACGGACTGATGGGAGATTTGACGATGGGCGGATACTTAAGGTGGTAACTATGCCTTCGGGGGCGCAGAAAAGTCATAGAAAGTCACAGATACTTGGTCACCGTCAAACCTCGGAGATCTGGGCTGATATGAAGCTGCCCAGCCAAAGTTACTCACATCCACTGGCATAATCATCGCAAGAGAGAATTTGGCTTGCGTGATTTTAGCCCGTTCATCTATTGTAGGATATCAGTTCTATCAGTGAAGCAGAATTACAGAACTCTATTGAACTCCATCAAGGGGCGCGTGATATAGCACTTAGCTTGTCGAACAAGCCGTGTCTTCGCCGCCGTGTCGTCTTCGTTTGTCAAGGATTGACGGGTGGAACCCAAACGGCCCGAGCTCTGGGTGCTGTGAACGCATGGAATGTTTCTATATTTGAGTGTATCTTATACAGATCAGCACAAAGGATTTGGCATTGAGGAGTTTCAGTTGAAGGAGCACGAGAAATACCTTTTGTGGTTGTGTGCAATTAGGAAGGAGCATTAGGCGCCAAGGAAAGAATTGCAACTTAGACGCCAAGCCGTTGATGGATGATCGGGACGGCTTTAGGCTCTGGCTTGCCAGCTTTTGCCGCCTTATCTTATCTGTTTTCATGTCGTCATAAAGTATATGGTTATACTCTTTCAGATTATATTTTTGCTTGGAGGTTAAGAAAGCCTTGGCACTGCGTGTAATAACGGACAGGCGAAGGTTTGCGGATCTACCAGTAGGTGATACTTTCGATTCTCGAAGCACATGGGAGCACATGAGAGAGTATATCAGACCCCAAGAAGCGATACTTTCTTGATGCCAAGCATCCATTACCTTGTCGATTTGGTTCAACCCATCGAGTGAGCAGCAGATACTCGAGTAGTCAAAGGATAACCAAGAACCTTGTATATCGACTTGAATCCCAAAGTTTCCATTGACTCAGGTACTTCTGGATTGTAATGCCTTATGACTACACTGCGCCGAATCGCGTGGAAGGTTGGAATTTGGAAGAGAATTATAATACCTATTCCAGAAGTAGCAACGGCTCTGCTAAAAAAAAAAAACAGACCGTAGTATTGTAGACAATGTCAGAGACTCATAGTGAATGTGGAAGTTCGGAACACAGTTAATACATCGCCAAATATTGAGAATTATGCGGATTATGTACTTGAAGTTTCATGTCTTTTGAAAATTTATGATTGCATTGTCTATTTTCTAAAAGAGGAAAAACTTACCGTTTTAGGAAATATTTAGGACAATGGGTTATCTCCTATTACAATTTACAAGTCACGGTATTAAATTTTTGTGCGCATGGGCATATAGTACAATGTAAAAACCTCCGTGGGTCATCAGCGATACCAAAAATGCTACTGATGTTTTCAATGTACAAGCTGTCTTGCATGATTTGATGCGAACTCGAAGCTGACTCGATAATAAGTTGGTCCTCTGTGTATACATTTCAGTGTTCCAATCATCGCCCTTGCTAGCTGTGCTACTCATCATCACATTATCTGTGTATATTTACAATCACCATTTCGGACTATATGACATCAAGTATCCCCCTGAAATTTTTGTACCCGTTCTTTACATTCCAACCTACTAAACACCCGATAGAAGGAATAAAAAGGCCAAGTTCCAGCTGAAGAGTCGACAAGCCGACCCGAGCTGGCGATAAATTACACATACGATAACAGGAAAATAAAATGAATCTATACATTGTCCGATTTTAACCCAAAGTAGATCCCCACGTCGGGATATGTTACAGGAATAACGCATCCTCGTGGGCTAAACACTTCCATAGCGCGTAGGATCCGTATAACTAGATTCTATGGACCCCGATCGACAATGCTCAACCAGCGAAGACGTCTCAGTAAACGAGCTTCGACGGCGTCTCCGCTCAATAATGCTAAATTCAAGCGGCCGAAATACCAGACATGAGCAAATTCACCATGCGATATGACGGGACAAATACGTACCCTCCGAGTACTCTAGATGTTGTCTGTCGGCGAGCGCGCCGCTTGCTTTGATTATCTTCATATTGATCCGTTTCATCGACGATCTCTTCAGCAAGAATTTCCTAGCACGTCGGATCGTAAACATATCTAGTATCATAGAATATAAAACGGAGGCGTACCTCTATAATATCTGTTGAATGAGGATTATAAATCAGTCCAGAGCCGTAAGGAAATGCAGAGAGTTGTTACCTTCTAGAGTGATTACGCCGAGTGCTCCTCCTGGTAAACCAGGTGTTCGACTAATCAAAAGAAGGTGCGCTCTCCCAGTTTGGCTATAACATAAAAGTAAGACGTTGCGGCAGACCATGCATCATTCAGAAATATGATTGAACAATTCGGCTTACAAATAATCCAATGCTTGGAAACAATTTATGGATGGTGAAGCCTCTGGTAAAATTGAGAGCGGAAATGCCGAGACTGGAAGTGCTCTCTTTGGATCGTAGGTGAGAAGCTGTTATAGAACGTAAGATATAACGGATGCCATACATAGTTTCTTCGTTTAGTACGTACCGTTTTTACAAGCAAAAGGCCAATGAAAGCATATTTTTTGCCCTTTTCGTGCACAGGAAATCGAGAATAACCGCTTTGCAAACTAAAACGAAGGTGATATACAATATAATTGATGAATAGGAGCTAGAGGGCTCACATAGCATGCACGGCGGCATAGTCCAAGATATCGTCGGCTCCTAGGATCACAGTGTCCTAAGAATAGTCATTATAGGAGTTTCCTGGGCCAGCATCGACATGTATACCTTCAGCGGAGTCATAATAGTTGCTATCTTTTTCGTGTTAAGCTCCAGCACGCCATTGAGGATCGTAATTTCGTCATCCCGGAGTGGCTCGTCGCCCGTCCGGTGAAACTGAAGAAACGACTTCAATTCAGCTTTTTTGTACGTGTGTTGTTCATTTGTTCCCAGGACGCAGTCAAGAAGTTTGGCAATAGGCCACGCAATGGGAGCTGCTTGAGAGCGTTAACATATTGATTGCAGGGAAATTGAGACAATTACATAGGATATACATGAATACCAGGACGAAGGGAGCGCATTTGGCGCCAATAGCTAGGCCATATCGCACGCTGACAGCTTGTGGAATAATTCTGCAAGCACCGATTGTGTCAGCACGGGAGTAAATAACATGGGAGTCGGACTTACTCGCTGACGGAAACAGATTCGAAGCACGGGGTGAGAATTGTTGGAATACGCGAGTATACGGATGCCTACCCGAAAATCACTGCAATGTCGTGAGTAGAGATAATCTCTCAAGATAATTAGTCATACCTATAGCTGTGGTCGAAATGGCAATGGCTATGTAACCGCCTCCAAGCTGGTCATGTCTCCCTGAGTGCACGAAAGGAAAGCGAAGAAGGCTGAGGTACTTACTGCACTGTCCAGGAAGATGGGTAAACTTTCGTTTACAATCTAGAAAAATTCCCAAGTAGGAGTCGTTCCAAAACTTCCGATGACTATGTGTGCGAACGAACCACATTGCCCAAGAGTAAGACCTAGGTTCTCAAAAGTCATTCGCCGCGATGAAATAGCAGAATCACGATGCGTACCACAAGAACCCAATGTTTTCCACGTCCCATCAACTTCAGCACTAACCACATAAATGAAACCCCCAATTACAGATGTACTTTCTAGCTAACCCACCTTTCTGGGCATTCTTTTTTTGCGCCTGATCCTCCGACGATGTCGCCAGGACGCGCAAATGCAAGTGATCAAGACCCATGAGACCCAGAGTCAAACTAGAGCTTCGTCAGAGTTGGCCAAGCAAACGAAGAACGGAAATCGCACCCTGCAAAAATGCCTCCTGCTAGCACGAGGAAGATACTGACGATGACATGGTACCAGAAATCTGGAGACCATGGCTCAGCGCCAGGATGTCCCGTTTTGTGTTTGCCTGCTTTGAATCCATGTGGTGACGCGCTCGCGACGCGCAGCAGGAGAATGAGGCGGCTGGGAATACGGAGCTTCATGATGGCGGGAGGGAAAAAGTGCTCAAGCTCATGTTCCGACAGCAGGGTCGAGACAATGTTACTGAATAAATCCTTCCGGGCCGTCGTCCCAGTCGGATTTCCGTGGGCATCAATCCATTTACATAACCTGAATAGCGAGATTCGGAATTCCACCTGAAGTGGTCTGCACGCTGGTGCAAATTTGAACACTCGTAAATATATCCACCTACAGCTATCCCTATACGTCGGATGAGTCAAGTTCAGAAATAGATTTACGCTGATGTAGTGGTATGATCAATGTCATGACCCAAGGGCCAACATGCTAGACATGTGATGTGGAACGTGACATGGGCAAGACATGATGCATGGGCGCTTATTTCATCTTTATAAGATCGATTCCTCCCAGCCACTCCATACCTTTACCTTCAAAGTAACCGCCATCATGATAGTCAAAACTAGTAGCTTCTCCGACTCTTCCGACCATGACTCTTCTCGCAATCACTCATCTCTATCGAGTCTTGTTGATAGTGATTTCGACAATCAGGAGATACCATATGACGAACTTCGTCGACAAGTCAGCAAGATTCGAACAGACCATTCAACGGGAAAGGATGTCCCTTACCCTGAGCTACGCTCGCATACAGTGGATGAATGGGTCAGCAAGTTTGAGTTCGACTTGCAAGTGAGATCTATACCACGCTCGCAGTGGTCCAACGCGGCGATAATCTTCCTTACCAGCTCTGGGGAGGTTAACATGGCAATGAGAGAACGTAGGCATCATCGTGTTCAATTGGGAGTGTTAGAATGGCCATGGGATGAGTTCAAATCTCAGCTTTATGATGCCTTGCGTACGTTTTTGAATTCAATCCTCTGTCTTCATGTCCCTCAATTTATTGCCCCCCCAATTTACAGTCAAAATCGGTCTGTCTCCTCCGCTTTAGTCCTCAAAGAAAACTGATTTAACTTTTCAAATCAGAGAACAAGCCTGCGTACTTACAACGATTCCAACAAGACCATCCAACTGTGACTGCAGTTGCAGCAATCACTGCTGGTACTGGACTCGTCATTGCAGGGACTACGGTCCTGGCGCCATCCCTTCTTGTCGCTACATTAAATACAGTTGGATTTACGGCGAGCGGTGTAGGAGGCGGTACGTGTAATTTAGCTCGTTCCAAATTTCAGGAATATGCAGTTTTTTAATTTCCCTTCTCGTTTACAGGAACTCTTGCTGCTGCGATTCAATCTACTTTTTATGGAGGAGCAACTACCGGATTATTTGCAACTTGTCAGTCGATTGGAGCCACCGCTGCAGTGGCATCTGGCAGCGCAATTACATCGTCCATCGGAGCAGTTGCAGCAGGAGCCTCAATTCTCGGCTTCGGGAAGAAAAAATCGGATGGACAACCACCTGGTGCTGGGAGCGATGGGTCCTCCAACACAACTGATACTCCTCCTCCGTACCAGCGTTAGCGTTGAGCGTTAATACATACATGATGCCTATCCTCGATGTCAAACGTGTTCCCAAACTCGTTTATTTTCCGTGGAACATCCTCAGCGATATGGATGCCGATATATGACTTTGCTTTCTGTATTATACATCTGAACCTCCTGCCTTTATTTCAATTTGAATCCACGAAAGAAACAATTTGGCCACCCCTGGTCGCCCTGATGCATGATCTGAGTGCATATGACCGTACGATCATGAGGAGAAAAACCTAATTATAGATCATTCCAACTTTTCCACCCATACCATGAGAAGCAATCAAGATATCATTTGTCAAGCTTTTCAAAGCTCGAAAGCTCTTGCTCTGTCTTATCATGTTTCTTCGAGGTTTCGTGACCTGGACGATAAGCTGTCTCTGCCTCACCTCAGTATCTGGATGGGTCTCAGGACCGAGCTCTGGAGGACAACAGAGCATCAATGCCGACGGCCTCTTCATGCCAAAAAAGTCACTGTCTAGCTTATCTGGTTCCGAATTTACGACTCTGGGCCATCCGTTCTTTCCTCACTACAGCGTGCGTATCAAGAAAAGCCAGTTCTGCGACGAAACCGTCAAGCAAGTGCTCTGCTTTAGCCGTTCAACGCGATGTATAAACCCACATATTGTTGGCTAGTTCATACACTGGCTATATTGATATCGAAGCTCGACACTTGTTCTTCTACTTCTTTGAAAGCAGAAACGATCCCGCGACTGACGACGTGATATTTTGGACTAATGGAGGTGAGTCCTTTTTTTTCCCTTATGCCATTGACATCATGCATTCTGAAATCTACAAGGTCCTGGGTGCTCATCTTCCCTTGGTCTCTTCATGGAGTTGGGTATGATAGCTCATTCTTTTGAAACTGCTTCCAGTTGAAGTTAACAGTTCTTTCTGATAGGCCCGTGCCGGGTCCCTGGTTCAAATGGGACTGTATTCCATCCCGAATCATGGAATACGAATGCGAATATCTTCTTCGTCGATCAACCGATCGGAGTTGGATTTTCGTATGCTGATTATGGCGAATACGTGGTAAGTCGCACAGTCTGTAGCTTTCATTTCTATGAAATTGACCTTTTTTCGGAAGGGTACTTCCGAAGAGGCCGCTGATGATATCGCAGTCTTCGTCTCGATCTTTTTCGAGAATTTTATTCAGTTCAAAGGAAGGGCATTCCATATGTCCGGGGAGTCCTATGGGGTACCGTCACTTTCGTCTTATTGGTGTCCTGGTTAACGGTATTGAACAGGGGCGCTACCTGCCTCTCTTTGCATCTGCTGTTTATGATCAAAATACAAGACTTATCGCGGCAGGAATGACTCCCATTAATTTGCAGTCTGTCATGATTGGTGCGTAGAACTTAGTGTCTATCACAAGAAGTGTTATGCTCAGAAAATGTTATAGGGAACGGTATGACAGACACATTTAAGATGGTGCTATCTTATTACGACATGACATGCACACCAGCATCTATCGCGCCTGTTGTCGATATAGGCGCTTGCGTCGCTATGAAGGCCACAGTCAGTACATGGCATTTGCCTTTCATTTTATTTCACCCTATCGTATATCTTCTTTATTTTAGATTCAAAGGTGTGAAAAGTGGATGAAAGCATCTTGTGAAGACCAGTACGATGCTATAAATTGCGGGGCCGCAGTGTCATTCTGCAGAAACACCTATTCTCTTCCCTTCCGTGCAACAGGTCAAGATATTTCATTCCTGGATCATTTCAGCTACGTTTTCTCACATAAACTTCAGGCAGAAATGTATACGATATTAGTAAGCCCTGCGAAGGAGGTCCTTCGGATCTCTGCTACCCACAGACTCAGTTAGCTTATTGTTTCTTGCTTGCGCGAAAAGCTTACCTAGTTCATCCCCTTACTTCAGGTTTATTCGGAACTATCTCGATGATCCCTCAGTTAGAAAGCTCATTGGAGTAGACAGTTCTATCACCAAGAACTTTACCTCTTGCTCTTCTGACGTTGGTCAGGCGTTTGGGGCTACGCAGGATATCTTGCACCCGACAGCTGACTATGTCGCCGCGCTTCTGGAACGGGGTATACGCGTATTAATTTATGTAGTAAGTCCAAGCATTCTATCCTTCCCGTATGGGTGAAACGGTAGTGCTGAGTCGATTTCTACATAATTTGATAGGGCTCGTATGACTGGATATGTAACCATGTCGGTAACGAACGGTGGACCCTAGCATTAGATTGGAGCGGCCATGAGGAATTCTCAAAGCAAGAACTCCGAGACTGGATTGTTAATAAAAAATCAGCCGGAAAGACTAGGAGCGCTAAAGGGTTCACTTTCGCTACCGTTACTGGAGCCGGACACATGGTGCGCATTTCCTACACTTTCATCTTGTCTTTTTATTTAATATGGATTCACCCCTCTTTCTACCACATAGGTTCCTTACGATAAGCCCAAGGAATCTTTGGAACTTATTCAAAGGTGGATTGCTGGGAAAGAATTGTAGATTCATGAATACCTTGACTCGAAGTGGAGATACATCGATGGAAGTCATTGTCAGAAGCTGTCACAAATTGGGATGTTTGATTCGCGTATCATATGAAATTGATATGCTCGCTGGTACTTTTGCAATGTTAACGTTTGTATTGCATGATCAACATCGTAATGGTAATGAAATAATTCTAATATCCTTGTATGGGTATACAACATTTCTGAGGCATCAGAATGCAATCAGAATGGGTAGCTACATCACAAGATGGTTAAAAGTTTCTATCATGGTTTTCGCATACTCATACTCGGGCTGAGATCCATTATGTATGGATTATGTTTAGGCGAACCTACGTATTAAAACTGCTTTTTTGCTGATGCAGATTATCTCAATTCTTTTTGCTATTCAGGACGCGGTCAAATATCTCCTCCTCATCAGGAGATGAGAATTTTGTACCCACTTGTAATAAGAAAAGCGAATCAAAAAAACCTTCCTAAATTCGACTAATACAATTAAAGCAGCATAAAAATTGTGATATTCATTTCTACCACCAAAAGATGTTATAACTGTTGCCTCTCTATTTTTGGAGATAGGATAATTTGCTTTTGTGTATCCTACCCCGCGCCGCGCACATGGCCGCGCACGATGTGCATCATGTAAATGAATGAGTACTGACGATGCATATAGAGTATTATCCAAACGTTGTCGAAACGGCAATGTAATTTCACGATATGAAATCCTAGAAATCATAATCCTATCACGAGTAGGCGTTCTTAGTCTAGAACTTGCCCTGGACGCCGTCTACGATTCCGGGTCAATCCTTAATATTTCATTTGACCTAGATGAGTTTATACCCTGACTTCATCTCCATCCGAACATAAAAGAGTCACCAGAAGACAGTTATTTGTAAATACCTCCGTGTCCATGCTTCTCTGCTTTATTTACCTATCTTAAGAGATATTAGAAAATCCTATGAAGTCCTATGACCACTCCGGTATGGTTATGTAGGAGGCGAAATTATATCCGTTCGAATTGGTGTGCAACAATGAGGGACTTTAACCTCACACGTTCTTTATTGCCCCCGCGGCATAATACTACCTTCACTTCACTGCTGCAAGCATAAATCCACCGAGATAATTATAACCGAAGGGAAGGTCCTTACCCCGATGTCGTATCAAACACGCTGCAGATTATGCGCGCTTCTGCGTTTTGTGACTCAAGTCGACTCGAAAGCGCGGCCACCTCAGATAGGCTGTGCCCGTTTACCCTAGGTTATAACTAGTGTGTCCGAGTCGTCCAATACTTATTCACCTACTACTTCAACCCATCATACGACGGCCAAACGACGACCCCTTATCGGAGTCTCCAAGATCGAGCTTAAATAATCTAAATTTTAGATCCATCAGATATCTTGTCTGTCAGCTTTATACATAGAAGGTCTGGGATCCTTGACGCACTGTGCCACTCCTCAAGGATTTCCGCTCTTCACTTAAAAAATTGAATCCATGGCCAACAGCGTTCCTCTCTCCTGGACAGAGCTCGAGTCCCGCCTTCTGAACTGGATAAGCTCCGCCCACATCCCACGCTACCCCTTCTTCGACGGCGTCCCCCCTCCCTCGACAGCAGCAGCTCCCAGTACGCCTTATCCGGGTCCTCCAGCACGGTTTCTTCGTCGAGCACCTCATTTACGCTGGCGGCGAACAGCCGGGACCTGAACCGCTGGCTGGAGTTCATCGAGCAGGCGTCGGTGGAGTGCGGCATCGAGGAGGGCCAGTACGCGGATGTGGCGGTGTGGTTCATGCGCGGCGAGCTGCGGGAGGTGATGCGCGAGCGCCGGGCGGCGTATCTGGGGGAGGTCAGGCATCTAGCGGGGAGTGAGAAGAGGGCGAGGCAGCTGGGGGCGTGGAAGGATTTTAAAGTGGATTTGAAAAGGGTTGTCGGTGCGTTATTACTGGTTCTGATAGGATTGAAGAATGAATATCGAGAGTTTCATATGCTGATTGCGCTATATTATTTGTGTTCGGTTGCATAGATGAAGCAGCGAAAAGTGCGCACCCAATCCGTGTTCATATTTTCGTCCATGCACTGATGCGCCTCCCACCCATTTAGTTCTCGTCTCCGCGTCCACACGGCAAATCTGCACTGCAGCCCCTGTTCCGATTCCTGTTCAGGCGCCTGTTCCACCGACCACTTTCCAGCATCTCCAGCGCACGCACCCTTACATTGCGTCGTCTCTCACACTAGGGCTCGTCATCGGTGGCACGGTGGTGCTTCTGCCGGCTCTGAAGCTAGGGGTAGAGGCGTTGAGTCGAAGGCGGGATGCAGGGAGTCGGGCGAGCGTGCAAGTAGGGTACCCGAGCTGAAAGGCGAAGTCAAAGCGAATTCTGCATGCGAGAAGGGGGAGCCTGGGTCCTGTGTAACTTCGAGGTTTTAGTCACTGGTAATTGATATGATACAGAAGGAGCGCATATACGTACTTTAATTGTTTAATTCTAGTTTGATTCTTTTCCTTGTCTTTTCGTGTGCGAGCGAGAGCGCCTGGACTCGAAGTGGATGCCAAAATGGCGCTGGAGAGTGAGATCTTTCTGTACAGCCAGAAGCGGGAAAATATGATATTTGTGAGATGTGTTTCAAACTGCTTTCTTCCAGCGGTTAGAAAGTGAACTCGATAAACTGGAATTGCGCTCACCAACAACCGCCCTTTGTGCCTCCAGTGATCAATATGTATGTATGGCCCCAATTTGCGCGTGTCTTCGAATTGCTGTCAAATTTTCAAATTTGCCTATCGACCTGTAATTATTCCAAGTTAGAATCAAGAAGAGTCACAATTACAGTGGGTGGGTTCAAGGCGGGTTGCGAAGGCCCGCTGAAGTCTGCTGTCTGAACCGCCCCGTTCTGGCACTGTCACAATCACTGCGGAAAGTTTGTTTGTACTTACCTCTCCCGTTCTTGTAAACTTTTGAAAGTCAAAGACACAAATAAGTAGCCCTTGGTGATGGTGGATAGCTGAGGCGTTCAAACTTTAGCGCAAGTTGCCAGCATCACCGTTGTCAACGTTGATTTAGGGGTTTTCCCAGCCGAAATAAACAAGCGAAAATAGCAGTCGAAATTCGCGTCGTACACTGTCAACAATAGCGACAAGCCTTTTAGCTCGCCGTTCTCTTGGTCGACGCTAACCACCACCATCCTCGCCTCCTAGAGGTGCTCGCCATGGACCCTCAGCCGACTCTCACCAATGGCTCAGCAAACCACCACGATCCTCCGGAGGCCACTGCTGCCCCCGCCGCTACCACCCCATTCGACCCCGAGATCTTTCGTACATACCTCACGAACTTGCTACCGCCAGTCATTGGCGCAACTGTGTCGGATCTGAATGCACTGTTTGATGACGAGTTTGAGGAACGCGTGTCGCGCTTCGCGGCGGATAATGGAGGGGTGATCTATGTTGTCCAGGTGAAAGAAGAGAACGAAGGTGTGTCGTAATCTCTCTCTAAATCTCCTCAATGCTTAGAAGACCTCGAAGACGACGCGAGCTCGACATTTACATACCAACTCACACCCCATCTCGTCTACCACCCATCCCACGTAACGACACTTGCACTCATCAAACGCGGGCCGACTCTTGACCCGCTCACGCCACTAGGGGCACAATTACACTTCCTAAACCTCTTCGGAGGCGACGAAACGCCGTACGAAAGCTTACATGCAGTCGTGAGCTGCGGAGTGAAACCATGGTTCGATGCCTTCGTTGGCGCGCGGGGGACGGGCAAGGACGGTGACACGAAAATGGGTGCGTGGCATGGGCTTTCCCTCGGCCACTAACTGACGTCTGTAAAGGTATACCAATGACGAAAAAGAAGTTTGCAGAACTTGAGCTGTCCCTGCTGCATTTACAGCAAAATGTGGAAATTCCGGAAACGCACTTGATCATTCATCCTATCATTCAACGGGCTGTCGAACAGGTGAGTTCTTTTCTATAGTCCAATTCCGTGTTCTAATCATTCTATTAGGCCCATGCAGCTAATACTCGCCCCAATATCTCCCACATCCCCACCAAAATGCTAAACGACAGCTCGTTCCTCAATACTCTACACGGCCATGTCAACGCGTGGATCAAGTCAATCCAGTCTGTGACCAAGCTCGGACGCGACGTCGCGTCCGGAACCGCGTCGCAGGAAATTAATTTCTGGCTGAGCTTGGAGCGAGCACTCGAGAATATCGAGACCCAGCTACGAAGCGACGAAGTAACAATCGTCATGGATTGTCTACGGAATGCGAAGCGGTTTCACGCTACAGTCAGTTTCATTGCGGATACTGGCTTGAAGGATGCTACGGATCTTGGTAAGGCAATATTTTTTGCCAAAACTCTCCATTTACTAATTTCATTGCCCAGTACACAAATATAACCAGCTCATGAAAGACTTCCCCCTCAACGAACTCCTCTCCGCCACCGACCTCGACAAAGTCCAAGAATCGCTCGTCCTCATTTTCGGGCACATCAACCGCAAACTGCGCCTCTCCCCGTACCCCATCCGCCGCGCCCTCCCCCTCGTCGAAGCCATCTCGCGCGACTTCAACGACCAGCTCCTCCGCATCCTCACCTCCCAACGCCTCCCATACACGCCGTACGAGACCTTCGAGCGGCTGCTGAACCAGACGACGGCCATCTTCCGCACGTGGGACGACCAGATCAAGGAGTTCACGAACGTCGCTAGGGAGGTGACGCGGAAGAGAAGCGAGAAGTTTATCCCGATCAAGATTGTCCCGGCACATGCTAAGCTGCAAGAGCGAACGCGATATCTGCGGGACTGGAGGAAGCAGCATGAGCAGCTTGCGGTGATGACGGGGCCGACGAAGGGCCTGGGGGGCGTGGGCGGCGCGGAGGTGGGCGGGATGGACATGGAGGAGGAGGTGAAGGAGGCGTACGAGGTTGTGAAGCGGATTGATGTGCTGGACGTTAGCGTTGGTGAGTATTTTTTGGGCGTGGACGTTTGGCTGTGCGACGAAGGCTGACGCTGTTGCAGAGGGTACGGAGATCTGGGTCGCTGCTGAGAACGCGTATAACGAGCGCGTGTCGCGAGTCGAGAACCAGATTATTGCCAGACTGCGCGATCGATTGGGCACGGCGAGGAATGCGAATGAGATGTTCCGTGTTTTCTCAAAGTTCAATGCGCTTTTCGTGAGAGCTAAGGTCTGTGTTACTATTTCTCATTCGCCTCGAATACTTCTCTTAACTATGCCGAATAGATTCGTGGTGCTATCCAAGAGTACCAAACGCAGCTAATTGACTCAGTAAAGGAGGATATCAAGCACCTGCACGAGAAGGTCAGTTCCACCACTTCGCCGAGGCCTCGCTACTGACGTTCCTCCCAGTTCAAAACCCAATACCGCTTCTCTGAAGCCTACCACATGTCGCAGATGCGCGATCTACCGCCCATCGCCGGCGCCATGATCTGGGCGCGCCAAATCGAGCGGCAGCTGCAGACGTACATGAAGCGCGTGGAGGACGTGCTCGGCAAGGGCTGGGAGCACTACGCGGAGGGCCAGAAGCTGCAGTCCGAGTCGCTCGCGTTCCGCAAGAAGCTCGACACGCGGCCCGTGTTCGAGGCGTGGCTGCAGGACATCAACCGGCGGAACATGGGCGTCGACGGGCGGCTGTTCGAGATCGTGCGCCTGCGCGGGGGCGGCTTCCAGCTCGCGGTGAACTTCGACCCGCAGATCATCACGCTGTTCAAGGAGGTAAGGAACCTGCTGTGGCTGAACTTCCAGGTGCCGCATGCGATCTCGAACATGGCGAAGGACGCGAAGCGCGTGTACCCGCATGCGGTGAGTTTGATGGAGACGGTGCGCACGTATGGGCAGACGCTGGACCTGGTGGAGGCGAATAAGGGCATTGAGTGGTTGGTGGCGGAGTATAGGAATGAGAGTCAAAGGATGATCAGTAAAGGTGAGCCGATATGGTAGCGATGGTGTTTAGGGATGCTGATTTTCGCGCTAGGCATGAGCATCCGCTGGGATTACTTCGTCAATCAATACGACACGGCGCGATATGTCCCAAGCTCAGATGGCCGGGATAATCGACATATCCAATTTGTGCGCGAATTTGCGAGTGTCGTCTCTGTGTTGCAGGTGCGCAAAATCATTTCATTATCATCTTTCCTTGCAGTGGTTGACGTATAATCTTTGCTGAATTTAGGACAAAACGAACAACGTCATCGATCTGTACAAAGATATCCTACGCGCAGTTGAAGATTTACAAACATGCTCGTATACCTCCGAGGCATTCTCAGAACTATTGGGCAAGATCCAAGCTGCGGTGCGTCTTCTTCCTAGCTGTTTTGCTCTCCTAATAAATTTTCTCGTTCCAGATCGATCGCTTAAATTTGGAAGGCTACGCCAACCTCGATTACTGGGTGCAGGAACTTGACAAGCGGATCGAGGGCATCCTGCTGCAGCGGTTGACGCATATCATCCAAGTGTGGTGCGCTGAGTTCGATCGGACGGACGACGGCGAGGGTAACCTCCGGAGAGATGTATTGCCCACCAGGGATCTAGGGAACAAAAGGAGGGGCGGAAAAGGTGTGAAAGAGGAGAAGGTGTGTTTTTCCATCTTTTTTATTGATTTATCTGTACCGGAGTGCATGCTAATGGCACTGGACAGTTCCTGGAAGGGCATATGACGGTCAAGCCCATCATCCACGAGATCCGGATACAGAACCAGGTTATCTTCCTCGACCCTCCGATAGAGTACGCGCGGGCGACGTGGATCAGGCAGCTTCATGACTGGCTTGGAGTGGTGTGTCGTCTGCGGAGGATCCAGAGTTCGCGGTACGAAATCGGATTGCAGATGCAGGGCGCATCGGTGGCAGAAACGACCTATACTTCACTAGTGCGCTTCTTTCCTTGAACACTACTGCTTAAAACACTAAATGCGATATATTGAAATAGTTAACACGCTTCCCCGACAACACCCTCGAACGCCCCTTCTCACTTATTGAGACCAAAGTGCAGCACCTAAAGGACTACGTGGGCAAATGGCTGCAGTTCCAGTCCCTCTGGGACCTCGAAGCCGAATACGTCTTCAACCGGCTCGGCGACTCGCTCGCCAACTGGCAGCAGCTGCTCACGGAGATCAAAAAGGCGCGCTCGACGTTCGACACCTCGGACACGCAGAAGTCGTTCGGCGTCTGCGTGATCGACTACGAGCAGGTGCAGGCGCGCGTGAATGCGAAGTACGACGCGTGGCAGCGGGATATCCTGAGCCGGTTCGGCGTGAAGCTGGGCAATGCGATGAAGGAGATGCATGCGTCGATTTTGAAGGCGCGGAATGATCTGGAGCACCATTCGATTGAGGGGCTGGTGGGCGGTGGGGCGCCGAGGAGGTTCTGAGCGGTGCTGGGATGAGCAGGGAAAGAGGCCTTGGGTCTTCAACCTTTTTTTCTGCTTTTTGTTTTATCTTATGACATTGACGTCGCTCATGGTTTTCTTTGTTCTTTACTACTACTCTCTTTTTTCGTTCTTATACCCGTTCGATAGGGATACTCACTCGTTTAGTCTGCCTCCCAGACACTTGTATGTTGGATTTATAATTTCATAATGATTTCTACTCTTCGTAAAGATAAGAATTCGACGTGACAGAAACTGAAAAAGTGCAGACTGGGAGAGCAAAGACGCGGAAGTGAGTCAGTGCTCCAGTCACGTGACGCCACGACAGCCGAATGATTCAGATGGTCCGTGCGCGGAAGTGCGAGTATATAAGGCGGGCCTCCCACAGTTGTGTTCCCCATCTCTTGTGCTCGGGCATGTACTGTCGCCAGTGAGGTTTCTACCGAGGCACAGTTTTTTTGCTGATTGCAAATTATACATCCGAACCCGTCTGTAAGCTTCGGCTTTCAGCAATTTTTGGCAACCCCCCTTCTACTATTTCCTTTCTTTTGTGATGGTGTCTTCGGACGCTTGAAGAGAAAGAATATCTAGTATTTCGAATAGATTGGCTGTGGATAGATTAGTCTTCTGCCAATAAAATGATTCGGTATCTTCATTTATCTTCGGAGTGAATTTCGAGTTGGGTGTTTCGAGGTGTTTCGTCTGAATTGGTTGTTTCTACTCTTTCTGCGGCTTCTATGTGGCTCTGTGTTAGGCGCCTTCCATCGCCAAAAAAGCGCCTCTACACTAGGTGAAGAAACCCTATATGTTCTGTTAAGTTCCCATACACTGGTCGCAAGGGTAGGGTTACAGAGGCTTTATCACAATGTCATAAATCACCATAGAATGCTCGAAACACTTCTGACGTTTGCACGGCAGTTCTACAATAGAATCCATTAGAATGCAAGTGATCATTACAAGGGTTTGTTGAGCTGGAATCCTACGCGAGGAATTTGAGAGCTACAAGTCTTTGGAAAGCTTGCGAAAACTTTACAAATGAATTCTATTGTATTTTCTGTCTCGTAGCCGCACACCGGTAATGGTAAAGCTAGTCAAGCCGGTTATATGTGAGAGTATAGGAACGAAGTGAGAGAGAGTGAGAGTGTATCTGCAGAGATATGAACGGTCGATAAGCATGTTATAACCATAATCGGGCTCAGTTTACTCCCTGGAGTATGGTTACGTAGCAAAAAGAATACAATGTAACTGACACTGTGAGCCATCAATGTCGTCCATGATGATATCGATGTTTCATCTACGTCCTATCCTGTCCTATCCTACAAATCTGCAACAAATCTGTTGCAAGCATGTACCGATTTCGCGTGCAATTGCTTGGCAGTTGCTCTCACATCTTGCTCACATCGCACGCGCGTCATCTCGGACGGGCCGGATATCTGCCCAAAAAGTACATATCATGCAACCGTTTGAACGCTATAAAAAACCACCATCGAATGCCAACAAACTCATGAATTTGGGTCCATACGATCTCTGCAGGTAAGTTTGCACCATTTACGTGGTTCTAAATCCTCTTTATAACGCGTCTCGCAGAGAATTCTCTTCAAATCTCCACCCCCAAAGGCCCCGGACGAGCTTGCAATGGCCTTCGATCTCCCAGCTATCCTGCGCGAACTCCTATCAATGAAGCCTTCAAGAAGTCTAGTTCTTTCTCTTGTACCAATCATCCTAGCACTCTATCGAGCCTCAGTAACTAGGCCAAAACGTTCGCTCAAAGTACCGAGGACGAAGGAACGCGTATTGGTCGTCGGCGCCTCGAGCGGCATCGGACGCTCAATTGCACGTCAATACGCGGAAAGAGGCGCCCGGGTATGCGTTGTCGGACGACGAGAAGCATTGCTGAAGGAGGTAGAGGCAGAATGTCGCGCCGCGCAGGCGTCAGCTGGCTTCCGCACGGCGTCTCCATCCGATATCTTTGGCGTTACAGCCGACTTTACGAATGTGGACGACATGGTCAAAGTCAGAAATGCCATTGAAGCAGGTGCGTCAGGAACAGACTCTCGTACGCGTTCCTGATGATATTATAGCATGGGGAGGCCTTGATACGCATGTCGTCGCTGCCGGCGTCTCCGCCCTACAACCACTCATGGCGGTAGCCGGCGTCGAGGTGGAGCGAGGCGTCGCTCTGCGCGATGCGAGCGCCGAAGGCATTAAACACACTGCCGACGTCGCGCTCGCTGCAATTCAGGGCAACTACGTCGGACCCCTAATCGCCGCTGTGACATTCGTAAATATCCCGAATTCTCTCATCCAGAACCCTCCACGTGCTGACGAGATTAATCTCGACCTATCTATCAAACAGGTGCCTATGCTCACCAACACCTCCAAAGCCCCATCCATCGTCCTCGTGAACTCCTTGGCGTCCATCATTCCGGCTCCGACACGTACACTGTACGCTTCCACGAAGGCTTCTTCGCTCGTGCTCTACCAGGCCCTCTCCATCGAGCACCCGCGCATCCAGTTCACCTTCTTCATGCCCTCTACCGTGGAGGGCGACTTCCGCGCATCCGCGGTCGACAGCGGGCCGGTGCGCGAAAAGGACCCCAACGCACATGGCCTGAAGCGCGAGGCCGTGGCGCGGCGATGCATCCAGGCGGCGGATAGCGGCGAGAAGGCCGTGTTCATGCCTGAGACGATGCGCTATGCGCACCTGCTCTACTGGATCGCACCTTCCTTTATCGAGCGGATGGCGAGCAGGAAATATAACTTTGCCATATGATTGGGCTTGGAGTTTTTCTATTTCTATTCGACATAGGGGCTGTATAGAACTTGGTTAATTGTGTCTGCGGTGATATTGCTATCTACGGCGGCAGTACTAGCTCCGTCTCCTTTCTCTTTGGGATATATTAACCTTCCTAGATAACCAATTTGTATGTTCGTTCTAGTTGGAGTTTCAGCAATAACATCAACGACGCTTTTTTGCCTGTACCTCCAGAATACGTGTACAAGTACCACACTGTAATAGAGTCTTTGACTAAAGGATGTATGGCTGACGTTAAACCCGATGGCGCTGGTCACTGGTGCTGTGCTATCCTCGTAAGTATGTATCGCGCGCAATGGCCTACTCGGAGAGTTATGGCCATCCCACTCTCTCCATGGGTGGGAAAGCAGAGGCTTTTAGTGCCACTCGTACCGAAGATCAGGACCGATATAACCTGCTGCTCTAAGCTTTTGCTTCGATTCGAATTCGACAGTTTTCAGGGGCTGAATCATGTCAACCACAGTCGTGGATGATCCATTGGATTTATTTTTGTATATGTACTGAACATTACAGAATGGTAGTAATTATAAGTATTAACATATTATAGATCCGGGCCATATAACCATCGTCAAGACCTCAAATGCACTTGACGTTCTGTAGAGTACATTCAATGTATTTGAGATGTTCAGAAGAGGGTGCACACATTTCAGAATTCAGAATTACTTACCAGCTAGTGGCATTGAGTATTTAGACTCTCTACGCAGATGCCTGCAAATTCGAACGTGAACATTTTGTATGACGATATCGCTGTTCGGCAAGACAAGCAGATGATTATCTTGTCGGCGCTTGAACAGCGCCTCCGAAGGCCAGAGCGCTTATATATAGACCTCCGCATTCTGGACGACAGGCGCGGAAGCCGCTGGAGACCCTGTTCGAGGATTTGAGCGGGACCTCGATGGCTATCGGTCAGCTGGCGCTGGTAATTACATAGTGTACGGTTATTGAATCCCTATGATAGACATCGAGGCTCGAGACTGAAATGAAAAGTGATCTCTGGCTATGATATAAAGGGCGAGCAGTTGAGCTAGATCGATAGCTTCAAGTTGTTAGACTTTCTGCCTCTAACCGTACAACTCATCCTCGAATTTACATGGCTTGCTTCAGGTATATTGCAGCCTCCATCATGCTGATGGCCAGTGTCATGTTGACTGGTGCTGTTCCTACTCCTGTAAGTTGACGATCTCTATGAAGATCTCGCATACTAATTCTTCCATATTGGCCGGTTCCAGCTCCCTTGCGTTATTCTCCAGCCTGGAGACTACACGATTCAGAGTGTAACAACTACACCTGGTGTACCTCTGAGTCCCGGGGAACCTAATACATTCGGAAATATCATCGTTATGGAGAACAACCCCCAGCCAGGCGTCGTAATTATTCCTGTGTTATATTCTTCCCCCAAATCTTGCTCATTCAATTTTGGAATAACGTAGTGGCGGCTCGCGAACGCTGATCAAGGAGGTTATCACATACTAAATGTCGGCCTTGCGCGCAATGTCACTACGCTCCACCTTATTGAATCGGTGAGTCTATATTCCAATGAAAAGACTTCAACTGAACCATATACGCAATTCAGAACCTTTTCCTCCCCATTGTCGCACCCGCAAACACTCCAGCGGTCACCTTTGCCATTCAATGCGCTGGGGGAGGCGAATATGTGGTGCGGGCACCTTTGCCTCTTAAATGTGCTTTTCCAGATTATTAAATGACCTTTTGGTAGATAAAAAATGTGGACGCCGACCAGTTATTCACTCCAACTAATTCTGCACTGGCAGGCGTTTCGAATGTAAGTATCCCAATTTTTTTTCCTCCTTGCCCGATGTTGTATCCCATTTTAATCCACCCTGATGTAGATTGAATTACTTCCCTCCACTGGTTCTCGTACCCAGCACTGGAACTTTATCCCTGCTTAAGAACGATGCTGTGTCGAATTTATGGACTAAATCAAGAATGGACTTGACGTAGTACTTTCTATCGGATGTGTTCTAATCGGCAATCGACGGACTGCAACATTGCTCTGTGTAATGTATAGTCTCCGTTATGTTGATCATGAGTAGCTTGAGTTATCAACAGAACATTTACGTATACTAGTAAAACATTAGCCACAAAAAAAAATATCGATGGCCTTCCAAAGTCAATTCTGTCCCTATTCGTCGTCTCGAGATCTTATCTTATCTGGATCTTATCTTATCGTTTTTCTAAGTAGGATGTCACGGTCTCGCCAATCTGACTCCTGAGTCGGATCACATTTTCTCTTGTTCCCAACTTCCATCACTATCCCATTCCTTTCTTTAGACCTTCATCCGGGCAACAGGCTCGAACATCTACAGAGCGACCTGTTCTCATACGCATCTATTCAGTTTGGAGAGTTACCTTGGACAACATATACCACGAAAAACATTTCGACGAGACGTGTCAAAAATACCATGGCCGCATATTCCTCTCTAATTGAGCAATCGATATTTATTGTGCCGTCATTTACGTTTGACTGTGGAGCCGTCCTTGAACGGGTGCCAGTTGCGTACAAAACCTGGGGCAAGCTGAACGAGCAAAGGGACAATGTCATGATTATTTGCCATGCATTTACAGGGAGTGCAGATGTCGAGGATTGGTGAGTGGTTGGGCTGCATTTCTGGAGAATAGTACTGAATCGTCTAGGTGGGGTCCATTGATGGGTCGCGGGAAGGCTTTCGATCCGAATCGGTTCTTTATCATATGTTCTAATACCCTTGGGTCGCCCTATGGTTCCGCCTCTCCGGTAACCATAAATTCAGAGACGGGAAAGCCGTATGGTCCCGAGTTTCCACCAACAACTATTCGTGACGACGTTCGGTACGTTTCGCGATTATGTGCACCGTTTATGGTTCTTGAACGTATTCTACAGTATACACAAACTTGTTCTCGACTATCTCGGTGTTCGATCAGTAGCTGTGGTAATTGGAGGATCCATGGGGGGCATGGCCGTGCTGGAGTGGCCCCTATGTACTCCTCCAGGCTTCATACGCCGAATAGTTCCAATAGCCACATCCGCGCGCCATTCTGCGTGGTGTATCAGCTGGGGAGAGGCACAAAGACAGAGCATTTACAGCGATCCGACTTATCAAGATGGATATTACAACTCACAGCCCGCCTCTGGCCTAGCTGCCGCCAGAATGAGTGCTCTGCTCACATATCGTTCACGGGACTCCTTTGAAAGCCGGTTTGGACGTAAGGCCCAGCTCTCCCAAACTTCGAAAAACGGGACCCTTACGCCTCCCGCCTCGCCGAAACTCAGCTCCCATGCTGATGATGCAGTCGCTGTGCATAATGACGGTCTCAAAAATGCAAGACCCCGTCAAACAACTCTCAGCGATAGCTCTGCCGACCACCCTCCACAAAAACCGCCTATCTTTTCTGCACAATCCTACCTCCGATACCAAGGTGACAAGTTCACCGCCCGATTTGATGCGAATTGCTACATCCATATCACCCGCAAACTTGATACCCATGATATTGCCCGCGACCGGGTTGTTGACGTCGATGAAGAAACTTCTCTAGCAAAGGTGCTCGCTACGTTGCCTCCCCGTGCGCTTGTTATCAGCATCGCTACGGACGGACTCTTCACGACGTCAGAGCAGCGCGAAATCGCTGCGCACGTTCCGCAGGCGGAGCTCGTGGTCATTCCCTCTCCCGATGGACACGACGGGTTCCTATTGGAATTCGAGCAGATCAACACGCACATTCTGCGATATTTGAAACGGGAATTCCCTGACTACTATGGCCAGGACGTAGAAGAAGTAGTCGATGGATTCGCCATGAAGAAGACCAGCGTCTTCGGTGAGGCAGAGGTGGACATCACGCAGTGGTAGTGATCATTGGGTCAAGTGCCTTTTTGACCGTCGTCGATCTGATATCTTCAACATGATATTTCAGTGTAGAACGGATAGATGTACACTTTTTTGTGTCGTCACATTATAGAAGCAATCTCGTCACGACTTTCCGGTGCTGTGGAATGCATCGATTTCAGAGGATAGTTCTTTCGCCGTAGTAGCGACTCCGGTGAGCGTTGCCTGGCTGACAGTTTGAAAGCCAGATACCTTTATCAGGACAGATCCGTATCCGTGCCATGCCTTCTTTGCGTCATAATCAACGTCCATCAGCGACATGTATGGGCACTCTACCCTTTCTAGTTAAAAGAATGCCACACTGGCGGAATGTCAAATGTGTACCGGAACTACGGGTGGTACGTTACTTCGAAGGCAATCTATGCTGTTGTAGTGCCACTACTTGCCTGATCAACCAAACTAATCACTGCTTATAGACGGAACGTGGATGATTATGACGCATTGGGCGCTCGGAGAAACAAGGCAAATTGCCGCATACAGCCAACAAAGCTACGTCGCGAGGCACTGACGTTTATAGAGAACATGAAGAAATATGAATGCCTTTAAACGAATTGGGAAGCTCTCTCACGAAAGTCCACCGTTTCCCCACTGCGATCTTCCATGCAATCTAGTTTATGATTTGCTGTCAGCTGGTACAACACAAAATATGTACCGATGGGTTGAAAACGCCTAGAAACACGCCTTCACCATGCATTTGGGTTTAGGGCTACTAGCCCCCAAAAAGTACGATCCCCTTTGCACCTTGACGACGATGCCGATGTTCAGTGGTTTGGACTCCTCTGTGGTCTCGGTCAACTCGAGCAAAGATTTGTCTCTGAATCTCATAGAAATCGAGCTCCTTCAACTTGCAAATGCTGCCGATAACACACTGGAGGCTAAATTAGGACTCTCCTCTTCCGCGCGGATTACCCTGGACGTTATCATGATGGCGCAGGTTCATACTCCTGTTTCGTATTAAAAAATGCGGCGGCAGTCTGACTCTTTAGTATTTCATAGCACGCGAAAAGCCACAGAAAAGCGTGCACAGATATAGCGGATCAGACTTATCAACTTTTCAATGCCTTGGATGGCGGCGTCAAGGGCCGGGCCATCGACATCAATGGTATTCTGAGAGACCATATAACACGGCTAAACGAGTGCGTTCCTTATTATCTACACGTCGTGACATTCAAGAATGCGAGATTGCTAAATTCTTCCCTCCAGTGATCTCCTTCAGATACGGAAGACAATCAGCCGTTTTGCCTCCTGGTGGAATATCTCTCGGATATGGAAGGCTCGGCAAAAAATCCAGAAGTGCTATGAGATACTTGGCCACAGTATGCAGATGTATCTTCTGCTTCTGAGGTTTTCTCTTGCCCAGCCTACACCAAAACGATGGTCGCGCGATCGTAAAAGATCGCCTGGTCCCAACCTCACCGTTCCGAAGCGCCAGCCTCATATGAAGGATAGAAGGAAATATGAGAAGTTACAGGAAAAAACTGCCCGAAGACTTTCCTCACCGATATCCCAGCCTCCTCATCGAAATCGATACTCCGTCAATGCAGGTGGTGTCACTGACCTGTAGCCGCTTCCGAGAACTGGACCTTGGTCCCAGATCAGATGCTTGGCTCAGAGGCCGTCGTCATTGGTGCCATTCTGCGGCGGCAAGTGAGTAGTACACCTTGGTAGTTGACTGCTGCGTTGCTGAAGCGCTGTAGTATGGTCAATCGAAGGGAACAATATCGTTGATATCGCATCTCTGTGGAAGAAGCCCCAACGAATATGTACAGCAGTACCGGTCACCAGCTCCTTCCGGGATCCAGATAGATTTCGTCGAATGGGAAGTTGAACATTGGGAACGACACTTCGTATACTAGTAGTACTTAGTTTAATCAATCGGTCTAGCATCAGCAGAGTTGTAGCACAATCTTCGAAGAAGACAAATTCTATCAAATTTCAATTGGGTTAGAATTTTTCCTGGAATTACAACTACCATAAGTAGAGATCTTCATAAGGCTACTTTTTACGGACTGTATTTCACACATTTCATCCAAATTTACAGTGTTTCATGGGATTGTAAAGCTACAAGATAGAGAATACAATGGAATTCATTTGTAAAGTTTTCGCAAGCTTTCTAAAGACTTGTGACTCTCAATTTCCTCGCATAGGATTCCAGCTCAATAAACCTTTGTAATGATCACTTGCATTCTAATGGATTCTATCACATTGTAATGAAGCTTCTATTACACTACGTTTGTGACCATACATATTTCACCAGTGCCTAACGGCCCAACTATTTCGACGTCCGGTAGGCGTTCTCCTCAAATATGATCATTTACTTGGGAGCTCGTCTGAAAGGTATTTATTATCTGCATCCATGTAACTTGCGTAGCTTGTTTATTTCGGAAGGGAGACTACGAGACCTTTATCTGCATACCAAACCCCGTCCCGTCCTTGGATAATGTAGGCGATATTCATCCGATAGAAATCAACTCCACCAGGACCAATCATGCTGCCCTGTGGGGGGTTGGCCGGAGGGGCGCCATGAAGGAATTCGTTTGCTTTTAATCCATAGTACTATCGCATGCCGAGTGCAAAATACGTTAGCCTTCCCTCCGATGGATAAATCATTTGTAAAAGGGGACACACCAATGCAAACATCTGGTACTCCTTTGCGATGAGGCCCGCCAGAATTTCCCTCGTTATCTGCATCCCAGCCTTTAATTCGCTCGTAAACTCCTCTAACAAATCTCTCTGCCAGGTGTCGTATCCAGGCCACTGCACAATCGAATGAGTATACGCCCAAAGCACAATGTCAGATTATAAGTGAGGGTTGCTTACCGTAACTTTAAATACAAACTGTTTCAGGACTACTCCTTCAAATACAGACTCATTAGGAGAATCCAAATTTGAAGTTCCTTCAAATTGTAAGCAGCGAAGTAGAGGAATAGGTGCAATACGGCCACTAGCATCCTTCTTTCCAAATATTATCGTGCGAACAGAAGGGTGACCGAAAATCTGAGTTGGACCTTGGATTGGTATCGCGGAGAATTTAGCGAGATATCCTTCAACGTCAAAGTTCTCGGTTAACGATTCAGACCATGGGTCCAAAGTGGGAGATCTCAAGGAAGAGATGCGCTCTGCGGATATCGTATCGGCCAAGGTTTGCTGCCCATCTCGAGCGGCTTTCCTATCCAGGTAGGTTGTCAGTGTGCTTTCTGATAGCGTCGATGCATCAGATTCTGCATCGGAGAAGTCGGAAGCATTGGAATGGAGGGTGGGACTGTTTTCTACAAAAGCGAAATTGGCGGCGCTTATGCTCGCATTTCGTTCGCGATAGTTTCCTGACATAGTTGGGATGCTGTTAGCTATTAGCTGCGCTGAGGAGAGGGGACAGTAGACGGGTGAATTGTAGAAAGTACGTTGGAAAAATGCCCTCATTTATAGATGGATGCGCTCGATTTCTATTGTCCAATTTTCTGGGTGGCATAGCAAAAGCGAAGAGCCACAAAGCGCCAGCAAAGCGTGTGTGCTTTTGGCCACTGGACAAATATAGTAATTTTAGCTCCGCAGAAATCAGCTTGTCGACAAGCGGCTTGACACAAATTCCAGAAGAAGGAAAAAAGGAAGAGTCCAAAGGCATTGTGCTAATCGGTACGTACTGTGCAAGGAGCTTTGGCGCTTTACTTGGCCGTCCTGACTAGCAGATCGCAAGGCCCGACCGCGGGTGGCGAAAATCTTATTTCATTTACTCGACAGGTATCATCTATATCAGGATAACCAAATCGCCTTAAGCAAGTCAGCAGCTCACTCAGCGACTACATAGACCAGTTGTTTGTATGTGGCCTGCGATTATTAATGGCCATTGAAAACAATAAATCATACATTTACATGAATGCGCCAATGACATTGATAGATGCATCGACAATGCACAATCCACTGGCCCCTTTCAAGCGTGGGACAGGGTCGACGAGCGGTTGTTCCAACGGGATGCTAGGCGCTTGTTGCCTGGACCGTGGCCTGGTGGTGACATTAATGGTTGCCGGGTGTTCCTCAACAACATACTCCTGCCATGCTTGAACAGAGAAAAATTGCCTTAATGTTTTAATAGCTTATGTGCTATCAAAAGCATGTTAATCTCCTCGGTCATTGATGACAGGGGCATCCAGCGGAATACGCGAAGTAGTGGGCGCTTAACAACATTGGCCCCGAGATATGACGTAGTCGCTCTGCTTCTGGTCCCGTTGCTTGGAACCAGACTGGGGATTCATACGCGTAACTTGTCGAGACCAATTGGTCCAGGATATCATCTGCAGATTGAGAGAAGTCCATTGAAATTGCAATTTGAACATACTGGCAGTTTCATACGGTGTAAGCGTAAGCAGTTCTGGGAACCTTGTTCTGTGGCATCAATTTAAACTACTGTATGCTTCGCGCTTGAGTTTCGTCCACGGTGAGTGTGTATTCATAGTCATTGAAAAAGATAAAGATAGTTATACAGCATGTCAATTCATCCTCGGCACAACACGAGGCAGCTCACACACTCTCCCCAATGAGCCTTTCCGGCGCCTCGACATACGCCCGCCAGCACTCCACAAACGCCGCCAGCTCCGCCCCTTCCACCACCCGATGGTCCCCACTCCAACTCACCCCCATCTTGAGCCTCCGCTCGCCCTTCCCATCGCCCCTATCCACATCCCACACCCACTTCGCGCGCCCGAGCGCGACGATCGCGACGCCCCCGCCGGGGACGAGCACGGGCGCGGCGAAGTCGCCCGCGCCGATCGCGCCGACGTTGGACACGGTGACCGTGCCGCCACGTTTGGGCATCTCCGCCGGCGTGAGCGCGCAGGGCGTCTGGCGGCCCAGATGCGCGAGGTGCTTGAGCTGGCCAGAGAGAGCATAGATGGAGTGCGTGTCGGCGCGCTGGAGGGTGGGCGTGTAGAGGCCTGTTGGTGTGGATAGCGCGATGCTGATGTCGGCGGTGGGCCGGATCGTGAGCGCGGGCTTGGAGGAATCGGGGGAGAGCGTGATAGAGCTCCGGAAGATGGGCCATTCGAGCATGGCTTTCGAGAGTGTTTTGAGGAGGATGGGAAGGTATGTTAGCTTGGTATATTGCTGAGTGTCGGGAATGTTTAGCGAAGGTGCGGGGTATAAGGATGAGGGGTTGACAGATTGCGGCAGTGGTGGTCTGGATGATTCGGGAAGATAGTGGCGTGGTATATGAGCGTTCAGGGAGGGGAGAATGTCGTGTAGCGCGGTGATATCTAATGTCGTTGAATACCTGTTTTCACGGGTATTAGTTGTGTTCTATATTCCGAATAACCCACTCACCCGAAGTGAGGAATTTCGAGGCTCTATGGAGTGACATCAGCGCGCTAGAGAGACGGCAAATGTAAAATCGAACCTTCGTCATCGCCTTCCACATCCCATAACGCGTCCTTCCGAGTTCTACCACAGCATCCTGGGCCAGGTCCCGAGTAGGGATGCTTTCTGTGCTGGAGTCGCGCGGTCCGTTCGTCAAGGCCGCCTCGACATCTCGCTTCTCTATTCGCCCGCCTTTCCCACTACCCGGAGCTAGCAAGCCCAAGTCAATACCCTTCTGACGCGCGAAATACCTCACGGAGGGAGCAGCAAAGACATTGTTAGCGTTGGAAATGTTGGTTCCCGTTGAGTTGTTGGGATCGAGGGGATGTAAGCGACGCGTCGGGGAAGCTCCGTCCGGTGGAGCGCTCTCAGAGGACGTCGTTGGTTCAACCGGCGCCTTCACTTGAGGTTCCTCTCGAGGCTTAGGAGGCGCAACAGGTTCAACCACAGCAGGATTTGCATCTTCTAGCCCTTCCTCATCGACTTCAATCAGGCACAATCCGCTACCGACCTTCGCGATCTCGCCTTCCTTGACCAGGAGTTCGGTGACGACCCCATCGAAAGGGCTAGTAATCTCGACACTGGCCTTATCACTCTGAACCTCACACAGAGGATCGAAAGCCTGTACAGTATCCTTTGCTTTCACACTCCTTCATCGTTGAGGTCAACGACTGTGAATGGTCCGGCCGGAACATCGTACGCACCACTTCACGACCTCGCACTCCGTGATTCCCTCCCCAATGTCAGCGAGCTTGAACTTTTGAATAACCTTCCTCGAAGCCCAGGATGTTGCTGTAGTGTGGAAGTAGGATACAGCGAGGGGCCGTCCTAGAAGTCGACGAAGAGGTCGAACTAGCATGATGGTCAAGAGTAAACCTGATATAACTTTGAGCTAAATTAGGTCCACAATTGCTCCCGAGATCATGCCCCTATTTAGGCACAGGCGAAGACTCAGGTTAAATAACCAAAAAAAACATTGATTTCAACAACTAACCAGTAGGCGAAGTGACCTGGCAAAGCACGGGATGACCACCATGTATCTGTAGGGACTCACACATATCACGGTAAAATGGAGTTAATTGCCATTTTTATATTTGACACGGCAGCGTAGGATTATAACAAAACACTCCGAGCCAACGCGCAGAGCCTATCCGCCTAGCATACGTCCGAGCCAACGCGCAGAGCCCACCCGCCTATGTAGCATACGCGCCCAGAATTCCCCTCATGCACGCACAAGCACGCCCACAAGCAGCGGTACGCTCTTCCGCCGACTCTGACTCTGCGCCCTCTTCTCCTCGCTTGTAGGCGCAGCCGTCGCCGCCTGTGCACTCAGCGCATCGCTACGCGCGCAGGTCCGCCTCCCTCGTGAGTCGTGAAAGACAGGTACTACAGCACCTCCTGCTACTGCTGCAGCTGCTGCGCCGCTTTCGTTAGCGTTGATTGGAGATGGGTGGTGTTCGTCCGCTTTGCGTCGGGGGTGATGCCAGTATGTGAGAGGGTGGAATGGAGGGAGTTTGGTCGATTAAATACGAGCGGAGACAGGAATGGGACTCACGAAGACCATGAAGACGGCAGAGATCTCTTGGGTCCTCTAGTTCTCATTCCGACTCCTTCTAGGATGACTTTCTCTTGCAGGGTTCTTTCAATCACGAACGCAGAGCTTACTGTATTATACGAAAGGGGTTGCATTCGGGGCTGTCAGTATTCAGATGGCGAATATATGTGAAATAAGACTGCCATCTTCTTTCATCTACAAAACGGAGGTCAACGAACGCAAACGATAACGATAAATTGAGCAATGAAATCCGTGAACCAACCGCGGCTTTCTCAGAGCAGAATGACAGAGCGAATAAGAATGTGAACGTACATCTACACCGACAACACCGTTTGCATGGATCATATACGCCGGGTATGTCTGCTTGAGGTCCCACTGATAGGATACACACGGAAGGTGCGTCTCCACGTCATCCTCAAAGATAGAGATTTCACCAGTGTGAATGGTGCTTGATGTCAGTAAAGTCCCAAAGTTGTTCTGTGAAAATGAGGGCGATGAGGGGGACATTGGTATTGCAATGCCTTTGGCAGAAAACACGGCCGCAAGGGAGAAGTCAAGGACTTCTATAGTGTTCGGTACCTCTTCGAGTCCACCGTTCGCGCCATTAACGTGCTTTGGAAAGACGACACGTTGGCCATGAATATATCTACAAATATAGAGAAGCTAGTGAGCGCATTGAATCATCGCCGGAAGAAGGTTCGGATAGTCACCTTGACCAATTATCTATCTCAGTGCGTGCCGGGTAGATAATCTTCGTGTTCGGCGGGCCCCACTGTTCCCATGGAATGTCGAGAGGTAGATAGTCCTCAGGGGACGAAATTTGGGGCGAAATATATTTTGTAAATACGCGTTGGTGAACGAAAATATTCATTTTGGAGCTCGTTATATTCGGGTGGCCATATACCACCGTGAGCACATGCAAACGATCCTCATCATTTACCATGAACGGCGTTTGAGACAGTGGTTGAGCTTCCATTGGCCCGGCATAGGTGCAGACCCTGATGACTCCGGTGCCACGAGCAATGGGTGGGAAATGGAGTGTAGCAAGGTGGATTGCTGGGGCGTTAATCAAGTGTACAAGTTTATACAAGCGAATCGATCCGGAGTCGGACGCAGACGTGACAAAGCAGGACGTGGAATCCAAAATTGCGAACTCAAATCTCGGATGGGGGAGCAATGAATCAAATGCAATAGAGGAATCCTTTGCGATTGGTCAAATACAATCAAGGTATAGGTATGAAAAAGAAATTTGACCTACCACTATGAGATCCGATGTAATCCAATCCCATACCAACACTCGCATCGCGTGCCAGGTAGCATCTAAATGAAGCACAACGACCAAAATGTTTTTCGCGATTTCTAGATAGACATTCCAGATATCATTGGCGGCAGAACGCTCGGGATCGGGAAAGATAGAAAAATGCAAAACATCCTGGTGTGCAAGTGGATGGGCCCTGTCGGTAGATATGGTACGAATATGGATGCGACAAGCGCGGGCGTCAGTCAACGACGGTGGGCTGAATAGTTGTGAGATTGCTTCCAAAGGAAATATAAACATGCTAGTGCTCACCTCCCATCCTCCTCCAATAACGCTATCATATCCTGCGTCGGGTCCATCGTGAAGTCTCGAACCGAAATACCGGCTAGACATCTCTGCAGCGTATGACCTTCTGGGTTGCTGGCCATTGGCAGCCATGCGATTTCAAGATGGTGCCTATCCGAGCTGGCTAACACGCCCCCGACAAATTCGTATGCTCGACATATATGCTGCATACTGCAGGTGGTATGAGTTGTACAGTCAAGCGAAAACCATGCCTGCCGCCGGCGCAGAAGTGACTTGAGAAGCTCAGAGTGGGTACTGGACGTTCCGACATCCTTGAGGCCGTCGAAGTGCAGCTGAATAGTATATGTCAAGAGAGACGAATTCTCGAGGGTTGCGTAGATGGATTTACAAGTCTTCAGTCCACAGAGTCAGTCGCTTCCTCAAATCGTAGACTTTAAAGAAATGTTGCCTCACCATTGCGCAACGTGCAAGAGAAACGGCATCGAGGTGGGAAAGGATCTGAATTCGCAGTTCTTGCGGTATACTGAGGAAAACATTCGCCATTTTGAAGCAGAGGGGAAATATAGCCCGAAATGTAGTCGTGGAAGTCAGAAATTGAGGATGTCGAGGAACCGAACCACAATCATCAATGGACATCGCATCATTTATCGCTTCCCACACTGCTGATGATGATCGTCATTTTTCATTATACATAAATTCATAGGGATCAAATTCGAATATTAGATGGAATAGATGGTCGCTATGGTGTTGTGGAAATACAGAGCAAAAGAAAAGACAATCTATGTAACTTTGTAAGCAGCAGATAGGCAGACAAGACAGATTCAAAGAAAACATTACATGACTAGCAATTGCGAGTGCTTACAACTTCGCGTAAGTCGAAGATATGTTTGCTCCGAACTTTAGAAGTCAGTACTGAAGGAAATCTCTTTCCACTCTTCCAAACGTGCAACTATCTTCTCCGTCTGTTCCTTGGCTTCATTATAACAGTCGGTACCAAGTACGACTTGGCGAGGGAAATCCTTTCCAGCAGCTTGATCTTCCGCTCGAACAATATCGACTATGGCCTTGACACCCTTGAGAGGGTCTCCAGGTTGCTTGCCATTGTACGCTATCATCAACGAGATACGTTAGTCCACTGCAAGGATACCATATCGTGACATAATGTACCTTGAAGAATGACCTCCAGATGTTCGGATGCTGCCTGATAATCGGAAATTCTCGTCACCTTTGGCTTACGCTGGTCTGGGGCTAGGAAGGAGGTGCGGAAGTAGCCGAACTCGACGCAAATGCTTCGAAGCCCCAGGGGCGAAATCTCGTCGTGGAGAGTCGAAGAGATACCTAGAGAATGGCATGAATATTTATAATCTGGTTGATGACGCTCGTCATGTAGCACGTACCTCTAAGCGCCCATTTTGTGGCGCCGTAGAGACCAGCAAACGGCGCTGACCTAAAATCCGGCAATCAATATGACTTAGCTTGCAGTCTGGAAGTACCAAAAACCTACCCCCAGCCAACTATGGAGCCAATCCAAATGATAGTGCCGGTTTTCTTTTCCCGCATGTATGGAAGGAAAGCCCTGGCAACATTTATGCCCCCAAACACGTTGGTGCTAAACGAAGATAATCAGATAAGACTCGCCCGGAAAACGGTCCCTACTCACTTGAACTGGTCATACGTTTCTTCTGGGCTATAATTTAAAGAAAATCAATAAAAGCACAGATGTCAGATTTTGACACGAAAACATACGTGCTCTCTTCAATTGCGCCAACGAGGATATAGCCTAGTGGGATGGTCTGAATGCAATGTCACGTATCATAGCAAACATGAAAGCTTACCTGCGTTATTCACGAGCACATCAATCCTTCCGTGGATAGCGATCGCTTTTTTAGCTACTTCATGCAGGGTTTCCAATGGGGACGTCCCGTCCAATTCCAGGATATCAGCCCCATGTGCCTTGAGCTCGTTCAACTTGTCGATCGAGCGAGCGCGGCCGGTCGCTATGACCTTCTCGCCACGCTTCAACGCCTCGAGCGCAAGCTGTCTTCCGAATCCAGATCTGTTTGGTTCGCGTCGCAGAAGCTTCAGGACTGCGTTACAAATGAAGAGAGTAAACGACATACGAAGTTCCGGTGATAAGCCAGACGAGTTGAGAGGTCATTTCGAGTGTATCTGGGTAAGTCAAGTTTAAGTACCCTTCCAACACAGACCTACGCTCTTTTATAGAGGAAGTTGGGATCCAACTCGATATCACAGACGCTTTCTTTCGGAAAACAATATGCGATTACTCACTGGTGGTTTGATAATGCTCATGGCGCTGAGAAGTTGAAACCTAGGATCAGAAAAGAGATACCATCCAGTTAACTTCGCTTAGGGTGATTATGACGGGCAAGGTCTCACAAGGCGACGGTGAAGTACTCGGGTGGTCTCCGAGCTTCGGCATCATAGCGAAGCAGTAAGCTTGGTGAGAGTTATGGCCCATATTCGATGAATCCCTAAGGCTTGAACTTTGAGTTGGTCCAAAATTACTAGCACTAGCTGGTGGCTCCCTTCATACCCGATAGATGCCGTTGCCGTCATCGTGCCAATGTTCGACATTATCTTCTATGTACAACTTCCAGACCACTGCTGGAGAGCCCGCTAAGCGCCCCACATCCTCCCTGAGAAAAGGGTCGTTCCTTTTTGCGATGTTCACGTATCATCTTAGTTGGAGAATTGGTGAGTACGTACATACATATGTGCGTGTGCAAGGTATACCTAGCTGGATTTCCACCTCTCTGCGATTGTGGCATGCGTGAATCCAGTTCAATCGCTATGGACAAGTCCTATTTCGGATTATTCAAGGGCAAACATGAGAAGATTGCGACCCACGAACGGTACCATGTCCTCACTCCGCCATTAGCGCCCGCAGACCCACATCAGCGCGGACGGGCCTGCCACCCGAGATTGTAAGTTCATCCTAGCGGCAGCGGCGGGGATCTACGGGGCGTGTGAGTATACACAGTTGACGAGGATTTTAAATATAGCATAAGCACTAACCTTTCGACAGGCGTGCAGATTACAACCACCGATGTACCAGCTAGCGGCGACAGCTGAGAGCATTCGAACGGAGGTGGAGGCACCTATTGTCAAATTTTAATCCCACTATATTCGCCCAAACATGGGTGGTGGGAAAATTGACCCAGAATCACAATTTCTATTCATTGTTTTGGACTTAGATGGAACAAGCTCGCACATACCATTCCGAATCTCGACTTCGATTCATTAGCATTTGCAACTGGTGGTCTTCGACTAAAAAAGTAGTGTCTACAAAGGTGGCGCGCCGTCCTCGTCCCGTACCTGGATGCATAAAGCCTCTCGACGCTTCATAACGGCATCTGATTGGCTTCGCCGAGGATGGTAGTTACAGTCTGACAGGAAGGAGGTGAGAGCCGACCATAGTAGTAATATACTAACCATGACTAGCTGCTGAGGCTTATCGTGCAGATGAAAGGGGTGCGTTCGTGGCTGTCAGCAGATGGCGTATATGTGTGAGGAAAGACGGCCGTCGGCTTTCATCTACAACACGGAAATCAACGAAGCGTAAACAATACCGAGAAATGGAGAAATGAGATCCATAAGCCAAGTGGCAAGCGCGGCCTTCTCTGAGCAGAGCAACAGAGAAGTGAAGAATGTGAACGTACATTTACACCGACAATACCATCTGCATGGATCATATACTCCGCGTGCGTCTGCTTGAGGTCCCGCTTATAGGATACATATGGAAGGTGCGTCTCCACGTCCTTCCTTAAGAAAGGGACTTCACCAGCGTAAATAGTGCTTGATGACGATAAAGTCCCGGGTTTGTCCCTTGCAGACGAGGGCAACAGGGGAGACGTTGGTATCAGAACGCCTTTGGCGGACAACACCGCTGCTAGGGAGAAGTTGAGGACTTCCACAGAGTTGGGTACCTCTTCGAGTTTACCGTTTGCGCCGTCAGTTAGAGCCGGCAAAACGACACGTTGACCATGAATATATCTACGAGTATAGGGAAGCGAGTGAGCGCGTTGAATCATCGCTGAAAGGAGGTTCAGATAGTCACCTTGTCCAGCCATCTATGTCGACGCGTGCAGGATAGATAATCCTCGTGTTTGGCGGGCCCCACTCCTCCCATGGAATGTTGAGAGGTGGATGGTCCTCGGGAGAGGAAATTTGGCGCGCGATATATTTTGTAAACACGCGCTCATGAACGAACATGTTCATTTCAGCGCTCGCATCAAATATATGCGGGTGGTCGTATACCATTGTGAACACATGCAAACGGTCCTCATCATTTCCCATGAGCGACGTCTGGGACAGTGGCTGCGCTTCGATTGGCCCGGCGTCAGTGCAGACCCTGATGACTTTGGTGTGCGGGGCGATGGGTGGGAGATGAAGTGTAGCGAGGTGAATTGCTGGCGCGTTAATCAAGTGTGCAAGCTTATACAGCCGAATCGACCCGGAGCCGAAGGAAGAGGTAACAAGGCAGGATGTGGAATTCAAAATTGCGAACTCAAATCTCGGATGGAGGAGCAATGAATCAAATGCAATAGAGGAATCCTTTGCGATTGGTCAAATACATTCAAGGTATGAAGAAGAAATTTGACCTACCACTATGAGATCCGATGTAGTCCAATCCCATACCAACACTCGCATCGCGTGCCAGGTGGCATCTAAATGAAGCACAACGACCAAGATGTTTTTCGCGATTTCTATATAGAGACTGTAGATGTCATTGGCGAAAGAACCCTTGGGAAAGACAGAGAAATGCAAAACACCACGCGCTGCAAGTGGATGGGCCATATCGGTAGATATGGTACGAAGGTGGATGCGACAAGCGCGGGCGTCAGTCAGCGACGATGGGCTAGATACTTGTAAGTTTGCTTCAAAAGGTAACATGGTATTATGATAGCACTCACCTCCAATCCTCCTCGAATAACGCTATCATATCCTGCGCCGGGTCCATCGTGAAGTCTCGAATCGAAATTTCGGCTAGACATCTTTGTAGCGTACGACCCTCTGGATGGCTGGCCGTCGGCAGCCATGCGATTTCAAGATGGTGCCTATCCGTGTTGGCGAACACGCCCCCGACGAACTCGTATGCTCGGCACATATGCTGCATACTGTAGGTGGTATACGTTGTACAGTCGAGCGACAACCATGCTTGCCGGCGGCGCAGAAGTGACTCGATACGCTCAGAGTGGGTACTGGACGTCCCGACATCCTTGAGACCGTCGAAGTGCAGCTGAATAGTATATATTAAGAGAGACGATTCCTTGAGAGTTGCGTAGACGGATGTACAAGTCTACAATCCACAGATTCAGTTGCTTCCCCAAATCTTAGAAATTAAAGGAATGATGAAGTTGCCTCACCATTGCGCAACGTGAAAGAGAAACGGCATCGAGGTGGGAAAGAATCTGAATTCGTAGTTCTTGCGGTATATCGAGGAAGACATTCGCCATTTTGAAGCAGAGGAAAAACGTAGTGCGGAATGCGGTCGTGGAAGTCAGAAAATGAAGATGTCGATGAACCGAACCATCATTCGTCGGTTCCCACACCGCTGATGATGATCAAGTCATTGAATTATTATAATCAGAATCGAATCTGAACTTTAAAAGGAATACAAGATGGCCGCTATGATGTTTTGTATTACAGTGTCAAAGAAAGACGGTCCGTGTAGCTTTGTAACTGTAGCAGGTCGGTAGACAAGACGGAATTCACCTTTCTCCCGTCCTCTTTGAACCCTAGCGAGCCTAGCTTCCATCTCTCTGCAATTTGTGCCATGTAGCATGCATGAATCTACTTCAACCGCTATGCGCGAGTCCTGACCCGAATTATTCCACAAAGGTGAATGTGAGTACAAGAAGGTGGCGGCTCCCTACCTGGTCGGATTCGTAACATCTCGACGCCTCATACAGGCAGTTGCTTGGCACGCTGCAACTCCGCAATGGAGCAATTTTCATCAATGGCCTGATTACCTCCACGAGCATTGCATGCTGGGAGGGAAACTGTCAATGCCCTTATCGAGGCCCTCTACAGCTACTTCTGAGCTGCTGTTCGAGCCGACGGGTGGTCCATCGATAACAGGTTCGCAGAGACAGCCGCGCTTTCCTGGCTCCTCTGGAGCTTTTCATACAGCGCGCGAAGGTTCTGTGTCGTGCTGGCAAGGAGCTGCGCCTCAGTCGGGACAGCGGCAGGGATGCCTCCAGCAGTCGGCAGCACGGGTAGAGCACCGACACCGGACTGCCGCATGGCGTCGAGGACGAGAGCGAGCATCTGCTTGAGCGTCGCGATGTCCGCTGTGACATACGCAGGTGAGATTGGAAACGTAAGCGGTATAGCGAGAGCGTACCTTCGGTGTGTGCTGGTGAATTACCCGCCTGGTACGCGTTTTGTCTGTGAATCAAGAAGTTGAGCTCGCATGAAAGCAATTGACGAAGCAAGAAGGGACATACATTGATGATAAAACCCTTCGCACAAACGCTTGCACCCCCAAAACCTGCTGGTGGAGCATGGTAACGTTGTTCTTGAAGACCTCTGGTGAGTTGGGATCGGCGGTTCTCTGATGCAGCGGATCCTGGGGAAGAAACGACTGTTGTGGGACGTTGGGCGCGTTTGGGAAGGGTGCTGAAGATCCAAAAGAGAACGGTGGAAGGGGGTGTACAGCCGTTGAGAAGTTTGGAGGAGCAGGGAACATAATTTCGAGCGCTGCTTTGTATATATTACGAAGAAATATCAACAGAGTTAAACGTTAGACGTTAGACGTTGAGATGGCGGTGTTGAAAGATGGCTGCGGGCGCTTGAATTACCGTTTCACGTGCTGATTAAATTTGTAGCTCAGCAGAACTCAGCACAAACTCAGCTCCGAGCGCTTTCCCATAATTTTACTAAAGCTACATATGTAGTATCATTCATGGGCGCGTGAATCGTGCACACGATCCTTTAACATCAAAACTGCCAACTGAGATCGTAGGCAAGATTTTCACGAATTTATTGCCTGTCGACGTGGACGCTGCCTATGGTGTATCTGTCAACCGTCCTAGACATCGTTCCGTTACAAATTCCCTCTCGCTTGGTGCTGTATGCACAACATGGCGTGCTATCGCCTGGTCGACTCCCCAAATCTGGACATCCATCTCACTCTGCTTAAACTACATCAACGAAACCCGTTGCAATATTTTGCGCGACTGGCTGGGCCGATCTGGAGAACTTCCCCTCTACATCAATATCTACCAGGTGGATTACATGAACGACAAAGCGCCTTTGAAGGCGATTATGAACTTATTCTCGCCGCAGTCCCACAAGTGGTTCTACTTCGAATATAATATTGAGGCGGAACACGTTCATCTCCTAAACTCTGCTTTCGCCCGCGCTCATATGTTAAACACTCTGAAGATCGGGATCTGTGGTACCTCAGAAATAGATTTAGGAATGATTCCCAACCTCAGGAATTCATACATGGACGGGCCGTACATACGCTATCTTTCGGGTGTCAACTGGCAAAAACTCACGAATCTGGAAGCCAGTTTCTCATCAATCGCTATGTGTTTATGGTTATTCTCGAATGCACCCTATCTCAAACATTGCACTTTCCGTATTCATCATTCGAGTTTTAATCCTGACACTAGTGCAGCAGGGAATCCAATTCTCCAACACGACCATCTTCACTTCCTCCATATAAAAGATTGGGACACCGATATAGATACTTGTCTCCATCTCATGCAGTTCCCTGCTTTGCAACACCTCGCTGTCGATTCGGATCGCAAGGTCGACATCGAAACCATCACAGATTTTCTCCAACGCTCTAATTGCTCCCTCAAGGTCCTAGACGTGGATATCAAACAATGTAGGCCAGAGGATAACCTGGAACTATTCTCTCCTTTGGCCGACATTCCATCGCTAGAGAACTTGGAGCTTAGATGCAGATTCCGAGACTATCCCATTCCCACTTGTTATTCCATCGACGACCTGCGCACAACCCGAAAACGGCTCCGACTGACATTTGACAATTAGTGAAACTTCCATATATGATCTTCAAGCTGGATGTGGCTCACAAGCCCCGACGTGCTATCAAAGGCTACCTCGAGGTCGCATTACACGTCGCCATCACAGTCGGCTTCTACTTCCCTGGTTCGTTGCTGGTCTCTAGTTCTATAAAATTCGTCATTCTTCTACAACATAACTTCATTGTCGCCCTTGTGCAATACCCTGCTATCGCATAGTCATCTGCTGTATTATCATAGAAAAGAAAATCTCTATCAGCTCGAGATACGAAGATTCCTACTTGTACTTGCATATACATAATGTTCACGCATTTTTGATAAATGTGATTATCTGAAGCAGGGGTACGACCAGATCCTGTGGTTGCTCGGCGAGGAGGACCGCGTGTCGGAGGTGGGCGCGATGAACGTCTTCCTCGCGGTGAAGGCCCATAATGGCGGTGCGTAAATCCCTCTTTCCGTCTTATCCAAACCTCTCCTTCTCATGCGCGTTTGTTTGCGTTCGTTCACAGCCGTCGACCTCATCACGCCCCATCCCGATTGCGGAGATCGCGGCGCTCGCGGGGGCGGGCCGGATCCTGCAGGCGTTCGGCCGCAACTTCGGCGTGGGGCGGTGATCATCGCGCCCGTGGGCCGCATCGGGTGGCGGGGGCAGGACATCGTTGGGACATCGCGCTGCCTGCGCACGAGGGCGGATTGGGCCCAATTGGGAAGGCATTTTGCGCGGTGCAGAGGGTGGAGAGGGAGTTCGAGGGTTGCAGTGTGCCGTGTGCTGGTGGTGCGTAGGGTTGCGAATCGGTGATTCTATCAAGATTGTATCTAATATCTATAAAAGAATGGTATTTTGGAGAATGATATGTTGAGCTTTTTGGTGTGTTGCTTCGATGTAGGTTCCGTGCGTGTATTTACGTCTGGGAAGTGGGCATGGCTCAGCGTATACTTTGTTCTCGCAGGTGATAACGGACGGTAAGAACATTGAGGCTAAATTAAATATAGTGTGTACATGGCAGTGCGCGTGCTGGTGATACAGATAACCAAATATTGAATTTTACAGCTCCTTCTCGCCGTTCACATCAAGCTCATCGTTGCTGCAATGTCTGACTCCATCCGTAAGCCCCTCATGTATACACGAACACCTGCATGATTCTCATTTCTTTTAAGAGAAAACCTCAACATCTAGTGATGCGCGTCTTCGTGCTAGAACCCATCAGAGATCATCGAGGGCCAACGATCCCACGAAAGGAGGTGCGCAAATCCATCTGCTGGCCTAGCGCCCATGGGTCGCTGGGCACTCATACATGTGTACCGTGCGCAACGTAGATTCAATCACAAACACCCCATCGCAAATTTTGCTCGAGGCTCTGCAGAATTTTGTTATCCCTCTCATACATACGGCCGAGGGGAAAGACAAGAAGAGTAGGTCTCTTCGCTGTAATGCACACAATTATGATCACTCAATAATGATATTATAGATATCGGCCAAGTTCATTCGATGGGTCCTGAGGCGGGGAAACTTCTCATCGCGCTCCAGGAGTTCATATCATCGATGATAGTACAATCACAAGTCGGTCAACCGCAAAGCATCGAGGTGGACTTGGACGGTAAACCTCTTCCTCAGTAATACCACGGATTACAGTTACTGATTTTAAAACAGATCCTAACGTTGACAGCGTTTCATCGAACGATGCTATGGCCAAATCTCCCGGCGTAGCAACAGAGAGCAAACTCTCTGACCCCAGGCCCTGGCAAGGTATGCAAATCATAACAGAACCTCTGAACTCAACATCTAATAGCATTGCAATTGCTTGTTGGGGGATAGATTTCATACCCGAACTGACAAATTATCAACGTTTTATGGGAAGACTTCAAGAGGCGGTCCGTGAGCACGTCTTTAGCAAGATGCCTATTCGGCTATTACACTTCACCGACACTCCTCGAGGAACTGGCACCAAGCTACAAATGTCACTACTTGAGAGGAACGATGTCTGCGGTCTAATCATACAAGAAATTCAAGCCAGTTTTTCGGAGAGAATGTTCAAAGAGAAGATGGTGAATGCGAGAGCGACTCGGGGACCTGGATCTGGATTGGGACAATCTCTTGAGGAGCGCATCATCAAGGAGATCATACAGGAAAACACCAAATATGCCATCCTATCTCACACCTGGCTTCGTGGATCGGACAGGGAAGTTACTTATGGAGCTTGGCAGCTACGACAGTTCGATACTCAGCAGCCAGGGTATCGGAAACTCGTCAATTTTTGCAAATCTGCCCGCAAAGACCACGGACTTTCTTTCGGTTGGATGGATACTGTTTGCATTAATAAAGACAGCAGCTCCGAGCTCGACGAATCCATCCGCTCAATGTATAAGTGGTACGAGAACTCCCACAACTGCATCTCCTACCTGGCCGAAACCGTCGCCCTCGGTGATATCCATCGGGATCCTTGGTTCACTCGTGGATGGACATTCCAAGAACTGCTCGCCCCACATTGCATGTCATTCTATAACAAGAACTGGAAGAGGTTCCCACAGTACACCGACTCTTCTAACGACAAGGACAATCACCTAGATATTATAGATCAAATTTCCAAAGCAACGACAATTACTAAATATGAACTAGGCAACCCCAACACCATACCTATTTCACGCAAGATGCAGCTGGCGGCGAAGCGCAATGTGCTACGTGAAGAAGATACCGCCTATTCCCTGATGGGCATTTGCGGTGTCAGTATTTCAATAGCATATGGCGAGGGTTCCAAGCGGGCGTTCTTCCGCCTTATGACAGAGGTCTTAAATACTTCGAAGGATGTGGTCGATATCTTCAATTGTGCTCAGACACCATTGTCCGACTCTATTGTTCCATCGGGACCATCGGCATATCTTCAATGCTCCGAGAAAATCACGACGATGTCGCACGAGCCCCCTTTAGTGCCATTGCTTCTTACCCATGTAGGACTCCGGATGCCAATCCTTCTGATGCCCTCGTTGCGAGAAAACGATCGTTTTAAGTACGAGCCCATCGGCGATTACTACGCTACGTTTGAGCTCAAGCGTCGTGAATTATCTTCTGAGGGTACCAATAATACCTATCGTCTATTGGACAAAGGCATCGCGAGCACCTCACGTAAGTGGCAAGATTTGATCTATGTAGACACTCAATGGCAGAAGCGTCATTTTCTAATTCCAATTTCACAGAATACTACAAGCGGACATTTGGAGTATTAAATTTCGGAGGAGATGCAACCACTATCCTTGTCCAGGATCTCTGTCTTGCAATATGTTTTGAGGTGGGCTACCAGTACCGAACCTTGGAATGGGGTTCAACTTCCAGCCTCACATCGTTTAATACCCATCGGATTGGTACAGACGAGCCTATCGTCTTCCATCTCCTGAAGAAAGGGACACCCACTTCAGGAAAAGGTCGAACTGTTTATTTAATCAAGCGAAGCGACCTGGCAAAGCACGGGATGACTTTAGAGACCATGTATTTGTAGGGGCTCGACACAGCGTGTAATGTGCGAAGGGAGGAGAAGGTACACAGGTACATGCGGGCATGTACATACGTATTCATGGATAGACAGCGGACGACGGAGTGAGGGTGGATGATGAGACAACAGAGACAGAGGCGGGAGAGAGCGGACACACAACATGATGAGATGCTAGCGTACACCATAGAGAAGGGAGCGACACAAAGATGCAGACAGGGCCAGCTCAGCTGGACTAGCCACTGCGCCGGCCCCCAGCGGGCCTCAGCGCGAAAAAGCGCGCCGTGACATGGATGACGTTGGGAGGCGAAAATGGAGACACATGTTTCGATAGATGAGTGATGTTCAATGAATGAACGGTGTCCGATGGGTGAACGTTGTTCGACGAACAACGGTGGCAGTGAATGTCGGTGGAGGAGAATGTCGATAGAGGAGAATGTCGATGGAGCAGCATGGCGATGGACAAGAGTGGGTCAGGTCAGAGAGGGAGCGACGAGACAAGACAGGAAGAGATAAAAAGTATGGTATGGCGAAGACGAACGGCGGCAGAGCACGCCATCAGCACTCGATCTTCAGATAGCTCATAAAAACAAGGGCATGTAGGCAGCGTGGCAGCATAGGGTCATAACACAAAGCACAACACTCAGAGTCCAAGCCGCTCTGCATCCCCTATGCGCGCCCACAGGCAGCGCCCCGCTCTTCCGCCGACTTCCCTTGTCTCTTAGCTCGGCCGCGCTCTAAGCGCATCGCGCCACGCGCGCAGGCCCGCGTCCTTCGCGAACGACACCTACAGCACCTCTGACACCGATCGCGACGGCGGCTGCGAGGCGCTGGCTTTCGGGATAAACTCGAGCAGAAGGGTGTCGCCCGCTTCGGGTCGGGCGCGATGCGCGTTAGGGTGGGGAGGGGGATAGTTTTTGAGGGAGGCGGGGTCTAGTAGAGGGGTTTGGTGGTGAGTAAAGAGTTAAGGGCATAGAACGCGAACCTGACATGATGATGGCTGAAGGTAAGTAAAGCGGACAACTCATAACATGCCCGGGTTCCATACACATCCAAAAAAAACGATGAAAACGCTGATTGATGAATGCAGCGAAGGCATCCCATGTGCACCCCGAGCACCACCCCACAGCAACAAAGAAAGAAAAGATAGAAAAGAATTGCCCACCTTGTCAGCACCGCGATATATAACAAGCACCTTCCCATGAGGCTGACCCAGCCTGAAAAGACACCGCTCGAGGCAAGGACATACCGGCCCTCGAGCACAGGAAGCGCAGAGCCAGGCGGTGATGGTGCCTTGTTGACATTGAGCGAAGTCATGCCAGACGTCGGCCTCAATTGCGGGGCATGCACAGTCAATGTCGAGCCCTTGGGCAGCGCAGATGCTGTAGCCGCAGACTGCGACCCGCCGCCGACGATCTCAGCGTATATAGGGAGAATATTGGCGTCCCCGAAATTTCCTGCGACGTCCGCGCCGAAGTGAGTCTTGTATACGAAGCCGAAGTGGGATGAGCTGGCGCCGCCTAGCTGCGGAGCCCAGCTGTGGACGCAAACGTATAGCTCAGCCTCGGAGTCATCTGCGAAGGAGAGATGGAGGCGGCGTCCCTTGTCGGTATCACCGGGTGCTGCTGCGAGGATGGAGAGGTGGTGGGAAGGTCAGCGGGGTCGATGGTGGCGACGGAGTTGAAGGAGATGCGAGTACGTTCACTTGATGAGGAATAGTAAGGGGTGAGTGTGAGTAAGTGTGAGTGTAAGTGTGATAAAGGGGCTGTGGGACGTACTCGGTGTCTTCCAGGATGCGCCGTGAAATGCACTGCGGTCGCAGATGTAGGCAGGTCCGCCCTAGCTTCGCGCGATAAGGAATACATCAAATTCCCTGCGACGTCGTGGGTTTTGTATACGAAGCTAAAAGGCGCCGCCTAGCTGCGGGGCGCGGCTGTAGATGTCGTCTTGCCAGTCGTAAAGCTCGGAGTCGCTGGCAAAGGATAGATGGAGGTGGCACTGCGGCGTGGACTCTGAATCGGGCGTGCGGGACGAAGTAGATGTGGTCGATGGCTCCTACGGAAGCGAGGAAGATGGGAGCGCGTCGCGCGACGCGTTTTTTGGTCGAGAAGAGCTGGTGGTGGGTGAGTAGAGTACGTTGATGATGAGAGACTCAAGAGACGAACTGGGGAGAGGTGCTGACGTAATATGTCATCCCACCTTGTTCTTGCCAAGTCTGCTCTCTGCTTTCTTCGTGCTCGTTCGCCGCTATGCCAAGTTGAGACTCAGGCCCCCAAGGTCGTGTAGGCGCACACCACATTGACTATATTGACAGGACAATGACTATCAATATCGGTCCCGACTTCAAGACACTGCTTGGCGCATCTCTCACCTCCCACTGCCGCTGCTAAGCACCTCAACGCACCTACTACCTACGAACTCATCGGAGCGTTCCTTGTTATCACAGTGGCCACTATACACCTTAAGGCGAACCGCGAAGCCCATTTTCTTGGTGAAGATAACTGTCTGAGGGTGGCACCCAACTTCATGCCCGCTGAGCGCGCCTGCATACCACAGCGCCTCGTATGCAAGGAGGGGCTGAAGGCGTTCTATCACGATGCAGATGATGCGCTTCATATGTACAAGCATCCCGCAGACATGCCAACGAAGGTAAACCTTCAACGTTCAGACGGTTCGAGCTCAAGCCTGGGCTCGCCGTCTGTTCTAATATTCCGTAACTTCTACTGACACTTTCTCCATTTTCTTCCCCCAGACGCCGTCATTCATCTTCTAGGCGCTGATGTAGACGAAGCGGAGCTCGTTGGCGCCATCAGTACAGTGTTGCACCATGCTCGCAGAGGACCGCCTCGACCAAACAAAGTTGTCCTTCCACCAGGTCGATATGGTCTCATCCGTTCGAATTTGACATGATCAGCTCTCGCCACTCGCTGTCCTGGCTCCTCGCCGAGCTGTGGAAGCATTAGTTTTATCTAGCGAGAACGTGTTGATGGCTGGGACCACAGCTCTGAATTCGCAATGCCTTGCCATCTGTGGTCGACTCTTCCATTACCGGAGCTACATGTTTTCGCGAGCTTTGCTATGTCCAAGGGCTATTTACTTCCCCAATCGCTTTGATCATGCTCTCCACCGACCTCGTCATTTTCGCTAATTTCGACCGCTTCAGCTTTCCGAACTACTTTTCTGGCTTCTACGTGCACTCTCCAGCTAGAACGCGAACGCAAGTAAGCATGCCGCCTGCGCATCCCTATATCCGGCCAGAAATTTTATACGCGCTCGCGACGGGCCCTTGCAGCACTCCTTCGATCCTGCCGAGCGCGTGGCGGAGCATTCTGTCGTCAATTCGTCCTTCCGGCGCATGCTGCGCACAATTGAGAACCCCCAGCTGCCAGAAGGCCCCACGGCCATGAAATCAAGCATACGACGTGGCCAAGCCGCTCTTCTACATATACACGCCATTCCCGGGAGGAGACGGAGATGATGCTGCGGGAAAGGATCCAGAAGAGGGCAGGAAAGATGGAAAGGGAGGTCGTACTGCCCCCATGTCATCGGATACCACCGAGGGACCGCATCAGGACGTCGGCGAGATCATGATTCAGACCGTGTTCTTCGCCACATCGAACGCTGTGGACGCGACGAGCGCCGGCTGCAAGTGGTCGTGCTCGGGGTGGTTGGACGACCTCGGGGGTTCAACGCGCTCATGTCCAGGAAACGTTTCGACGGGGATGGAATAAGAAAGATACTCCTGGGGGGGTTCTGGGCGCTTGGAAAGCACGAGAAATGCGCGAGGTTGTACGAGGCGTCGTGACTTGATCATCAGCACGAGAGACATAACTAAATATAGCGTGTACATGGCGGTGCTCGTCAAGCGTACTCGCTGTCAAAACATGTACAGACAATAAACTATTGAATCTTACCGCTCCTTGTTCCCGTTCACATCAAGCTGATAGTCGCTGCAATGTCTGAATCCGCTGGTAAGCTCCTCGCGATATTTATATCAACATCGCATGATTCCCATTTCTCTTCAAGAGAAAACCTCAATGTTTGGCGATGCGCCTCCGCATGCTGGTGGTACCCATCAGGGATCATCGAGTAACGATCCGGCTGGAAGAGGTGAGCAAGACCATCTGCTGGCCTAGCGCCCGTGGATCGCTGAGCGCTCATGCCTGTCTACCTGTGCAACGTAGATCCAACCACAAACACCCCATCGCAAATTTTGCTCGAGGCCCTCCAGAACTTTGTCATTCCACTCATACAGACGGGTGAAGGGAGAAATAAGAAGGGTAAGTCTCTTCGCTGCAACAAACGCAATTATAATCGCTTAATTATTATAGATATCGGCCCCGTTCACTCGATGGGTCCCGAGGCGGGGAAGCTTCTTGCCGCGCTCCAGGAGTTTATATCAGCGATGATCGTACAATTACAAGTCGGTCAAACGCAGAGCATCAAGGTGGAATTGGACGGTAAATCCCTTCCTCAGCAATACCACGGATTACAGTCACTGATTTTAAAACAGATCCTGATGTCGACAGTGTTTCATCGAACGATGTTATGGTCAAATCCCCCGGAGTAGCGACAGAGAGCAAAGTCTCCGACCCTGGGCCTGTCAAAGGTATGCAAGTCATAACAGAACCTCTGATCTCAACATCTAATAGCATTGCTATCGCTTGTTGTGGAATAGCTTTCATACCCCAACTAACAAATTACCAATATTATATGGGAAGACTTCAAGAGGTTGTCCGCGAGCATGTCTTTAGCAAGATGCCTATTCGCGTATTACACTTCACCGACACCCCTCGGGACTCTGGCAACAAACTCCAAATTACGCTACTTGATAGGAACGGCGTCTGCGACTGCGTCATAAAAGAAATACACGAAAGGAAAATCAGTGATGCTACTTTCCCGTACTTCGTACAAAAATATAGCAAATATGCCATCCTGTCTCACACATGGCTTCGTGGATCGGACAGTGAAGTTACTTATGGCGCTTGGCGGCTACGACAGTTCGATACTCAGCAGCCAGGGTATCAAAAACTCGCCAGTTTCTGCAGATCTGCCTGGAAAGACCACAGTCTCTCTTTCGGTTGGATGGATACTGTTTGTATTAACAAAGACAGCAGCTCCGAGCTAGATGAATCCATCCGCTCAATGTATAAGTGGTACAAGAACTCCACCATCTGTATCACCTACCTGGCGGAGACCGTCGCCCTCGATGATGTTCATCGTGATCCTTGGTTCACTCGTGGATGGACATTCCAAGAACTGCTCGCCCCAGATCACATGTCATTCTATAATAAAGACTGGAGGAAGTTTGTACCGTACACCTATCTTGGTGACAAGGACGATATGTATATTCTAGATCAAATCTCCAAAGCAACAACGATTACTAAAGATGAACTAGACAACTGCGATGAATTACCGATTTCGCGCAAGATGCAGCTAGCGGCAATGCGCAATGTGATGCGTGAAGAAGATACCGCATATTCTCTCATGGGGATTTGCGGTGTCAGTATCTCAATAGCGTACGGCGAGGGTGCCAAGCGGGCGTTCTTCCGCCTTATGCAAGAGGTCCTCAATACTTCGAGCGAAGTAGTCGATATCTTCAATTGTGCTCAGACACGAGGAAGATTTTCTATTATTCCATTGGAACCATCGGCATATCAAGGATGCTCCAAGGACATTATGAGGATGTCGCACTACACACCTATAGAGCCGTTGCTTCTTACTCATGTAGGACTCCGGATGCCAATCCTTCTGATACCCTCGTTGCAAAAGAACGATCCTTGTTTTAAGCACGAGCCCATTGGTGACTACTATGCCGCATTGGAGTTCAAGCACCTATTTGAGTGCTATCATCTATTGGACAAAGGCATCGTGAAAAGCACCGCAAGTATGTGGCAAGACTTGACTTGGACTCTCAATGGCAGAAGTATTATTTGCTAATTCCAACTTCACAGAATACAAACAGACATTTGGAATATTGAATTTCGGAGGTGATACAACCACTCTCCATGTCCTGGATCTCTGTCTTGCGATATGGTTTCGGGTAAACCGCGAGGACCAAGTGGAATGGGGTTCAACTTCTAGTTGGTCTAAGATCCATCGGATTGGCACAGACAAGCCTATTGCCTTCCATTTCATGAACAGGACAACACCCACTTCAGGTGAAGGTCAAACTGTTTATTCGATCAAGCGAAGCGACCTGGCAAAGCATGGGATGACTTTAGAGACCATGTATTTGTAGGGGCTCGACACAGTGTGTAATGGAGTTTGAAGTTATTCAGGCTTGATTCGTGTACCTCCTCAGAAATGACCCATCAGAACCTGAATTCACCACCATGGATGGCGACAAATGGATGAAGCACCTTAAATACACGATGTTACCACGAACACTAAACCGCAACCAGTGGCAGGTAAAAGTCTTGATGGCAATGAGGACGAGTGGATGCGAAGGGAGGAGAAGGTACACAGGTACATGCGGGCAGTTGCATACTATTCATGGATAGACAGCGGACGATGGAGTGAGAGGGGATGAGGGAACAACAGAGAAAGAGACAGAGAGAGAGAGAGAGCGGACACACAACATGATGGGATGCTAGCGTAGATATGTTAATAGGCAGGTTAGAGCAGAAAGGACGGATGGCGGACAGAGGGGGCCGACACGAAGACGCAGAAAGGGCCAGCCCAGCTGGACTACGCTGTGCCGGCCCACAGCGCGCCTTAGCGCGAAAAAGCGCGTCGTGACATGGATGACGTTGAGAGGCGAAAATGGATGCACATGTGTCGATAGATGAATCAGCCGGATGAATGTACGATGTCCGATGGATGAACGAAACACGATGGATGAACTATGTTCGATGAACCACGATGAAAGTGAATACAGGTGGAGGGGAACGACGATAGAGGAGCATGACGATGGACAAAAAACCGCAACGTGGGTCAGGACAGAGAGGAAGGGACGAGACAAGACAGGACGAGATAAAAAGTGTGGCATGGCGAAGACGAACGGCGGCAGAGCACGCCATCAGCACTCGATCTTCAGATAGCTCATAGACAAGGGCATGTAGGCAGCGTGGCAGCATAGGGTCATATCAAAAAGCACAACACTCAGAGTCCAAGCCGCTCTGCATCCCCTATGCGCGCCCACAGGCAGCGGCCCGCTCTTCCTCAGACTCCCCCTCCGCGCCCTTTTCTCCTCGCTCTTCGACGCTGCCCCCGGCGGCGGCGGCGCGCTCAGCGCATCGCGCCACGCGCACAGGTCCGCGTCCTTCGAGAACGACAGATACAGCACCTCCGCCTGCTGCGGGTGCGAGGCGGTGGTGGCTTTCGGTGTGAGCTCGAGCAGGAGGGTGGTCGTCCGCTTCGGGTCGGGTGCGATGCGTGTGAGGGTGGGGAGGGGTATCGTTTTTGAGGGAGGGGAGGTCTGTGAAGGAGTGGGTGATGGTGAGTAAACAGTTACGGGAATAGAACGTTGACATAATAGGAGAATGATGGTTGAATGTATGTAAGGCGAACAAGGTGGCAGGGATTATGATAGCAGCGAGAATAGCACGAGTGTGCATCAGCTCAGCTGCTCATAATCTCGCTGCGTATCCATATGCAAAGGTAACGAAAATGCTGATTGACGGATGAATGCAGCCATATCTCATATGCACCCCAAGCACAATTCCACAGCAACAAAAAAAAATTAAATCAGGGAATAGCGGCAAGAATAGCACGAGTGTGCATCAACTCAGCTGTTCATGGTCACCCCGGGTTCCCATATCCAAAAGAAAGTGAAAACATTTGACGGACAAAATTACCCACCTTGTCAGCACCGCGATGGATAACGAGCACCTGCCCATTAAGACTGACCCAGCGCATCTTAGCAAGCCAGCGCGAAAACACCCCGCTCTGGGCCACGAGATACCTTCCCTGGGCCCCGAGCGCAGAAAGCGCCGAGCCCGGCGGCGACGGCGTCTTGCTGACATTGAGCGAGATAACACCCGCGGGGCCTGCACAATCAAAATGTCGAGACCTTGGCAGCGCAGATGCTGCAGCCGCAGGCTGCGACCCGCCGCCGACGATCTCAGCGTATATGGGCAGTATGCTGGCGTCCCCGAAGTTCCCGGCGGCGTCCGCGGAGACGTGGACCTTGTGCACGAAGCGGAAGGGGGGCGAGCTGGCGCCGCTGAGCTGCGAAGCGCGGCTGTAGATGTCGTCTTGCCAGTCGTGGAGCTCGGAGTCGGCTGCGAGCGAGAGATGGAGGCGGCGTTCGTTGTCGATGGCATCGGGTGCGGCGACGCGGATGGAGCGTCGTGCGGTCGATGGCGGCAACGAAGGCGAGGGGGTGCGAGTATGTTTACTTGACGAGGGCTATGAGTGCAAGCAAGTGTGAATGAGAATTTAGATGTCGTGAAAGAGACTGTGGGACGTACCTTGTAAGAGACTCGTCATCGAGCTCAAACCGCCGTGCCTTCCAGAATGCGCCATGGAATGCATTGCGTTCGCAGACGTCGACGGGCCCACTGCGGACGACCTTGGGTGGAGCCTTGGACTACTTGGGGGGCGCGTCAAGGAAGCTATGGGCGTGTGTTCCATGCTCTCGTAGCGGGCATGCGCAGAGAAATGTGGTGGAAGAGAAGGAAGAAGGCGTAGGACAGAAAAAAGAGCGATGGGGCCAGTACTCAGGGACCCTCGCCTACCAGCTTTGCGTACAGAGAGAGTATACTGGCATCACTAAAATTCCTGCTACGTCCGCACCGTCGTGGGATTTGTGTGCGAAGCTAAAAGGCGGCGAATCGACATGGCCTAGCTGCGAAGCATGGCTAAAATTTCCATCTTGCCAGCGTAGTCTAATAGCTCAGAGTCGGTAGCAAAGGATAGATGGAGGCGGCACTCTGGGTGCGGGGAGAGGTAAGTGTGGCCTATGGCTCCGACGGAAGCGAGGAAGATGGGAACGCGTCGCGCGACGCGTTTTTGGTCCAGAAGGGGTGGTGGTGGGTGGAGAGAGTACGTTGACGAGAGAGACGGACCGGGGTGCTGACGTAATATGTCATCCCACTTTGTTCTTGCCAAGTTTGCTTTCCAATGCCCGCCGCTACGCGTCGGAGGTTCGCGCTTCGCGCTCACCTCCTGCTTCGCTCTGGGCAACAGCTTGCCGGGGCTGCGCCCCTGGACCCCCTTTGAGTCGGCGCCTTGCGCCTCCGTACGTAGCCCTTGAAGAATAGAATTTGCTTAAAATTACGTCTATGATTTTATGGTTGAATCATTGTTGAATCAGGTGCAAAAAAGTTGGAAATTGTAGAAATTGAGCCAAAGAAAATTGAGAAGAGTAAACCGGTTCAAGATCTCAATAGAATTATATTTCCAGCTCTATACTGGCCCAAAGTAAAAAGAAAAGAGAAGCAGAATTTTAAAGGCATATTGATGGTGCTTTGACTTAATCTAAGCTGCGCCCTGGCCCATTCTTCCAAGAACAATACTGAAGTGTGAAAACATGACAACTTTTTAGGAGACTAATTTACTAATTTACTAATTTACTCAAAATTTACCCAATCAAAACTTCCCATTACCATCACGAAATTGGGGTTCGGACGATTAAAGGGTATTTTTCATTGAAATCCTTTATAACCAATAAAATGTCCGTATTCGACACAATTCTTGTATACGATCCGCTAAAGGGTGTTATAGGACGCTATGGTTGGCCGTCTCTGTCACGTATAAATGTCTTGTAGATGTTTCTAAAAAATTTAACAAAGGGATTGGGTGGCCAAATGCCATCAAGGCTGGAGTATACCGGTATGTAGGAAGCATCCTTCCATCCGAATGACCACAAATGGATGACTTTTGAGAGTAGTAGATACCTAGGTCATAGCACCCAAGTATTGTCCAGCCCTTTGCTTTTCATACCTTCAGACACAATGCAAAAGATCTTCAAATCTGGTAATAGGAAAAGATCAATGGGAGCTATCACATACAAGCGCAGTCCTTGGGTGTCAGAACGTCAGTATCACCCCAGATAATGGAGGATGGGCATAGGGCATTTGAGAGGATGCGACGGAAAATGCAACATTAGAAGAAACGAAAGTTTGCGGGATCAGAACAACAGTGAATGGCATGCGTGGTGGAAAAGGAGCATCAGATATGACAATCAAGGGCATTTTTGGCGAACTTGATAAGGTGCGGTAGAGTGTGGAATGTTGCAAGATCTGCAAGCTTGTTCCGCCAGGACAACAGTGAACGGCATATGCACCGGAAAAGGAGCGCCAGAAATGACAATCGCAAGCATTAATTAGCGAACTTGATAAGGTGCGGCAGAGTGTGCGACGTTACAAAATCTGCAAGCTTGTTCCGTCAGGACAACAGTGAATGGCATATGCTGTAGAAAATAAGCGCCAAAAATGACAATCAAGGGCATTTTTGGCGAACTTGATAAGGTGCGGCAGAGTGTGGAACGTTGCAAGATCTGCAAGCTTGTTCCGCCAGGACAACAGTGAGTGGCATACGCAGCGAAAAAGGAGCAACAGAAATGACAATCACTGACATTTCTGGTGGATTGGACAAGGATCAGCAAGCTTGTCATATCAGAAAAATGCTCCAGGACCTGTGCATGAGACGATTAGCAACAAAGTTGATCAGATATGTCACACATGATCGAAGTACAAGGTACGCAAGGCGGCTCAACTGGAAAAGACTCAACAATTCACCCAGAAGAATAGAAAGTGGAATGATAGTATATTGTTACAAAAGCATACAAGGTCTGGGGCAACCAGAAGATCTTAGGGTTTACGGTATTGGTGATGTTACTTGACACTAATACAGGGATTGGTACCCGCAAAGATGACACGGCCGTAAGTCTGACAAAAGTTAGCTGTTGATGTCTATGCTTGCAAGTGCGGACTGCCTTGTCGCTGCCCTTTTGGCCTTTATTCTTGCCAATGCACTATCTTTGGAAACCGGCCTTGAGCTTGCTGTAGAGTTCGGAAATACTTGTCTGCCAAAATAATTAGCGCCCGTAGTAAACTATTTCATGGCTGAAGCGCACCGGTCCCACCAAGCAAGAAGAGTATCTACTTCTTTAATTTCTTTAGGGTCCTCAAGAAGATCAAGGACACTGCCGTAAAACCTCTCGGAATCTGTCACCATGTCGGTACGGGTGAAAACGGCTGCTGATGATAATGCAAACCTAGTCTATCAAGGAATGGATTAAACTTAAACTTCAAAAGGAAAGAGTGATAGAGGCGAACCTGCGTTGCTACATATGCAATGGATGCTCTGGTCACATGCGACATGCCGTGGATGCGAGCATTTCCTGACCGAGTTGCTTTGGCTTCTTTTTCCACCGAGCTTGGCGATGTAAAAATATGCTTGAAGGCCTGTGTGACGTCAGCAAATTGCGGGTCTGCGTAGCAAACCGCTGGCCTTGATCAGTATTTGGCTCTGAAGCAGGCCATTCCATGGATCATCTTCATCATACTTATAATTTCTATATAGCAATGCAGGCCATTGATCCCCAGCAACGGTAAGTTCGCCAGTGCGAAGCTTCTGCTTGATGCTGCAGACAAATTGTTAATAGGTTATGCCAGTACGTAGCTCTCAACTCAGACTCACTCCTTGTTTGACCAATCTACACCTGCTGGACATAGAAGTGCTCCTGTGATTTCGTGATTGAAGCCTCGGTTGATTTTGACATTGCGAGCAAGGGGAGGTATGAGAGGTTGACCAGGTGGTGACAGCCAATCAATGATTGCAGATTTCAAGCTCTTCGTGTCGTCAGAGCGGGCACTGGATGCACCCTTCTGTAGCTTAGTTGAATAACATCAGCCGCGAACATTAGTACAAGTAGGAGGAGACGGCATATTCTACTCACTAAGCTTGCAATATGATGGATATCTTGCTCGGAATCGGCAGTCATGAGGCGCTCTTCAAGTCCAGGGACAATCCTCAGCAACAAATGGAACACCTTATGCTCTCGTCTTTGCCTGGATACGTTCAATAGAGGAACCAGCACGATGAGATAAAAGCCTCACTGAGCGGTAAAAGCCTCCTCTGGCTCTTCAGAAAGCTCTCCCATGCAACGGATGCCGTTTGCGAGCAAAGTATCAATGTTGCAGAGCGCGTGAACCGTCCTGCCAAAATGGCGACCATGATGCACCAAAGGATCGGTAGCACAACTGCGTTAAGCATCCGCCCATTCATCTAGTAGTGAGATACAATTTTGAATAACTACGAACCGACGTACGGCTTTTTCCTGGGTCCGAGCTGCAAAGCGTCTTGGGGGCGCTTTCTCACAGAAGATACAGAACCGCCTTGATTCTGGTTGTCTTCACTCATTGATGTGGGGGTCCCACTCGGCACTGGCAGTTGCTGGAGACAGTTTGTTCTCAGGGAAAATGGCGTTGGCTTCAAGCACTTTATACTCGAGAACCGCAGCTCCTGCCCGTGGGGAATATCCAAAGAATACTGCGGTCCAGTGTTGATGCGCTTTTCAAGACTGTCGCAAACATTACAGCAATCATGACTACGGCGCAGCAATACGGCGGCAGTACTAGCCCTTCATCTATCACCCTTCAGGGAAAAGGGATCAGCGCTACTTGCAGAGAGCTGCCAGTGCGCCATACGCAATTTAGTGGAAGCCAAGGGCCTATTGTTGTGTGATGAGACTTACCGTGGCATTAATATCATAGAGGTAAATACCAGCCATGAACATGAAGTTATCAACATGGTGGAAGCAGATTAACCCATGAGCTTCCGAACAACGATGATCTCATGCGAGCGCGATTGATGTCCGCAAGAAGCACGGCGACCTCGTCATGTGTCGGAAAATCGTAGCGTCGAGCATCGATGTGCTCTCAGGTGCAAATCTGGGAAGCCAGGAGCTGCGCGTAAAGGGATGTAGATGTTGTCAGCTTCGATGTCACGCAAAATGTCGCACGAAAAGGTACTGACTGGTTGATGTTGATAAATGCTTTTATTGAGCAAGCACAGTGCCCGAGTGTGTGTACGTAGGCATGCATATCCTTGCTCTGCATGCCACGTTCGAGTGATGCCAGAGGGGCATACATGCAAACCTGCGCGGCAGGTGAAAGCGCACTGGGTCTAGGAGACCGCAAGTTTCATCGCCGTAGTTTACCCTGAATGAGGAAATCGGCACACTGTGGCCATCATTGACGCCTTGAGCTTTCTTGATGCTGCATCTAGTGACATGAAGGCGAGCGCGCGGTGGTACTATTGATTGCTGAGATTCTTACCTGTATAACTGTTCCAGTAAGCAACACCTGAAGACGATGGTCCGTAGGGATGTGAGAAACTTGGGAAACGGATACTCTGGCTTCCTGAACACCCAATCTAAAGAGAACGAGTATCATTGAAGGTTTGAGCAGAACCTCATAGAAGCTGGAAACAAACCGGGTGGAATAGGGCCATCGAATCAGACCCTCGATACATAATTGATGTGTTAAGAAAGGACGGGACCGATTGCCAAGGCCGCGTCCACCTTTCTTCACATATATAATTTGCTCAAGCGAGTTTCCAATTTTGTCGCCTTCATCATTCCTTTCGAATTCATTGCTAGTAATAGCTACACGAAAACGAAGCTGTCAGGCAGCCAAAAAATATTCCTAAATGGTCCTTCGCCTGGAAATTGGAATCGACACCAAAATTAGAAGTGCCGGATTAATCGTAACAGATACGAAGCCATATACTGTGCCAATTAGCTATCAGCAATATGAGATTGGAAGAAAGAAGGCATTCATAGCTCACTTTCAACCATGCGGGAATCTCACTCTCAACCTTTTAGCATCTTTTGGTGAGTTTCCATAATGCGTCGACTGAATATTAAAATCATCCCCCATCGCCGCCAAAAGGCGGGATCCTCGAGTTGAATTTTCTCAACGCTGCGCCGCTCTTCACAACAGATATATTGCCCTCGTCCTCCGAGTACGCGAAAATGTGCTGGAGAGATCCTGTGGGCTTGTATACAACTTGTTGACGGCAAGTCTTGCTGAGCCGCTTCACATTGGTCGTGGTGCCAGATTTTGAATCTTTATTTTTGAAAGTTGTTGACCACGTCGATGAACGTGCAATGGTCCAGATGTCACATGACGGCCTTCTGCCTGACATCTTCGCAGCATTGGATGAGGATCGGTGAAGGAGCGGAACTAAACAATAGATAAGCAAATGGCGAGAATTTATTTCCCAAGACATACCTTACTTACTATCATATGAGTTGAGGATAGTTCTTCCTCATTAAATGGGTAAAATTAGGAACATCCACTATGTTACGTGCTCGTTTAGTATCAGCTTGTTGCCTCTTTCTTTGATAGTTCAATGAACTAAGCAAAATTGAAACTTGCGAGTATAAATACTGCAAGACCGAGAGCAGGTTGTCCATGTTGCGTGCCAGTGTGTCGAAGGTGTTGAAAAGTGCCTACATCTTCCATTGTGTGTCTTCATCATCGTCAAACGCGCCCCAAGACACCTGACAATCATAATCCTTCTCGAAACTCCTCCCATATGCGTCACTTTAGGCTGACAGCAGATCGTTTCTCCTGTTTTCGATTCGCACAATTAAAATCTTTGTATCTTGGATCATGTTTGTTTGTTATTCCTCGTCTTCAAAACGTCAATGCATCTAGTGGCCAAACACCTCTCAGGCACTAGACACATTTTGCAGTAGGATCTCTACATTGGGAAACTTGTACAACGTCGTCAATGCGGGAAGGAATGCCAGTCCTAATATGTTCCAGCGAGTAAGATGGGTGGAAGGGCGATAACTGATGCTTCAGGATCGTCTTCACATCGAGGGGCATTTCGAAAGTGGAACACGTAAATCCATTCCGAGACCTCTGCGTAAATGTCAGATCAACTGCTTCAAGTAGGATTGAGGTCATACTTCTCAACAGGCATATTGTAGCCTTTTCCTCCTGTATCAAATACATGTATAAGTCATGTATAAGTATAAGATAAGGTAGATTGTAAAGAAAGAGGCCAACATACGTCTTCCTCTACTAAACTGCCTTATAATTTCTTTCTCTTGGAAGACGATATTCGTAAATTTTTTCAACATCTTCAAGCCCTTCGCTTCGGCATGCAAAATGTGATTCCTGGTCGCTCTCGAGCCTACATAAAGGTTAGTCAAGTCTTGAGAAAGATTTTTTCGTGCGTATACCGACTGCAGTAGCTATTCCGCTGCGATCTGACGACAATATGTATCATCACTTTATCTGCGTGACTCCTCTTGACTCGCACCTACGCCTAATAGATTAGACTAGCCATAACTCAGCATTAGAGCAAGAAAGAACGATGGCGACTTACCTCAGAGCGGGTCCGACATAAATTTTGTCGCTACGCAGAAGCCATTTATCAACATCTTGGTCGCCGAGGCATGCCAAACGGTTTGTTCTGTCGAGATATCAGCATTAGATCAGGAAATAGCTACAGAGACACACCCAAGCACACATATCATCTGAATATAGGTGATGAAGGGAAGCTGTTTGCTGGTTTGCTGGCCGTCGGGGCTGACGCTGAGCAAACACGGAACACTAAATCAGGAAAAACCCAATTTCGAGATACCCTGAACGAACGTCAGATTCTATGGGAACGTTCAACGAAGGAGGACGTACAAGGGCTGTCCCACTGGGCAAGCAGTGGTGGTCCGGGTTCCACCTCCTCAAAAAATTGCAGAACATCGGATGAGTACCTGGAATAATCCGGACCAATCAGAAATCGGAGCTTCAGATAAGTCAGTTGCTTACCAATGTGCGCCCCTACTCTCTCCATTGCAAAGACCATCGCCGTTGTCGAAGGCGGAGTAAGTTAAATGGGTGTGTGCAGTAGGTACAACCAGGTGCGAGCTCCAACAATAATATCTCGCCTCGGTTCAGGCGTGTTATTTAATTTGAGCAGCATTGGGTCGCGAAATGGCATGCCAGTCACAATGTCGGACTTTTGAGGTTTATTCCAGGGTTGTGCGAGTTTTCTGGTGGTATTGTCGAGTGCTAGAAATGATGGACTCAGAGGAAAGGATGTACGACGTTTCCTATCATCATGATGCTGGCGTCATCTGCCGCGAGGTGGTAAGGAGGAGGAACGACTGTAGAATATACCATGACCAAGCTTATTACGTTCAACTGCAGACCTGGGCAGACGAGTAAGTTTCGCATTGCAAGGTCTCAAATCAGATGCGCCTCACTTACCATCCTAGGACTGGCCTATACAACAAAGTCTCCCCATTAACTACAGCATCGTCAACTTTCAGTTTCACAGGGTCAAACAAAGCTCTTGATATATCTCCTCCATAATTATTTCAATAAATGAGGCAGTTGCGAGATGCGCGAGCATGAGCAATGCACGGCGGACGGTGAATGATGCAGAGAAGGGCAATCTTCTTGATAAGGGTTCGATACGTGTCTGGGAAATGTGCAGGAGCCCAAACCTCGGACCAAACGGCGGAACAGGGCTGCTTTAATAACAAAAGGAGGTGCCGTGAATAACAACAAAATCTCCATAGAAAACGTGCGTTGTCTTTCGCTTAATCAATGCCATTATAGCGAGTAGCTTGCAAGGAAGATTATAGACTTTAAGTTGTTATCGACGGTATGAATGCCATCGCCTGCAGTTTTGGAAATTGCAGAGATGCTCGAGGATATCTGTAATGACAAGAGAATTCAAGTTTGAGCCATATTCAGTGAATGGAGGACATTTAGAAAGGGGTGACGAACATAAGGTCTATCCATCTCTGAGGCAAAGACTCGCTTTGGAACGAGATCAGCATCTCGCAAGCGATGCAGGGTGCAAAGGGGGGAGGTGATTATGGAACCAAGCTAGTATAGTACTAAGATAGTGGTGCAACTTGAACTTGAAGGAAGTTCAAGTTGAAATCGTATCACGGCGTTCTGAATGTGCGTCTACTGCCGCCGGTCCAGTACTTTATTTAGGAATAAACACGTGCAACTGTTACTCAGTAATTTACTAAATAGTAAGTGACTAGTGCTAGTGACCTCAGCTACTATAGTAGTGACTTACCAAAATTTAAATAATCACCGTCCGACTCCGAGTTCTGCCAGTGCCAGCAGGAGAGCTCTGAGGCCACGGAAGTCATCAAAAAGTCGGCCGGTGAACATCAAATCTGAAGCATTTTACTTTTTTTCTACTATGCTTAGAGGACATCCAGAACAATCAATCAGAGCTTTGACTGAATTGAGCGAATTAGAATCATGACTGACAAGAGCCAGGCTCAGACGACAAAGCTGGGGCAACATTAAGTGGTCGAGCACGTCTTCGATAGGGAATGGTGCTGAGTCCGTGAGAGAAATGGTTAGTTGTTCTAGTGCTGCATGCGGTGGAGCGATGGTAGTTGGCCAGTCTGGGTCATCAATTAATTCCAAAAATCTGCCTTGGATCATGAAGGGAGAAAGTTGGAGAAGCTCGAGGACATTGCCTATGGTGGGCTGGAGGAGGGTGACGGATGAAAGCTGTATGAAAGGGAGCGTATAATCTGCCCCTGCACAACTCAAAACCACTTCCCGAAGACTAGGTGCTTCATCAAACCCTGAGATATCATACACCGGATCTGGATTTCCACTCCGGATAGCCGTACGAATTGACAAAAACTCGAGGTTCTGCACCTTGCCTTGAACCGACTCTAGATAAGGAAGCCAAGATTTCAGGATGACGAGATCAACTTTTTTCCACCGATGGCTGTGTGAGACCAATGTAGCGATGATAGTCCTAGATGTGGTTTCATTCCAGGATTGCTCATCCTGGAAGGAGACTTGGATCGAAAGCAGTCGTTCCTTCGAGCGAGCAATCCAATTGCGGAGATTACGAGCTTGGGTGGGGACATTCCCTTTCACGATATGGCAGTTTATCATAGCCCAAATATCCGATAGTTCAAATGCAATGTTCCTCCAAATGTGACAGACATGGCTGAGGTATAGAGGAACCTTGGTTGAGGACTGCCTTCTCGCAGTCTCTTCCTCGACTGCTGCCACAAAGATATGGCACAGAACTTCAGTAGGTAGGCGTGAAATAGGAAGCACCAAATTTCGTATGCGAGCATTTTCAGCCCGTTGATGGCGGAGAATGTGCAGCATGGAGTCGATTTGACTATTTGCAAGATCTATGCTGGAGATATCGATAGTAAAGAAGTCGGGCGCTTCGTCATTTCCCTATAATAGCCGGCAGTTTCAGCAATCATGAAATGGAAATGGCAATGGCAATGCTGATGTCACTTACATGGAAGGGAAATACCTCAGGAAAGTGTACTCTGAGAGAGTTCTTAAATACATCGTCCGTCATCATGAAACTACCTGTGACATAGCATACGTCAGTTTGGAAGCTAAAAAATTAGGATTGAATGTGTCAAAGAGAATACCATGTGCAAACTGATACAGCTAGGAGGGCCGTGGATATGGCAGTCGCGACAATAGCTAGAAGATGAAGTTGAATTATGGCATTGTAAGAAAGGTAACGGGCGAGCTCGAAATTCCCGCCGGACTGAGTTACTTGGTGCCTAATTCGAAGTCGCAGTGACGCAGTCTTCCTGACACGGGGTCCCAAAGGATGTCGCACTCAGGCTACGGAATTTTGATGTTTGTACAATCTGTGGAAGATTCTGCCCCATTCATCTAGGCGTTGGCAGCTGCGCGTACGTTATATGGCTGCTGCGGCTGCGAATGGTGCTGATAGGCATATCACTGAATTCAGCCTGAACTTCGGATTCAGGATAGTGGGTTGAGGTCGAAGACTTCGAACCGCTGGCCCGCACCGTGAGCGTGACTAGCATCTTCAACTTGAATTTCAACCTGCGGCGGCGTGGGCCTGAACTTTGGTTCCGCAGCAGGAGTGGCGACTAGCTTTCTTATATGAAGCGCCTAGTGCTGAACTTGAAGCTTGAGCCTGAGACCTCTGGCTAAAATCGCTTGTAGTGCCAATTCCAACCCCTTCCTCCCACTGCACAATTGATGGCGGCCGTACCACTTGTACTACACAACCCCACTTCACCAAATGCACGGGGAGGGCCAGCCCCTTCAAAAATTCAAACAACCGAAATTGTTTTCATACAATCATCAGCTGAAAACGGGCCCGGCGTTGGCCCGCATGCCCAAGTTCTAAACGCAAGGACAACAGATACATGTGTCCGCGGTCGCCCGAATCACCAATTTTACAAATGCAACAGAGGAGGAAAAATGGCTTGGCCATCAAGACTTCGGGAAGCTTGGCAGCAAGGCGCGCTGCACAATACACATATATGCATGGTGAGTTCAGGCGCAAATAATTGATACGAAGACATCTGATGGCCACTCCACCTTGATTAGTGAACGACCTTCAAGCAGGGCCTTTTCAGATCACTCAAGCCTGCTTGCCCTCGGCGTTGAAATCAGCGGCAACACTTTCAGGCTGGTCACCCAGTAAGCTGCATGCCTGATTCATATTTTATCCATTGGCCGTTATCTGAGTTGGCAATTAGCTTTTCCTGCCGTTCAGGCAAACTGCATCAATCTTCGCCACGCACCTGTATTCGACCCTTTGCATAGGCCCGTCTCAAGCTTCTCGCAACTCTTGAGCCTGGACATGTTGCCGGCGCTAGGGTTAGCAGAAGATGAATTATGGAAACTTTTCTCCAGATGCATGGCCTGCCACAATTTCATGACCGCCAGAACTGTTCCATATCACATATGTCCAGACCATGGTCAGTGCATCCTTTATCAGAGCTCAAATGCTCAGATGCTAATGCTTACTTTGTTAGAAATCGAACCCACATTCAATGCAGAGACCGTTCGGAAAGGCTTCTTTTTGAGTTCGTTAGATGTCCACAACCCTGGCCATGAAGCTGGGCTCCCTGAAGAGGACTTCAAAGCCATCTTCTACGTCTGTGAACAATGTGACCGCTACATGACTCGAAGGGTCTCGCCCCATCACAACGGAGAAGAAGACCCTGATGCAGCAGGTGGGAGCCATCGTTGGGCCTGCATTTATTTGCACAAACAGGTGAAGAGAATTCTGGATGCTTGTAAGAACAGTCATCATCAGCCAGAGCTGCTTCGGAAAATGGCAGAATTTCCTACCTTAGAGCCTTTGTAACCATTGAATTTTGCTCAAATACCATTAATTGGCTTCGTTGATTGCCATCTTCATGCCTCTTCAATTAGACCTGCAATCTTGGTTCTTTGATCGCTTCCAGTCAAGCTCATTGACCAGCTCGTCTGCATTACATGCTTTTAGGAAGTCGGGGCCAGGGAGGGAATGGAGCGGGGTCGGCATACACCATATGCACCGCATAGCATCGGGTTGACAGAGGCACTGAAGGTTTTGGCGTTGGGGAGCTGACCACGCATTGCCGTCTCGGCTTTACGAGGTTTTTGTGGGCAGAGGTTGGCTTTGAGTGCGCTGTTGTAGGCAGAGATTGATGTAACGGCGGAGCGGTTTGAGCATCTAGATCAGATGGATGGAGACAGCAGTAGGATGTTGGTTGAAGATAAGCTTTCACGTGCGTCTCCATTGCGCCCGTCGACGCCCTACCGTCAATGGCAGCGAAATGCTCTTCTTTTATGTCGTAAAATGGTCAATGCAGCTCATCGGCGGATTACCGTTGAAGTAGGACACCATAGTCAAAGCCTATAGGGCATTGGAGGGCGGAGTACTGAGTAGACCCGATGGGAGCTATGCAGAGCCCAGTGAGGGACGTTGGACTTGAATGGAAGCAAGATGGGAAGCAAATGCATTCATCTACTAGCTTTCTCCTAGCTTGCGCAAGAAGGCGGCGGCCGTCCTTGAGCACGGGGACCGACTGCGAAGAGGGTGAATTTCAATAGGGCTCAGCGTTCCAAGTCAGCGATGCCAGGGTTCCGACATTCCGAGGTGCCATTCATGGTATAAAACAGGTGCCAATCGGGCCAGGATGATCGGGAGCAGATGCCACTGGCCAAGCTGACCTTCGCACCAAAGAAGTACTGGTAGTAGTGGCAGGGGATGGTGAAAAGATTGGAAAGCGCGGGAATGATCAGATGTCGTATGAGCGCTGAGCCGGCCTGACAGCTTCAGTGTCACTGACAGGCTCTATCATGCTAGCAGTCGCCCATTGGCACCATCCTAGTCGCTTTTGTGGCATTCGACTTGTTCGCCTTCAAGTTTTCTCAGTCTAAATATCGATCTGAGCTCGGAAATCCAATAGGATAAAGGATTGATTGCCAATCAACTTGAAAGTCGGCCGGTTTGCGCCCAGTGTCCTATCCTAAAACCGCGATGGTGGTAGCATTCAAAGTGATAGATGGGCAAGAGTCATAGCTTTTAGTACTAAGTCATTGAGTGGAACCAACAGGCGCCGCTATCAAAATAAAAATGAGTGCACCTCCTTCAACGCTTATAGCAGTGCCACACTGACTCCCAACTCATAAACTTGAATCATTGAGATCATTCTATAAACCTGAATCTAAGCACTTAATTACCATCTGCTCTATGATCTTACTGATCTTGAAGCTATCAAAGGGCATATCATCGAATCTCAAAACGTTGACATTCAACTCATGACTGAATCCTGATAGCAAAGATATAGTACAACATATTGGAAGGCGAGCAATTTCAAAATCATATCCACCGGCGGAGTACTCGAAACGGCAGACCTGGAGTGAACTGAATTACCCTGGCGTGGGGACCCCTAAACGGGTGAAATTCCAATTGAGATCGACTGCTTCGTCGATGGCGGTGAGGGTATCAACAATCTTACCCCACGTCTGTGGGTCGGAGGCGACTCGAGTGCTTGTGATGCGCGATCTGTGTTGCGAATACAGCATGGTGTCGTCCTTCGTCAGAGCTCCAAGCACTTGCTTCTCGAGAGAGGGGAATCCCTGGCAGTTTTGAATTTCTCGGATAGCCCATAAATGGCCTTCAATCTACGAGACGAGAGTCAGTCTGAGAAGGATCCAAGTTAAATGCTTACTCACAAGAGAAGATGCCAGGCAAAGAACCGTGGAGGGCAGCTTTGTAGTCCCGATGTCCCTTTGGAGGCTTCTAGCCAGTTGACGGTGGCCGAGGAGTTTGAGTAGCGCTTTCGTTGCAGCAATCACCGCAGGGGAGGTCCAGAGTAAAACTAGCCGATCCCCGGGTTGTTGGCGTATATTAGACGCTGAAATGAGGCCAAGTTCTTCGAGGATTGTGTTCGCCTCATCAGCAAGCTCCTTCGAAGTAGCCATGCGAAGATCACATCTCAAAAACAAACCCGCAATAGCATGAGTCGCCAAGATCTCCGGGATCAGGATGCGAAGCTGCTTGATGACGTCGCAGCGTTTTTCGTATATCTAGTTTGAGCCAGTAAGCCTCAATCATCACCGCAACAACTGTAGAAAATATAAAGGCAACTTACGAAAACCCCAAGTTCTTCGGCAAGCCAGTTCCCGAAGGTAGAGGTTGGGGATTCTTCCGAGAAAGTTTCCTCGGTCAAATTCCAAGTATCCTCAGCTTGCCCATGTAGCTTGGTGACGAAGTCGGTGGATCGGATCTCGCCACCTGTTGAAGGCAATCTGATGTATCAACCAATGTATACTGGCATATATGAGTGATATATCCACGCTGCCAATTTGCATTGGGGCTTAGCTGAGGGCGCTCACCAAGGCAAATTCAATCTCAGCCAGGTATGCTATCAATTAATAAATTAATAAATACCTTACATCAATTAATTAAATATCTTCGCACATGACCAAGGGGTGGGAATGGTTTCTATAATGGGATATCATGTCTAAAAATAAATAAAGCATGGCTCCATCTAACAAGATCTTTAGATTCAGGGTTCAACCATAAAAGGAAATTCTTAAAAAGGAAAGGTTATATAATCAAGTGTATTATCTTATCTATTGATTACATCTGATTTATTTATCTAATCTACGGAAGGCATAGCGGCGACGCGCGCGCCACGCCATATTGCCAGCCGCGTTCCGCATTTGGCAATATCGGGCGCCGCGTTTCGCAGCTGCGCCCTGGGGCCGCTTCGCACTGGCTGGGCGCTCCTATCGCCGGTCGTGCCAGTACACCGCCATACCCGTAATGCACGCTCACGCAGCACGCACCCCTCCCGTGGATCGGCGTCATGCCGCCTCCACCGCGCGATCGCGAACTGGGGCCCAACGGGAGCGCATTCACGCACTCGTCGGATACCCTACGCGATATCGCGCCGCTGGCTGTCCGGATGGCCGACGGGGATAGGAGGAGCGGTGACGACTACTGGCATCGTCGCCGCTCTTCGAATCCCTGCGCGTGCGCTGCGCAGTGCCCCGGCCGCCGTTGAAACGACGCCGCATACGATGACGTGGCAGTTGCCAACGTCGCCGCAGCAGTGCCGGGTCGTGGGCGCGGCCCTCGGCACTGCATAAGCAGGCGGGCTGGCGGGCGTCACAGGCGCGAAGATGCGACGGGGCGGGCGTTTGGTGGATCGCAGTGTCAACGGGAAGGGGGGGAGGCTGCGGCGGAAAGGCGAGGGACGGGGACGGAGCGGCTTGATTCGAGCACGCCGCCTCGTCGTGGTGACGTGGCAGCACGCACGGACCACCTGCGCGGCGGGGGCGGGAATCCCACAGCGGCGGGGCACGGCGAGCGCGTGGCCAACGGGCGGGGGTGGCTGCGGCTCCTCGTCGCCGTGCGAGGAAGCTGTAGGGAGGGGGTGGTGTCAGCGGCGAGCGAGGGTGGAGGGCGTAGGGGGCGTACTTGGTGGGTCTCCCGCTCCCGGGTCTCCCCTTTCTGCTTCTCCCCTTCCCTTCGTCGTCGACGCGTGAATGCGAGCCCACATCCCTGTTGCAAGGGGAGGGGCTCGAGTGGGGGGGTGGTGGTGGTAGAGAACGACATCAACCGTGGTTGAACACAGTTGATGGGCGTTTCGGCAAACGCCGAGACGCGCGCGCGCGGTTCTCGACGGCGCGCTCGATACATTCCGCACGCATTTCAGCTCAATTCCGTCGGGGAATGTTATTAAGTAGTGATAAAGTACTACATTTTGTAACTCATTTGCTATGTTTCAGCTGCAGTCAAGTTATTTATCTGAATGTTTAATCTGGAATACAGGTTGGGTAAAATCCAGGTCAATTGATGTTTGCAGCCTGGCGCGGTGAGCAATAACCATCCCAAAAAAATTTACCTTCTCCGAAAACTTGTAGATACCTTTTGAATACTGTATACTACATTACCACAGACATATTTTGCCATTTGTATGAACAGAATGCCTAAGAAATGGCCGAACGCGCCTCAATGTGCGCGAAGTCACCACGACCGGTGACGCCGGCCCGTTCGTCACCTGACAACCGAAGTTCGAATTCAATGTTGAACTTCGTCGTTCTCTACTTCTTCCTGGAGATTGACGTTCGCGGCACGTGCCTCACGCTCCTTTGGGCCGCGGGTGACTTTCTGTCACCCGCGCAAAACGTTTCGGTCACACTGCTCGGCTCCGAACGTTTCGCTCACGCTTGGCAGGCGCTGGCGCTGGCCTAGCGTCACTCTTTGCTCACGTTGATTGCTGTTGAAAGGCAAAGTCGTCATTCGCCGCCTTCCCTTTTGCCTCCGCCCCCTGCCGCCGTCGGCGCCCCTCTCCAATTAGGCCCCTGGAGGGGGGGGCGGTGTTCAATTAGCCTTTTATGGCTACAATGGCTACGTTTTCGAATGTTTCAATCTAAATTGCAAGCTCGCTCACTCAATATCTCAATTTCTAGCATCGATCGGCCCAATGGCCTTGATCGCGCTGTCGAAAACACGACGGACCCATCCTTCAACTCACCGTCGATCTCCAACGCCTTATCCAAGGCACAGACTTGGTCCGCCGTCGCTGCCAACAATCTACGCCGATCTTTCCTTGACGCGGACGCCACCGATTCAGCCCTTTCAAAGCTCATCTTCCCTCTCGCCATCGGCACCATCGCCATCGCCTACACCCTCGCCGTCATCATCCTCCTCTGCACCGCATTCTTCAGCCGCAACCCCTTCTTTGAGACCGACATGGATATTGAGGCCGCGCTTGCTGAGCATGCAGGCGATAACGGACGCGTTCTGCTGCCAGTGGTGCTACCGAATGGCCGGTTCGACATCGATCACCCCGAATATGTCATTATGTACGTCGTTGCGTTCTTGTATTTTCTATTTCTGCTGGCTAACCTTCCTTGTTTGTACTGCGGTAGTGAAGGCGTCAATAAGAACAGCCTGCGTACCACCTGCAAAAAGTACAATCTCCCCATTTCCGGAAACAAGAAAGACCTCGAACTTAAGCTGCGTTTGTTCAGCCAGAACAGGGAGCTCTGGGAGCAGTAAGTTGCCTACTTGCACTCCAGCCACCTGCTGATCCCTTTAACCTTAGTCTCCATCGCCGGCCTACCCTTCGAGCACACCGGGCTGAACGGGCTGAAGCAAAGAAAACCAGCCCTGTCAAAAAGTCAGTTCTACGCCGTGGGGTGCTCTTTGAGGGAGTTCCAATGGAGGGAATAACCGTGCCTCAGACCTCTGAGTGTGCCAGCACCGTCGAGCCCCTCCCTTCTTCATCGACGTCTGCGCCTGCTCAACGCCGGGACCAGAAGGAGCACGAAAGCGATCTTGCATGGGTAAGTTTGTTGTTTGTCGGCCAGTTCATCCCCACCGCCTGTTTGCTGATCGCTGCCTGCATCTAGGCATCACATATTCTTAAGAAACACCCATACCGGCCTGAACATGAGCGAACGGCCATGGCGGCTAGCCGTAGGAAATTACTCATTGAAACGGTATGCTTCGAATTCAGTTTTAGGTGTCCCAATTTACTCATTGACCATCAGCCGGCTGCTGTCGAGCTTAAGAATTCACTGGTCGCCACCCATGAGGCTCTTCAAGAGCTCTTGGCTCGAAATCCAAGCGCCATGCATCCAAGCAACGTGTCGATACCTGCTGCATTGCCGGGCCTTCCACCATGCTTGCCCGACTCTGCTCATGCAGTTGTCTTTCCAGGCAGCACCGAATCAGACGCCACAACGTTGCCCGAGCCTTTGGCACTAAAATCGAGGACAATTATTATGGCCAACAACTTCAAGCTTACCTTTACTGGAAACGATGTTCCAAAACCCCCCGCTGTATCTTATGCTCAGAATTTCGACTACGTCAACGAAATTTGGGATGATGACCCCATCACAGGATTCTGGCAGGGAAGATCGGACCTCTACATCAAAGGCTACCCCATTGCAATCGTATATTGGAAGAAAATATACACTTCGAAGCTTCGAGACTCGTGGATGCCGCATCAATGGCAATCATTGAAGTCGAAGCTATTTAACTGCGCCGTACGTCGAAATATCTGCTTTCTGTTACTCATTCCTTATATCAGAGCTATAGGTGCTGGTCCAGGAGCTGCGCAAGTTCGATGATAGGCAAGAATTTTGGAACAAGCACAAAAATCCAGATGGAACACGCAAATCCTACACCAAGATCCTCCTACAGCTTAGCAAAGAACGCGCTGCACAGAACGCACTATTCGTACAGGCAGCCAGAGATGAATTCGGAGCTGATTTTGACAGCGTATTTGGGTATAGAGGTAGCCAAGGCTGGGTTCCGAAAACAAGGATCCCAGATATCGCCAAACAGTACTGCATAATGAAGGGGCATAAGCGCATCGAGGATGAGGATGAGGAGGACGAAGAAGCTAACTAGTACCAATTTACTCAGCTACTTCTTCTAGTTTATTCGGTTTATTCATCTGCTTTTTTATTATGCTCTTATAATATTCAATACACATTTATCATTGCTTTTATACTAGAGTGAAGGAGCTAAGAATCACAGGGACAAGTTCGTCCACAATGAAAACACAGTGTGGCTGGAACACGATTTGGATTGAAAAAATCCTCACGTTTTTCCCTTGGATCATCATTCCAAGAGATAAGATACTTCACAATCGTTAGATTGGAGAAATCAGCACTCCACCCTCCCCATTCACAAATACGGCGTAAGCCCCATCGACGGTCAGCTGAAAGGTATTGACAACCACCTCGGCGGAATGAATGGGTGCCATAAGCTGTAGGATCAGTGCCAACGTCTAATAAGTTGTTCCTGAACATTTCTAGAAATTGTTCGGAAGTCTAGCATGAAAATAAGTTGTTGTACAAAACCTGATTGTGCCATATACTGAGCTGAACGTACCAAAGGAGTATCTTGAGCAGAGACTCGGTCTCCAGAAGCAATTTTGCGGAAAATATGTCCAGAGGTGATCTTGGAGCCTTCAATCCAAGATGCTAAAGCTCTAACAGGGCAGAGGTGTGCCTCTTCTTCGGCGAGAGCATGCAAAACAAAGGGCTTGATCCCTATAAAATATTAGCTAAAGCAACGAGGTGCACCATTGCAAAGTATATGCTTGCACTTACCTCCATCTTGGTGGGTCTTTCGAAAATTCAATGTTAAGGTAATGGTCTCTTTGTCGTGGTCGAGCGTAATGTGTTTACGGCAGATTTTTAACACTTCGTCAGACCTCAAAAGGCAGAGAAAAGCAACCGTATAGATGGCTTGGAGTTCACGTCTTGCTGTAGGTCCTCCCCATAGATGAATGCTGCTTGTGAGTTTGCTTCGTCGAACTCCTGGGACGTACGGTTGTATTTCATGATTCTCTGGGAGATTGTTGAAGTCATATAACTTTCGTATAACGTCCTTCGATGGAATTACATTGTTAGAGCTACAAGGATCAAAGAATATAGTAACTAAAAGGTCTAACTGTTGTAATGGCTCGTGCGCTAGTGGCTACCTCTCCTGCGCGTGCCTTGCGGTTGCGGAGGCTGATCATATACGATGATACCTGCTGCGATACGGAAGGGTTTCCACGCCAGCGTCCAGTGCTCTCGTCTTGATGCCATGCAACGGATCCAAGCTCGTAGACACACCCGAATGTGTGCGTCATTGCTGCACGGATCTTCTGAGCATGGGAGTAAGTCCCAACTGGACCTCCTCCTGGCTTGAGGGTCCCGTCAATTTGGAGTTCGTCACAACTAAAATGATGGATATTAGAACATTATACAAAGAATGTTGATGCTTTACTTACTTTTTCATGATGCAGGCGATAATGTAATTAGGTGCATCATTGGATGGGTTCTTGGACAAGAAATCAGAGGATTCGCTAATGAGGCCAACGGTTTTGAGATAGGCAACGCATTGCTTTGCCAATCTACATATAAACAGTTGCGGTCAGGCGGTGGTGAAAGGGTATGGAAACAAGGCTGCTTGCCGCTCATATTCTGCATCGGTCCTATCTGTTACGCCCTTCGAAGCACCCGTAATCGCCTCTCGCCAGTGGGAGATCCCATCCAACGGAATGCTGTCTTCGGCTTCGAGGTCTGGAAGTGTTTCCTGCTCTGCCTCGACATCATCGGCGACCTCTTCCTCATCTACAGTGCGGAGCCCTTGAAAGAGGTCAGCAAGGGGCTCTGGGGATGTGCTAGCGGCTCCGGCAGCAGCTGTTTGTTAGGTGTAGACTCCATCGCACGCAATGCAATGGCTATAGCAGGTGGTGGCTGGGTGGTGGGGATAAGGTCAATGGATGGAGGTTTCACTTTTTATATGCTCTCAGATGGCGCCAGCAATGGATGAGACAGCATCTGTATTAGGATAGATAGGGAGTACATACGCAATCGCTTAGCTATCTTCCACAAGAATCTCATCTACCCTACTGAGTAGCTCTAACCCAATCCTCCAATTGTCAGGCCTGCGGTTTAGCATGGCTCGATGCAGCTTCGGATCTTGTTTCTTGAGCTCCTTCTCCAAGCGAAAGCCATAGTCTACGTATCGAAATAAGCCGCCGGGGGCATACTGAGTAAACGATGCACGGGCATCGCCAGGGGCGACGGGTATGTTCGAGTGTGTAATGGTAGCCGAAGGAATGAGGACGCAGGACCCAGCTGGAAATTCTACCACCAGGCGTGCCTCCCATAATACCAAGTGGCCGCCCTTGGTAGGGTCAAAGGACCCCAGGGCCTGTATCGTACACCACCCAAAGGGGCAGTTAAGGACATCGCGGTGCTGGTACGTCCAAACGTTTGGTGGAAAGTTGAGTGCTGCGGTTGGGAACAGGCTGATGTGTGCAGGGAAGATCCTTTTTAAATGTGGCATGCGAGAGAAGAGCGGGTTGAGGCGTTCCCGGTAATACTTGTAAAGACGGGGCCCATAAAGTGAGAAGGATTCTGAAGGCTGGGCGTAAGGGCGTGTTTTCATACGTGAAAAAGGTGCTTACTGTTGGCAAAAGACGCCATGCGTTGGAGCTCTTCCCGGGCCAGCAGCTCTTCTAAAAACGTGGCATGCTGCCCGTTGTCTAAGTTGACGGGGTGGACGGTGCCTTTTCCATGGCTGATGCCTACGTTGATCGCAGCAAAATGGCCACGCCGATGGGGTTCAGGAGGCCCATCAAGGCCAGCTGCCTTGCCAGCTTCCTCCATGAGGGCGAAGACCTTGGTGCAGGCGGCAACGTAGGCGTCATCGTCTGGTCGTCCTGCAAACACAATGCAGATGCGCTGCTCTGAGTCAACCCCTGCCATGGGCTCGCTAAAGATGCCGCATTAGATGAATGCAGCTTCAATCCAGGGATATCAATGGCTCACATTCCTGCCCAAGGCACGTAGGTAAATCCATGGCCGTTGACCAGCTCTTCTGCTGTGTATTCCATGTCTGCATTGGGGATTTTGGCAGGCTTGGCGCAGTATGCTCCTGCGGCTGCGTCGAGTGTGCTGGAGTCCATAGGGATCAGAATGGGCACCGCCGTCTCAGCATAGGTGCTTGCAGCGGTGGAGGTTGGGAGGTGGCCTATTTGTTCTAAGACGTCGTGGCGACGCCGTTGGCGACGTTCGTTTGCAGCCTTCCTTTTGCCAGCCTTCTTGGCGGCTTTTTTGGCGGCTTGGGCGTTGGCATCAGAGGCATGTGCAGGGTGTTGAATCGATGGCGGCAGAGGGGAAGCAGCGGGGGTGAATGGGCCGGGGGCAGTGGCAGGGGCGGTGGAGGAGGCAATGCTGCTGCTGGCAATGTGGTCGGCGCCACAGCGATGGGTTGTGGCGGTGAGATAGGGTTGGCCGACGTCATCAGCGGGGTCCGTGAGCTCGAGGGCAGAGGCCTTCTGGAGCAGATGTTCGTAGTTGAAGTCAGCAGGAAGCTGCCAGGTGGAGTAGGCGCGCCCGGATCTGGTCTAGAGAGTTGTTAGATGGGGTTACATGGGGGAAAGTGGAGCATACCTGCCCGGCACTCAGCTTTGGGCTCCATGGCAAAAGACTGTAGGGGAGAGGAATCAGCAATGTGTTTATTTTGCCACAGCCAGCCTCCAGTAGTTCAGTTCCGGGGGTGAAACTTGAAAAACAGTTGGGTTAGAGTGAAATGGATACTTGCCTTTGTGCTGAGGTTGTGGTGATTGGGTCTAGGTGAAAACTTCGCTGTTTGTGGTAAACTTGATGGGGCTCGAGCCGCGGCCCACCGAGGATCACCAATCGCAAACCGTCTTGCTGGGCAGAGGTCAAAGAAGGTGGCAGAGGCAGTGGCGGGGGGGTTGGAGGCAGGCGTTGATGGCGGCGAGATCCTGTGCCAACGGCTCCGCCGGGCCGCCAGGCTGAGGTTGTACAGGGTGTCTTCGTGCCTCTTCGCGCCTGGCTTCAGAGCTGGGGGTCGTTTTGGCGGCGTACAAATCGTACAAGTCGTATCGAGGTAATTCCGGACGCGCCATCGCTTTCAATCCGGATTGAAAGCGACATCAACGGTTGCTTTCCTCCACCCCCACTTCCGAGTCCTGCACCGCCGTCATTGCCCATCCCCGCCAGCCTCTGCCTTCCGACGACCGCCGTCATTGCCAGCCGCCGGTATCTCCCACTGCTGCCCCCCCTCCCCTCCAACGAGGGATGTGGGCCGGCATTCGATGGCGACCCTCCAACGACCACCGTCATTCCCCATGGCCAGCCATGCCCATCGCCATGACGGACGCCAACACCCACTACGCCGAGTTGCCGACGCCCGCCACCGCCGCCGCCATGTCTTGCTCGCGACTACGGATGCCCACTGCCCCCACGTCGTCCCGCGATGCCCGACACACGACCACGGACCCCACCCCCACCGCCTTCTTGCCGCAGCGCCGTTGCTCGCGACTATGGACGCCCACTGCCCCCACGTCGTCCCGCGATGCCCGACACAACGACCCGGACGCCCACCCCCACCGCCTTCTTGCCGCAGCGCCGTTGCTCGCGACTACGGACGCCCACTGCCCCCACGTCGTCCCGCGATGCCCCGACACAACGACCACGGACGCCCACCCCCACCGCCTCCTTGTCGTGCTGCGACGCACGGACACCGCGACCATGGACGCCTACCCCCCCTCGTCGTGTCACGACTCACGCACGGACGCACGAGCTACCGAACCCCACGTCGTGCCGCGACGCACGCGACCGAAGTTGCCACCCCCGGCCTCTTGCTGGTGCTGCAGCTGCTGCAGCTTCTGCTGCTCGCGGTGGCACCACCGTCCGTGAATCCATCTGGTGAGATGGAACGCTCGGAGCTCGAGCTCGGATGGGGTGCCGTGGCAGACGCCCACACCGGACGCCCGCCACTCCGCCGCCACCGCCGCGTCGTCCCGCGATGCGCGTATACCATGTCGACGGCCACCCACCGCCCGCAACATCACCCCGCGACACCTGGACGCCACGAACCGCTGCCATCGCCCAATGCAGTTACCGCTCTCCTCTCTCCAAGGAGGGATGTGGGCCGGCATTCGATGATGTAGTGCCGTCACCGCACATACCGCCACCCCGCGCCCTCACGTATCATATCATACGTGCTGCATTCCACCACCCTGTCCATGCCCACCCCCAACCGTCTGCGTTTACAACGAGGCTGCAGTGTTTGCAACCTCTGCGGTGCGCAGACGCTTAATCCGGGTCTCTGGCTGGCCAAAAACGTTCATAAAAATACATTTAAATCGCTGAATACATAAAAATACATTGGAGGCGCTAACTGAATAAAATACATGGTGCTAGGTTGGTATGGCTCTAATTGGGGGGTGGTGATGGCATGCATAGGTCGATGAAGCCTAGGAATTTCCGTCCATTATTCCTGGGCCTGGACGGTCCTTCAACGAATTCTATATCGGAGTCATAGCCACCATCGGATTCCATCCTCTCCAAGCTAGTGGAACCTGTGGCTGAGCAAGCAGGGCCGTCCGATGCAAAAGGAGAAAGAATCTAACAGATATGTTAGCTCTTCAAATCTGCGGCTGTGAAATATTATGACATACAGAAGGATACGTTGGCGGCGTGGCTGGCCGCTTTCCCTTGAAGTGCTCAAGCAGATCCGGCACTGCGCTCTGGAGAATGGATCCCGGAACCCAAACCGGAATCTTTGGAGCATTGTTCGCATTCAGGATAAGCGATCTAGCGGCAATGTCAAGCCCAGTAATTGTTCCACGAAGAATATTGTGGGTGAATACTTGGGCGGTGTATCCAATAACGTCAGGCTGTGTAGAGCAAGACCCAGGGCCGAGCCTTGCTAGGACGATTTCGAGGGGGTGTATGTTCATTACGCTCCTCGAATCATTTACGCCGTTTGCATAGTGTTCTAAAGCCTCGTAACGAATATCAGAGCACTGGACAAGCAGATTAGAATTCTGAGTTCATGCCTTAGATGGATAATTCTACTCACCTGCACCAGTAAAGACCGAATAGCGACACCAGGCCATAATGTCCCCTTGCAGGAAGCCACCATATCCCCGGATGAACCCCACGAGAAATATTTCTCGCACAGGGTTCCAATAGCAGGGAGATCAGGTTGACGGAGACGCCACAAAGACTGATCTGGGGTCTGGCTGCCCATTGACCAGGACGTAACTGGATGTGCATATAAAAGAAGTATATCAACGGGTGGGAATTCATCTGTAACATTTGAAGCAAGCGATGGATACTTGCGGCCTAGTACATTATTCGGATCTTGCGCTAGTAAAATTCGAAATGCCTCACGCCATTCACAAAGAAAGGTGCAGAGGTCTTCTCGTGACAGTAAAGAGGTTGCGGCATTGAATAACGAATGCGCGAGTTCTGTGCGGGCAAGTCGACTTGCCGTCTTCCACCCACAGCCAATAAGTCCAGTCTATTCAAAATTTCAAATATAGGCAGTGATGTTTATGACACAAATTAAAACGTACATTGTCATAATCACCCCCGCATAGAATCGCCATCAAGAAAAGCCCAGCATGATCCAACAATACATCAGGGTGGTTTTGGATGGACTTGGCGTCAAAGACGGTGACTTGATCGCCGTCATCTTTGGTGTTTTTCCTACTTGCGATCAGAGAATGGATGGATATTGCTGACATCAAGATGCTTACAATCTAATAACGCAGCAGGCACCAAGAGCCATGGTGTCGCTATCCTCAGAAACTATCATATCGATTTTTTCTTTTCTGTTTAACTCTACAAGATCAGCCTCCGCCTCTCCTGGGGCCTACAATATATACATTTGAGAACAAGAATAATGGCTTCAATAAAGGACGCACCATGTACCAATAGAATCCAAAAGCTTCAATGAATTTTTGGAAAGGGAGAGTAAGCCAATGAGAGCGCACAGTCCTGACGGCAGTGCCTCGTTTCTTTGATGGTCGGTTGGGGCCGTCGAATACAAAAATAGGGATGACGGGCAGGGTCAAGAGGTGACAAAGCCGGTAGAACAGATTTCGGACAGCTGGGTTTTCGCCGTTTCGGGTGCCTCTCCCTTTTCGATTCTTGACTGCAAGCTGGGCTTGGTTCATCCAGACACTAGTAAATAAATTGAACTCGTGTAGCTAATAATAACTGCAAAACATGATGAAATAGCTGACCTTGCATCTACGCCGATAAGCAGACAACGCTCGGGGCGATGTTTCTGCTGAAATCCCTCCGAAACGGCAATTTGTGTCAGCGTCCGTGTATGGGATGCTGGAGATAAGGCCTGTAGATACATAGTTTAGCTTATAGTTTTGATATTAAGGTTGAACTCACCAGCCACAAGTCATGAATGCCCATAATGAATATATGAGAAATATTTGGGATGGGAGACGAGCGTGAAGAAGGCCTTGAAACATTGTTTCAGAGGACGAAGAGCTTTCAAAATTTATCATGTGACCAGGACGCGAGACGCGTCCTGCGCCAGCTGTGTCGCGGTAGCGCGTCTCGCAATGTACCTGTGCAAAAGACATTCCCTCTATGAAAATGTCTATCACTTGGCACCAAAACGTCCTTCGCTCCCTACAAATTTAGCGCGGAATGCTTGTGAACGTCTTTTTTTTGGTTGACGGCGGCTTCGCACTTTGATGTTTGAGCATGGAGAATGACGTTTAGGTTAATTAGCCATCAGAAAAGGACGTTTCTTAGGTTGAGTGACACTGTGAGTACTTACTTTGCTTCGCTTGTCCCAGTCCCATCTGATTTGATTTCAATGACCCTGAAATCCATGATAACGAGAAATATATGTATGTTGACTAGGACTTGTTACTTAATTCTTATCTTATTTACTGAACTCACCGTGCTCCCCACCGAAACTGCTCCTCATCCCATCTACACTGTTTTCAAATGCTACCAGACTCATCTTCCACCTCCCATCCTTCCTTATCTATCATCCCGGTGATGGTCGTCCTTGCTTCCATTGGACACCTTTCTGTCGTCAAAACTGCTCGGATATTTGGATTTGGGTACCTACGCAGCAATATCACCTCAGCATCATTCTTTTATCCATCCTCTGGTACCGAGGTGTTTTTTCTTGGTACGTCCTGCCATCCTCCTGCCATCCTCCGCTCCTTGTCCCTCGTTCCCATTCCAGAATCCACCTTGTCTTTCTGCCCATTCCTTATTTGAAATCGTATGCGAGCTTCTTGCGTGCAATAGTGCGCCGCGGCGTCGATTATGACGTGCATTTGCGTGTTTGCCAGGGCTTCTTCAGGAGGGCGCGCTGACGGCGCGCTTGAGGCATTTGGGGTGGGGGGGGCGCATCTCCTCGATCACCGAGCGCAATGTTGAGCTCGGTGAGATCAGACGTGCTGGGGCGTTTGGCGGTCGGCCAGCCGACCTTGCCAATCTAATGCAACATCAGCTATAATTGTAGACAAACCCTGATGCATAATCAGCTGTAGCCATAAAGGTGCCCTTTCAGTGTTGGTTTATGCATCACTCACCGGTACTCAACTGTTGCGCAGCCTCTGTGTGATGCATCAACTATATGGCCACCATCCCTCGGTGATGCATTAAACCTGCAGTACGTCGTCGGTGATGCATCAACTATACAGCGTGCTCATATGCGCACCTTTGAGTGATGTATCAACTCTAACCATAGCGCCCGCCGTTCTGATGCGCTCCTCCGTGTATGTTTTGATATGCCACATCTATATTTACGGGGCTCAGTTCGTTTGACGCCATTACCGACTTATCAGACCAGCGTAGTCAATTTGAGTCATTGATCAGACGGTCTGGTTCGACAAAACTAGGAAGCAGAATGTACAACTATTCTTAGGCCACTAGTACTGATCAAATATAATAGCTCTATCCAGGCTTAAGCACGTCCTCAGTCCTCTAAGTACTAAGGTCTCTTACTGCTGTGATTAGTTTCTTCCCTATGAAGTATGTGTTATGTTTTGTACCCTCAGCGTCCGCCATGCTACTGAGTCAAACCTGAAGTGGCCATTGATGTACATGCGGCATATGAGATGCATCACTCACAGCAGCGCCCAATCATGCATTATTCTTGTGCGGAATGCTCGTTCTGTCAATGAATTAATGCATCAGACCTGCGAGCTTTGCTTATTATTTAATTGTTAATGCATCAGGTTTGCCCCAATCTCTTCGCCGTGTCTTCACCGTCGAATTTATGCATCACGTAGAACACTGATTATATACGATGCATTAATTCTTGACGAAATACCCCTTGAATTAATGCATCACTGACGGTTCAGCAAGCCGCGTATATTCTTGCCCTTTGATGCATTGGTCTTGCTGCTTGTATTAGTTCTCTCACCCCAGTTTTTTCACCGTCGAATTTATGCATCACTACTAGTCATAGAACCCTATTTATATATGATGCATTAGACCTCCACCAAATTACTCCTAAACTCATGCATCAGTAACGGGCCTACCAGCCACCAATATTCTCACCTTTGATGCATGATTAAGTCTTGTTCTCGCAGCTGAACACGATGCACCAGCACTTACGTACGTACGAACACTGTTTACATTAGACATTGTTGCATTAACTTCATGCGATATCCAAGGACCGACACATTCTTGCATGAACCAATGTGTGCTCGACTCGGAAAGGAATGAAGAAAGGGCATGAGGATATACTTGACGGATCCGACGACTACGTAGAGAAGCCAAAGAAAGCAAATAGGACGGCTCCGACGAAGGGCTATCCATGAGGTATGTGAGCGCTTATGGTACAAGTGGCTATGGGTGTAATGCATCATACAACTTGAAATAGGATTGTACTCATGCATCAATCGATCGTGTGCGCCTCGGAAATTGATGCATTAATCTTGCGCGACAACACTCGAGGCAGGACAGGTCTGTACTTGTCATGCATCAGTCCTATTCATCTCGATAACCAATATCTGATGCATTAGTATGCCCTTTGGTGCCGTTTTAATGCATCAGTCAGAGCTCGACTTGCTATTTCACTTCATTTCAGTCATATTAAACAGTTACATGTAGGCGTAAAAGAGATAGGAGAGATAGTATAATAAGTATTTATGAATTTACTTCGACCCAGATGCTACAGTACCATTCGGGATATCCGACAAGGCCACAGACATATCTGCAATGCTAGCCGACATCCGAGCCACAAATGGCGGTAGATCTCTCCACAGCTCTTCGCAGTGCATTTTGAGTTTGACATACATATTGGCCTGTCCTTTTGCATATGCAATGCGCCCTTCTACTTGGAACGGATAGGCAGACTCAGAGTGGATTGGCCAGGCTTCTGGTACAGCCTTCGCCTGCCAGTCGTCAGATTTCCAGGTGAAGAAACGGAGAACGCGCTTCATCTCCTCCGAAAGTAGCGCGACCTCTTCTTTAAAGCGCTCGGATCGTGCTCTTGACTTGCACCATTCCGAACGCAAACCTAATAGTAGATGTATAAATATATTCGCTGGGAAATCACAGATATAATGTCTTACGATCGGTGAGAAACCCTTCGTCGTCAATGTCATCGACCGGAACCTTCTTCCAGATCCACGACATCGATCGTTTTCCTTCGGACTCCTTTCCTTTGCGAGTGTCTTTGCCTTCCGATATATCCCGGATATCTTCGGGTTTGAGAGGAAGGAGTTCATCCTTCCACTTAAACTCGAAGAGGTAGGGTGCTAATGCAGTCAGCGCGTCGAACGCGGTATTGTATTCCTCTGCTGCTGCCTTGATTTTGCTGTCGACGCCAGCAATTGTGTTCCTTGCCCTCGTATTTTGCCCTTGTCCTCGAACGAATCGATCCTTGAACTTGTAGAGATGCGATCGGATTTGTAATTGTGTTTGAATAACATCTAGGGCTTCATGCGCTTGCGAGTATCGTATCTTCCATTCTATACGCTGCAGATGTGCAGGGACGCTGAGTGAGCCTTTGATCTGCGATGGCAACCAGAGCGCGACATCGAATGCTTTGATTTCTGCCGCCGGGTCAGTGCGTTTGATATCGAAGGTTTCACGTAACTTTGGGACGCCTGGGAAATACAGCTGCTGGTATGATATCCAAGCGTCAATCTTGCGTTGCAGAGTGTTCACCTTCAATTGATGCTTTGTGCGTTGTCGATCGAGCGCGTGCTCCCAGACCTCCTTCGCCGAGATTTTGAGACGTCGCCTAAAGAATAACAGTACCCAAATTAGAATTCCAGAGGGTTGCCAGCAGAAATGGATAATCTCACTGTTCAGCTTCCAGATCAATGCCGATTGAGATCAACACGCTTGGAGTTACGTTGTCATCCAAGCTCATATTTCTAGACAGCTCGAGATCGCGTGCTTCGTCTTCGGCTAGCTGCTTTAATACGGCTGCTTGCGTGGGTCCTTCGTGTTCAAGAAAGGTTCGTCAATTACATTATGTCTGCAGGTAAACTGATGCATCATACCGACAGTTGTCACTTCATATGGATTGGGCTCAGACTTATCATCTTCCCATGCCTCAACCTCTTGTGTCCATCGCTCGACCGTTTCTTTTGGAAGAGTCGCCGTAAGTTGTTGATGTGCGATGGCATGATCCGCCATATCTTTTGCCGCGGCTTTCATCTTTCGGTGTAAACTCTCTCCTAGAAACGTGAAAGATCGCTCGACCGTTTCTTTTGGAAGAGTCGCCGTAAGTTGTTGATGTGCGATGGCATGATCCGCCATATCTTTTGCCGCGGCTTTCATCTTTCGGTGTAAAAAATGTTCAATCGGGTGTTGGGAGTGGTGATTGGAAACTTACCCATCCCGGTAACTTTCTTCCAGTTTTCGTCACCCATATGACTGTCCAGGGTATCCGAGCGACTTCCAGGACCCATCTCCCGGGTACTAGTAGCCAACCCATTGATGTATACCCATCCGCGCTCCGGAGCTTCACCATCAGTACGTCCAGTACCTTTGGCGAAGTTGAACGAATATTCTGATCGGCAGGCGGCGATATGGGCAGGAAGGTGGAATTTGGGCACTAAATAGCGGATGAATGTGTTGGAATCGTGAACGAAGAACGTTGGGTTGAATTTGGTCATTCGTTCCTGAAGATGTATTGACCATTGGCAGGCAATGTCATAGGAGACGACAAATGATGTTAATTCTGTGTTCTTCATTGTCGAATGGAAAATATAATCCATGTTGCAATATCTAGATCAAAAATTATGAGAAGCAGCTCTAAAAATGATGCTACTGTCGTACCTTTCACCGCGTTGGAGATCTCCAACACCAATAGGTCGCTTCATGTCATGACGCGAACATACACACGCGCCTATTCCTGTTGCAGCATGACCTTGCCCTGCCTTTTCCGACAGGTTAACCGCATCGTGACGTGAGCAAGTACTTTTCTATCTAAGATATCAGTAAAATTTGCAGCGGTATCAAACTAGGACTTACAGGCTCTTTATCACTCATAAAATCCTTTAAATACTCTTTGTATTCCTTCTCTTCGACAAAGTACGCGCAGCCGTGATTGAGTCCAGGATCAGCTTCAATACTCGATACGTGCTTCCTCTTTAGGCGGAAGTTTGCATCCAATGCGACGAAAAGTGTTTGTAGAAAGCTATCAATCATGTTAATAAGTAGAACCAATGAAGATTTTAATTAATTGCGACTCACTCGAGAGATCTGTCCAAATTAAGCGTAGGTAGCATGTTCTTTCCAGGTTGTGGGCACGCTGGACATAGAACCGCACACTCTCCTTCCTTCGTTCCTTCGATTCCTCCAGGTGCATGCCCTCGGCCAGCACGTTTCATGAGCTTCAAGTGGCGCCACTCATGAATCATCCGTAAAAGGGTTGTATATCGGTCCTAAGAAAGAATGACTATGTCAATACTAATGCATCACAGGAGTCGTCACAAGCCGAAGTGGGATGCAGCTTACCTTTGGCGGAGCAGTCCCTGTATTGTCGGTGCATCGGCTAATCGTTTGATAGAATTCGAAGACTGAGAGCTTGGATTCATATGAAAGGAGTTCCAGATATTCGAGCGATCTGAATGTCGCGGCTGATTTGGGATTAGTGATGGTGGCAGGAAATAGGCGAGCACAGAGGAGCTGAACAGTGTGTTGTTGCGTTATGTTCCCACACCCACAAAAGTCAAGTGCCACGGTATGTATTGCATTGGTGTCGACGATAACAAAATCGTCACCGCGAGATTGTTCGGGGCGCAGACACTGCTGACCACGCTTATGCCCAAGCTGGATCCTAAGCCCAAGTGTCTTCAAAGACGTTTTCTCGAAATGTTGACCGTTCCATTTCTAGAGCATCAAGGTAGAGATATTAAAATCAACATAGCGTGTTAGAATAGAAAATGTAGACTCACTTGAATCCGATGCAAAAATAGTCTCGCGTGCATACTTACAATGCAGTTGGCGCATATCATTTCCCTTCCAAAGCAGTCAAGACATTCATACTCGGCCGGATTCTCCTGACATTCTGCGCAAGACTGTGTCGATGATCTGGCTCTACCGTTCAAGCCAATCATTTCTTCAAGGAATATTCCTGCCTGTGGGACAAATTCCCGGAGTGATTCATCCTAAATAACAAACAATTGAAAGTTGAAATTATCAGTGATTTAATAAATTTTTGAAATAGGACTTCGTGATACGCACTCCCTTAGGTCTCAACCTCTTTATCTTCTCCGCATCAGGTCCCGACTGCCTATCCAAAAAATCGAGGTACGCTTCATCGATCGGAACAGTAAGTAACGGGTCGCTTTCACCGTAGGTGTCTGTAGGATCGAGTAACAATTCTGGCCCTGTATCTCTAGCATCACTTCCTGTGCCTCGGATTTGGGTCTGTATTGTCGACGTTACAGCTGAAATTTTTACTCCGGTGCCTGTGTTTGAGCTGCTAGAGACGGTATACTGTACATGACGGTGATCGATTTCTGTTTTTTGGGGGATCGGGGCTCTATAGTACGTTATTTGGGGAGCAGATTTCTTTTTTCCTGATGCCTTAGGCATGATACGACAGTGTTATTGACAAAGAAGGAGCAACGAGCTCAATTCTCAATCTTTACAAGTAATGCATTAGAGGCACGATGCAATGCATCAAGATCTATATTAAGCCTAATAATCAAGGCACCTAAAGGTGTGGTTGGCTCGATCTCTAATGCATTAATCCAGTTGCAATAAATGTTGCATTGAAGGTTTATAGTACGGACGCTGTAAATTTTTAACACCCTGTCTTTACCACTCCACCTATGGGGCGTCGTCCCAAATATTTGACTGTCGAAGACAAAGTCAAAGCTACGGAAGAGAGGAGGCGCCGCTATGCAAATTCTGCACAGTACGTAAACGATCTTATCATCACAGACTCAGGACAACATATTTATTTTACCATGCAAGTGGAAAGGCTGTTCGTTCTGAACAAAATCGGCGTGCGTATCAAAAGCGACGACAGAACACCAAGTCTGATAATGCGGCGGAGCCCATCTTAACACTTCCCGAGCTCCCCGAGCTTCCCAAACTTCTCAGAAGACATGCGCTCGAGCCACTTCCATTGCGATCCCAGTATTATCAGAGGGAAATATGCTCTCATGGCGACATACCTGACCACGAGATGTACACATATTGGGATCATCCTCCTTACAAAAACCCCGAGGAATATATGCCCGACATCGGATTCATTGCTCATTCTGACGCTGTCATCGCCCGAAGGAGGCGTCGCCAGCGTGAAGGGGAAGCACTTCGCCTTGCACGCTACGAACAGTCAAGTGATCACGAAATTCTGATGGAAATACATCGCGATATTCTCAAGACTTTGAAGGAGTGGGACGATCTTCGAGTGGTGGTGGCGGAGAACAAAGCAGGATCTCTTCTCACCACTCACATGATGGGCATGTATCTACTTTATGGCAAGGCTCGTTTCGTGACCGACCTTATAGAGGACTGGCATGGGGTTCAGAAAGGGAGAGATGATTACGGGTTAGCAGTTGTATATTCGAATAGGTGGTGATCACACCGAAATGACAACTACTTCCGCCTGCTGCCTATATGTCATATGAAGTCCAAGTCTCTGGTACTGAATCACAAGCTTTACACTGCTCCCTTCGTAAATGTCCACGCACCCCAGCGAAGGGCATTCCGGATATGCTGTTGGTGTTATTCATGTCAGTATCATTGGCGCCTGAATATAATAATGACTCGCCCTTTTTTTTCTCTCGATAATCCATACCCATACATGATCATCGGTATCGATATGTCGAACCATTGGGCAATGTGTGAACCAAACGTGGTAGGCTTGCTCATAGAAAGCCACGATTTTCTCGTGATCGCGTGTGGCAAGCGCTCGTCGGTAGTGTGGGACAAGCTCGCGCAAGGCTCTAATTTCGTCCCTGGTCCATGTCATTGCGGATGCTGTTTGAGGTAAGATTAATCTGAGATTCTACATATCTATTATAAGTAAAGCAAACCACTTGAGATAATAACTCTAAATGTCTGTTGGTGGCGTTTTGGTCGTGTTGGTGGCCCGTTCGTTGATAAGTGAATACGGGCTTGATATGGGGTTAGAGTACTCTTCGCACCAGCTATCGGCATACAAACGGCAGTATAGAACTGTACAGTTTATCTACTTCTTGCGTTGCTGGCCGGTATAATTAAAAGGAATCCAGAGCGAAGCAGATGTGATGAGTTGCAAGCGGCAGCAGCCAATCCAATATGGGATAAATGTCTGCTGAAAAAACATAGATTCTCGTTTGCAACACATTGAGCAGGGTCAATCCCTCCGAAACTTGAGAATAAACATTGTGTTACTCTCACCAATAGGTCTTTATAAAAAATAGGGACCTTCGTTGTGGCAGTCGCCACATATGGAATAGTCAAATATGTAGAGCCAATACCCACATGAATAATTGTCTGCTGAATCCCAGCGTCAAAACATGTAAATCGCGTTTATATACACTATTTGACGGTTTCAGGGCACCAAATTTTCAGGATTCAATCTTCGGAATAGTATCTTTTCATATTTTCATATTGCAAAGATTTCCACATTGAAGGGTGATGTGAAATAAATGTATCGCTTGAATGTAGCACAAGTCTTCTTCAAATTCATATACTAACTATGAATGCTCCTTCGATAAACGTTGCTCGGCGGCCCAGGAAAAAAAAAAAAAGCGGCTAGATAGATTATCTATCCCAGAGCATCTCTCTTGTTATATAATCATAAAATATGAGTGGATTGTACATTCAGGGAGCAGCATGCTAGAGTTATATGTTATAGCGCTAAGTGACTTCGGCGCTACAAAGGCCCCAAAGAGTCCTCGATGTAAATCTGTGACACAAATAATTGACTAGCTACTGAAAGCGATTACCCATTGAATCAGTGTTAAGAGGAACCTCAATTTTATATGCTGCATATCCTATTTGTGTGGCATAACATACTTAACTCTGGGTGCTTGATGGGCGCTAAGACGGCACAAATTCAACCAAGGAACGAACCCGCCAAATTCAATTCAATTTTTTTTGACGGAAACTCAAAGACACGTAGAGAGGATTCAACAACGGAATCAATTTTTGACACTGAGGCATAAGACAAATCTAAATATGCAGTATTTACAAGGCGAGCACTACATATCTAGATCTAAAAGTCTGTTTCAAGCGCGAACACAAAATGGTACAAAGATCATTCGACAAATCGGGCCATTGGAAATGCGGTCAAAGCTGGCACTAGGCAACAACACCACTTCCACCGCCTGCGCCGCTGGGGCCATCTCCGCCGTTAGGGCCTGCCCCACCAGGGCCTCGGTTGAAGTGGGGATAGATAGGGCCGGGACGATAGACAATGCGTACAGCTCCTTTGGAGACAGCATCGAAAAAGGCAGCATCTGCTTCCCCCTTCGAGCTGTAACGCAGGTAACACGCCGCTTTGATACCAACTACGAAAGGGGCAACGGATGCCCTAGCGGTGCATTCAAATCAGTATGGACTTCGAACATGGCATAAATGGCGACATACCAGTTGGGAAAAACACCGACGCTGGTGCCGACAGTAACTGAGTACCAGCGGACGGATGGGTCGTTGATGTCTACACCAGGAGGAACATCAAGAATCGCACCCTCGAAGAATGGGAGGGCTGGGGCAGACGAGACTGCGGCAGGTGCAACGAGAGTCTCAGGCTCAACCTGAGGCTCTGACGCCCAGTCAAAAACACTGGGTGTAAGCACAGCGGCAGAATCTGCCACCTGAGCAGCAGGTGCCGCACCACCAACAGCCTGAACGGGGGCCATAACCGATGCAACCTGGGCAGGAGGTACGATCGAGGCTGCCGGAGCATGGGTGGTGGTAGAAACCTGAGACGTCGTGGCTGCCGCCCCAGCCCCAGCGGCCGCGGCTGCGGGATCAGAAGGACCTGCTTAGGACATAAGTATATGATCTCCGTGAGCGAGTGTGGTTGATACGTACGAGTGGCTACACTAGCTGCACCAGAAAGGGCAGCGTCCCACTGACGCACGTCCCTCGGAAGAACGAAGTCTAAAGAAAGTTAGAGACGGCTATCAGTAAGTTATCAAATAAAGCCACCATGCCACTTACCGCGCCCCGTTCGGAGCATGATGCTCGTTATAGCCAATAGAAGATCAGAGACGTTCAACGGCGGCAGGATGTCCTCAGAGGACATCCCATCACCGTTGTTTTGCGGATGGGTAGTCATTTCGAAAAAAATAGGAGTGGGTGGTGGTTCAGCGTTCAAAAATTACTGGGTGGTAGTGAGGATATTCCACCTTATATACGCGAATTTAAGGTTCGAGCAAAATCAGGTGGCTGAGTAGAGATTCGCAAAGCTATCTAGTTCTTGTGGTTCTGAGGGAAGATTAAACCTTATTTCTGGTTGCCTGGGTGTATAGGTCTGTGTATCGAGGCTTACAGGCACTTTAAGAAATTTCCCTCAAATATTCCTTCATCGCCTTTCTCCAAATAAGCACTTTGACAAAGTATGTCTCCAATTATATGAATGGATTTAACATTCACATGTTATTTTTAGAATGCCCGGCAAGCGCTGGACGGAAACCGCTCAGTTAGCCTTTCTGGAATCCTTAGTCAACGAATACTTGGCAATCAAGCACGGCGACAGGAAGTATGGGCCGTTTTGGGTTAAGCTCAAAGATATATGGTTTGAGCGCTGGCCTGAACATCTTGACATGTACCCTGGGAAGGATCTCAATGAGCTGTCCAAGACTGAGCAGGTAGACGTGGGAGAGGCGATGGAAAAGAGAATCCTTGTACGTTCTATCGTTCATAAATCTGTTCATTATACTGAGAATTGTATCTATATACAGCAACTCATGACTTGGTTCCGCTGGAAGACTAATGCATCCGCCGTTACTGCCAACGGAAGGGGTCGAACGTCGACTAAGCTCTTGGATTGACACGTAAGAAGACGCGCGTGTTGAAGCCACACGAGATGTACAGCAAAAACCATTATGCCGAGAAAGTCCAGCCCCACGTCATGGAAGCCCTGAAGGCTCACAACGGCGTTCTTTCCGCTGGCGACAGGCTTGCTTTAGTCAACCGGTTGGCGAAGGAGCTCTACGACAAAGAAGATGACGATTTCAAGCAAGGCATCCTCCAACTGATCGAAGAAAGCAAGGAACATGATGATGACGATGATTTGGATGGTGAGAGGACCCCAGAGCAGTACCTTTCATACGTGTCTTTTGCGCTGGTTTCCAACTTATCGGATTCTGATGCATTGACTTTTTGATTAGTGCGATCGAGGAGCTACCGCGCGTATTGGGAGAAAGTCTAGACATCTTGGCGAAGCGTTCAGGATGGTCGTTCACCGTCTTAATGGGTGGGCCGCATCCAATCATGGGAGAAGGCGGCGAGGTAGTTGTCGGAAGGTATGAATTTTCGGTGGAGAACTGTCCTATTGCTGATTGAACATCGATAGTTTGCATTTTAGTGCCGTACCCAATGTGAAAAACTTCGCTGATGCAACACCAGGCTACGACGATTCCATTTCTCAGCCGTATGCTGCTTACTTGAAAACGATTTATTGTATGTTCTTTCACGTTTGCTGATTGCGTACGCTACTAATGTGCTTGTCTTTTTCTAGCAGCGGATGTTCGAAAATCGCGCAAGATTTCCAAGACGGACACTTCCGAGTCTGCAGGCTGCAATTCCCCGTCCGAAGACACGTCCAGTGCGGAGGCGGACACTTCGTCTTCCACTATTCCTGTCTCAAGCGAAGCAGTGAACAACAACCAAAAGAAAGCGTCTTCATCCTCGTCAAATGTTCCAGCGACGCAATCATCTAAACCTCGGGTTGCCTCGGCAAAGGCGAGGAAGCCTGTCGCCAAAGTTACCAATGGTACGTTTTCTAACAATGGTACGTTTTCTAATAATCTAGCAATCCTTTCGTACCTCTGATAAGCATACTAGATGAGATGATGGGCCGACGAGCTGATTCTGTGGACCAAGAGCAGGTGGCAGCCCAGGATCCAGGTCAGTAGTCCGATGTCTCGTTTTGTCTGTCCGAAGTTGACCTACCTCGAACACCCTTCCCCAGGGAGTCCGAACATCAATGAAAATGTGCTCTCCTTGATCGATGATGTCGTATGGCCACCAAAACAACATACGTCTCTGATCGGTCCAGCCGGATCTATCATGCATCAATGTTAGTCCTACTTATCATCACTCTGCCATGTTAATCTGATTCATCTCGTCAAGATTCCAATTATAATGCATCATCCACGGGCCTCGGCTACGGTCCAGCACGCAATAATTGGGGCCAGGACACGTCCTATGATACAGACGGAAATATCGTGCATCAAAGTCAGTGTCGCTCATCATCACTCTGCTCTCCTAATTTGACATCAATCTTCAAGACTACGATTTCAATGCATCATCGATGGTCCCTGGCTACCGTCCACCTCGTGACAAATCTTATCAAGGCCTGGCTTATGATAGAGACAGAAATGTTGGGCATCAAGGTTAGCATTAATTAACATCGCTCTGTTATCTTAAACCGAGTCTACTTTCTGACTCTGATTGTCAAGATTTCGATTTCAATACGCTATCGACGGAGTCTGGCTGCGGTTCAACGCGCGATGACTTGAACCAAGGTGAGCCTTGCTTATTGTCACCTTTCTGTGAAGCATCTTGATCTGACATGGCCGCGAAGGTTTAAATACATCGTCGGCTGGATTATACCTTCCGGAGACGTCTGTCAACCCTCTGATAGGTCAACATCAACATCGTAGCTATCGGTACCAAGACCAGGGTCAGCAATACCCTAGCTATCAACACCCGGTCCAGGTTCAGCAATACGATAGTTATCAGCGCCCAGATCAGCAATACACTAGTCATCAGCACCTTGATCCGCTATACACTGATCATCAAGTTCAGCGCCAGGGTCAACAATTCCCTAATCAGCCTACTCAAACATACCAGGGCCAGGGTGTTAATAGGGCCGTCAATGACTTTTCAGCGTTCTTCGATCTCGCGAAGGCAAATTCTATGAACGCAAACGCATCAGGCTCTGGACTAGCGCCTCAACCTCAGCCGCTATCGGTTATCGGAGATCAGGTTCAGCCAATCGCATCAGGTGAGTTATTCTTGTGCGATGACATGAGTTATCTCTTACATGTTACGGGTTTTTTAAGGTTACTTGCCACTCCCGGGTGCTTCGGTATCCTCATCGTCTTCCATTCCTCAACAACCACTAGCCACAGTGCAAGTCATTCCCACGGCAGCTAGATCTCTGCCGCCGCCCCAAGGTGCCTCGGAATCACCGGCAATATCGCTCTCTCATCAACCAGTAACCACCCAACTCAACACTTCGGGGGCTGGTGCTTCCCCAACGCATCGACATACCAATGCTTCAGTGGCCGATGCTTCCACGCCTACGGATGTAATGGCGCAACAACCAAGCCCTCCGGCATGTGCTACAGGCCCCACTCAGAATTCAGAAGTGCCCCAAGAGGCCTCCCCGGTCGCCCAAGAAGATCAGCGTGCAAGGCCGGTATTGGCTAGCATAGCCGGCGGCTCAACCAATGGCCGTTTGGTTGATTCTGATGTGAGTTGTGTTCGTAGATTCATTATCACTTCGGTCGCTCATGGTAAAATCAGGCTGTTCAACATCCGGAATCTCGGCGATCTGGGCGCCCTCTCATTCCGACTAAGCGCCTTGAACAAATGAACAACATCGATGGGAAGAAGAGTCAACCTTGTGCCACGTCATCGATGGAAAAGGAGAACGTCCCTCCGAACGAGCCTCCGACATGGACTGTTCTTGCTAAGGAAAATCTCCTGCTGCGAGAGCTTGGCAAGGATTGGGTTGAGTGCGTGGATCTCTGGTTTCGGCTCGAAGAGAAGCTTGGATATGGGGTGATGACTGGAACAAGGGTGCGTCGCATTGACGTTTCTTTAATGCATTACTTCAATTAATGAGGCCCGTGATAGAATGCCCTCCCCAGCATCGGCATCTGCCCAGAAGAGTGGGGCAAATTCATCATGAAGACTCGGGGGAGCGTTCGAAATTACGAGACGCAACCAATCATTGCCGATTCAGCGGAATTTGGGCTCGCGTTCATGAAGTGGTGGCATGCCATGCAACCTGAAGATCGACAATCGGCGGAAGCGATGCCTTCGCCGATATATGGCCTTCCTGACGGTGCTTGGGCGCCTCTTCTCAAAGCCGGGCCTAATGGGCTCATTTCTGTGCTTACGATGGCCGTTTGGTGGGGACAAGCCATCCTGTCACGTTCTTCGTATCAAGACGACAGCTCGCAACAATGGTCAGCTTTCGCTGTTGACCTGAAGTTATCATTGCGAGCAATGCTGCAGGTGGCTCCAGCGCTACCCACAGTGCAGAAGCGCAAGGCACCGGGAGCTAATAGCGCGAATAAGGAGAAGAATGCCAAACGGTATGTGTTTTAATACATATTTTCACTTGTTCGCTTATTCATGTCATCTAACAAGTGCTCGTTCTTAATTGCTCTTATTGGCGAGAGCATTATTTTGGTCTACGAGTTATCCTGACTTTCTAGTTTCTTGATCATCGCATGTATGTATGTATGTCTTGTGTTTTTTTTTGTATCTATGTATACCCATATACCCGTCGTCTATATCTTGATCGCCGACTTCCATGTTTCCGTGCTTCGATCTAGACCTGTTGTATCTCTTGCTTCTTGTTATATCTCATTGTAAACGTGACCTACGTGCATGGACATTGACTCAATGTATGTATTCTTTCTTTGTGTAACTCATTGCCGTCTTTAATGTATAATATAATATATTTCTTGTTTCTTGAAATCTGTACGGCCAAAGGGGATAATGCATCAGAAGTGGAGTATACGCTACAACCAAGCTCGGACTAGCTAGAGAATCATGCATTACCATTGTTGGAGATATTGATGCATCATCGGATACGGTGTCAAGACAGTAACAATGCATTATCACCATCGGACAGCAATGCATTATCACCATCGGACAGGTCTTCAAGGATAATGCATCATTTATTAATCCATCTTCTATTAGATGGGCCGACAGCCGGCCTGTGTGATATTGGTTTGGGTAAAACTCATAGATAAGAATGGCCTATTGAACACTACAGGGGGAAAGTAGATGTTCGTAGTTGCAAATGACCCGAGAGCGAAGATGTTAGTCTTAAAATTAAAGAAAGAAATCTGAACATACAACACTTGTGCTTCGGATTGTGATGCATCAATATGCAGTGGCGGGTGCTGGGCCTATCTTCAGTGAATGTTGCATTAATGCTGTGATCAGAGGGGATAACATACCGCTGCATGTGGCCCGGTTGCATCATGGAGAGAGTGATGCATTACTTACTCCTATTGCAACAATGCATCAATGCATGTCGGCGGCGGGTGCTGGGCCTAATCCTCAGCAAATGTTGCATCAATATTATACGGTGCTGGAGGATAATATGTTAGGATGATGCATCAGTATTATACCTACATGTGGTGCAGCCATGTCACGGTAAATATACCTTCAGAAAATAATGCATCAGTGTTGCATCAGTGTTCACGACATTCTGGGGAGCCAAATGTCTCGATGGGTGATGCATTATCTGGTCTCTGGGTGATGCATCAGTGTTTATCGTGTTGAGGGGCACGGGAGCCAAACTTCGGTAATGCATTACAATTTACATCTAAATACATCTTACTACAGAGAGAGAGTGATGCATCGAGAGTGATGCATCACCGCGTCCACGTTCTGCTAAAGAGCGAGTGATGCATCACCGCATCCACATTCTGCTAGAGAGAGAGTGATGCATCACCGCATCCACATTCTGCTAGTGAGAGGGTGATGCATCATCATCGTACTAGGTAACAAATGAACGATTCGCTTTCGAGACTCAATTGATCTTGCTAATAATAGAAATACAGCTGGCTCAGTTGGCATAAAACATAAGGTGCACTGAGAGGAGCGCATCACTGATCATCAATCACAAGAGGCGCACAGCGGGGTGATCAACGCATCAATGAATAAATCAATCATGCATCAATCCGGATCAAAGCCACAACTAGAGGCCAGTGAACCGATGCATAACCTAATGCATGGTTTTCCAAAGGTAAGAGGGGGCTCCCACTGAGCACAGAGGGTATTATACTAACAGCCAATATTGCATCAGGGTTTGTCTACTATAATACACATTGTTGCATTACAGTAACAGGTTCAGGTGGGTCGGCCGCTCGCCTTGGCTGGCAGCTTGGCATCAGTCACTTGTGACCGTGCTGAGTCAGCAAGGGCCTGAACGTCGTTTTCGAAGGCCGGAGCTATACTTCCTCCCTGTCCCCTCCCTCCCTCCCTCTGACCTCTCCCCCTCTCTTCCCCTCGTCTTCCACTTCCCTTCGCGTGCCAAGGACGACACATGCGACAATGAAGAACCGCGAGCTATGCGGCACAACAACAAGCGCCGGCGCTGACGTGGCACGAGGGCGGGCGCGAGAGAGGGCGGGCGGTATGGCGAGACGTCGCGTCGTCGACGTCTCGCCATAGGTACGTACTCCTTCTTCTTACCACGGCGCCCATTAACCCCACACCATCCCAGGGCATCATGAGAACGTGGCAGCGCCGCCGCTGGCGATGCCACGTCATCAGGCGATGGCGCGTCAAGGGAGTTACCTCGATGTAAGCCCCCCGCCCTGCCATGCGCCTATTCTCTGCTCACACACCTCCAGCTCGCAGGGCGTCGTCCGCCATATCCCCCGCCCTCTTCCCGGAGCCACCCGTCGCCCGTCGTCGCGCCCTCTTGTCCCGTCGTGCCTCCCCCGTCGAGACGCCTCCTGCGGCCCCGCCCTGCCTCGTCCTTCCCCAGCGCCCCGTCGACCCCCTGATACTCGCTTCCGCGGGGATCTCGGGAGTGCAGCGGGCCCAAGGCTTGAAAGGCGACGTCCGGCGCCGAATTGCGAGAACGCCTCACGGGAACGCCGAACGCGATGGCCGCGGTTCCAGCGCAGCGACGATGACGGAACTACGCGCACGCCGAGCGACGCACCTGGCCGGGAATGACCCGCCGCAATGACGAACCGCGCGTAGGCCAGGTAAGGTACGCGCTGACGCGAGCAAGCATCGCCGGCGAGCGCGACTGGACCACCAACGACGCGTGCGCGTGAGCAAGATGCGCAATAGCCGCTAAGGTGTCGCTGGCGGGCTTAGGACGAAGCATGGGCATGGAGGTGGGCATCCTGGGGATATGCGGTGGCCCCTGTTTGTGAGCGTGCGTATGCACGGGGTGATTTGATGCGCAGATTAGATTAAGTAGATCAGGTTTTATGATAAGATAGATAGTATGTAGATTATCATGTAGATTAGATAAGTTCAATAGACATTCCCTTTTAAGGAATTGCCTTATTTGTCGATTTCCTTTTTAAGTTAGTCTCAAAATTTCAACAATTATGGATCTGTGCTGTAGATCTGTTTGGGAACATTTTCTAATTTTAGAGATCATGTGATTGATGCTAGTGTAAGCCAATACCTTATTTGGTCTTAGTAGAGTAGCCAATCAGCATCCATGACAGTGAATTCAAACTCAGCTAGGCCTACGTCGCCCTGCTAAATCCCAATGCAAATTGGCAGCGTGGATATATCACTCATGAATGCCAATATGCATGGTCTGATACATGATATTGACAGCACTGGCTGATCTCGCAAAAAGTAGCTTTGAAATTACCAGCATCAGCATCCGTTTCCGACATGCACTCGAGGATTGTGGTTCTTCCTTCGACAGTAACATGTCCGAAAAAGAACGCAGAAACTATCCAGAGGCCAATTTTCTCAGTGGCTCTTTCAGCGCCAATGAAAAACAACTTCGTCAACTTCTGCAGCGTAACGGTGTGATCGATCGTCGGCTGCCTTCGGAGGGCGATGCGGGTATAGTCGTTATAAGTGAGAGGATTGGTGATATCGTCCCGAATACTAATGGTTCTATCCATCTTGACTCGAGACCTCTTCACGATTTCGAGATGAGACCATAGGGCGCCGTCCTGAATTCTCAATGGCTTCAATACCGCAAAAGATGCGTCAAAGACAGCGGAGTACGTACCCGGGTGTCTTTTGGCTCAAAATACTTGTTGAGCTGCCGTTCTCCGCGTGTGTCCTGAGGCAGACATCAGTTACCAAAATGCACAGATAGAGTGCTATGCATCACTTACTGTATATAAAGCAAAGACGCTTTGTCCCGCTGTACTCAGGGGAGGAGGATCACTGGCGGTCAGAATCGTTTGGCCGGACCTAATTACTTTGAAAGAATCGGAGTAGCCAGAGTCGTTGTGCTGTACGGCCACACCCGCCGGTGGGTCGAAAAACGTTGATTCGGCGACAGGCTGAGGCATGTTGTCTGAGCGATTGGGCAGTAGAGGTGCTGGCAATGGATCGACCTCAGCTGCCGCAGAATGTCGCTTTTATAATGCCCATTGAGAGTCCTTCCTCAGGGGGTGATGTTGCGGCGTTATTCTCAAGCTTCTACTACCAACCTCCGAGAGGAAATTGGGAGGTTATGCCGGAGAGATGGCGAGCAGCGCTTGGTGCAAAGCGTGGGCGATTGTAATTTGGGCTGGGAGCAAGCCATAAACCCGAAAATTCGCCTTAAGTTTCAGTTCCTTTCGTAATGAACACCTGCTAGTTTACATTATTATAGGTTAGGAGCCATCGCTGAAGAAAGGGAATCGGATTCAACTTCATGAATGCCGCGGCATTCTAATTTGATCTTCAAGTCGATCTCTGAATAGCCTTTTCATTTCCTTTTCAAGCTGGCAGCGGCCTATATCAATGCCGGCTCCGCTATGGCCCGGGGAAATATGAACAGTAATCTATGCGAGTGGCATTACATCGAAGCACCCTGGCGAACATGCGCCGCCGACAACTTCCCTCTTGATCATAGCAGCAGGCCCAACGTATATGCTTTTCTCTGCATCGCAGTAGCTGATGGATAAAAGGTTACAGTTGATGATCGCGGGGTGTACTAGCCGTCCAACTACTGACCCCATATGTTCTAGGAAAAAAATCGGATGTTCTTGATATATCAACCGTTTCAACAACTTTAGACACTGCACGGACGCCGTACTAACGGACTTGACTGAGTGCAGGATTCAACGGCTTAAACTTGAATCTGAGCGATGACTCTTATAAAAGCAACTTCCGAGTCCGAGCTAAGAAGTGGAGTAGATTCAAGTTGGACTCATTGGAATTAAAACGGATCGACTACGTTAATAAGCAGCTCAGGTAGATACATATAGTAAATACCTCGCAAGCTGTTGCTTAGAGGGAGGAAAGATACAGCAATTTGGCATCGGTGTCACTGCCGTGAACTTCAAAGACGACTTGTACTAGTACCACTGACTCTCATGCATCATGTTGGATCATCATGTTGTGGCCAGTGACACCACTTCGAAACACTGGAAGCCATTCTTGTGGCTTTATGCCCTTTGCCCCTTATCTCACAGTGCATACCACGAGTTACATATCTAGTTCACACATAAATCATTTATCCTAGGTATTATCACTGTCTCAGCCTCCAGATGACGACGAGATGCAATTGCTTGAGGCGTTGCCACCTGTGATACCACATAGACATAACTATTACTTAAATGTGTAATACCACAGGTCTTAAACAATATTGTGCAGTAACTGCAGGCGTGAAACCCCAACCCAACCCTAGCCCTGAGATCCTTCTGTTCACCTTTGTCGTAGTCTCTCCTTGTAATCTCCAGCGTTCGCAACGAAGAGGAAACGGCTTGTCCACCCTCATAGGCTTTGTGCCGGCATGCTTGGACATTCAAGGATGCATGGATGTCTACAGCGTGAATCATGCGCGCTGCATTTAAAGTGCCGGCCCACATCCCTCATCGGAGGGGAGGGGCACACGGCGGAGTGTGGGTGACAGAGCGGTGGTGGCCATTTAATCCTAGTGCCGACAGAATCGAAAAAGAGGTGAGCGGGTGACATCGATAGCGGCGCCTGTTGGTTCCACTCAATGACTTAGTACTAAAAGCTATGACTCTTGCCCATCTATCACTTTGAATGCTACCACTATCGCGGTTTTAGGATAGGACACTGGGTGCAAACCGGCCGACTTTCAAGTTGATTGGCAATCAATCCTTTATCCTATTGGATTTCCGAGCTCAGATCGATATTTAGACTGAGAAAACTTGAATGCCACAAAAGCGACTAGGATGGTGCCAATGGGCGACTGCTAGCATGATAGAACCTGTCAGTGACACTCAGTTGAGGTATCATATGGAAACCCTACCGTGACCGAGGATCCTTGGAGGATCCTGGAACTTGTCCTGATCAAAAAAAATGAATGTATCTTGTAAAATAGAGATCATCTTCCAGTTTCAGAATATGTGCTTCTCTGAGTGGATACCAGCGTAGTTCTGCCGCAATGACCTGACAATCACAAACATATCTCAAACCTCGGCGCTAATTCGTGACATTCTCACTCCTGATTGGCTGCAATGGCCACACCTCAGGCTATGTAGTAGTATTGAAGTAGGAGTCTGATCCGTCCAAGAGGCTACGTCACTGTCGGAGCGGCCCGGCTGAAATACGTTGGCCCTACGCCGGCCAGAAACCTTCTGAGTTCTCAGCGTTTCAGATTCCGCCTGATGTGTGTCTTCCCCAAGGGACATCAGCTTGCGAAGAACCTGCCGCCAGTGGCAGGCGCCGGAACAGCTGGCCTTTGCGCGCCGTCGGCCGGGACTCCTTGCCATTTAATCATGATGGGCCTGCCAGTGTTTACTAACTCTAGAACTTGAACTGCCGTCACCGTCGGACGTTCATTGCCTTCAAGATAACTTGAACTTGAAACTTCAAGGCGTCGTCAGCTTGAAGCTACAGTCCAAATTCCAGTTTTGAACTCACGCGGCCCAGGCCACGGCGTTCCAGACATCATTCTCAGGACGCCAACGCCGTGGAAAACCCAGGGAACTAGTTACTAGTACTAGTAGTATCGATCAGCCGCTTTGACTCCCAACTTTCTGAGGCCCCACTGCCAGTGATTCGCCGCCAGTCAGAGCTGTTGGCGTTGACCTGCCCCAAGCATCTGCTCTGAGTCTTTCAAGAAGAATGGACTTTTTCATGTCTATCCTCCTTGCCATCGTCCCAAGCCTGAATCATGGTCATCGAGGAGATGCCCTTTCGCCGATGGAGCCGGATCCCCCTTTAACAGCTTGTGCAGACCACACCCCGCCTTTGCTTGCGCCGCTGGCGCTGGGCAATTGCAGCGACAACTCCGGCTCTGGCCCTCTCTCGCAGACGCACCAAAGTTTGCGGCGATCTCATTCATACGAACGTGGCCAAGAAAGCGAAGCACCTTCTCCGGACAGACGGGCCCTTTCTGAGCGCAATTTTACGACTTTGCATGTGATTGAGTACCTTCAGAGCCTTGCGGCTGCCCCCATCATCAAGCCGCCGTCACTATCTCTCAGCCAACATGATTATTTGCCACCTTCGCCATCCATTTCAAATCAATCACTTCTCGAAGAAAATGACCTCTCACCACCGATTCTAACGCTTCAAGAAGATTCCGCTATTCATTTCGAGGACGGACCCGATCTGGCCCAGAAAGGCGCAAATCCTGGCTTAGAAATTACGGCCCCCTTTCCTCCGATGGAGTTGGGCTTATCTTGGAACAAATCAGACGCCCTCGCAGCGACATGCACCCGGCACATTCATCATCTTCCCAGGTGCTTGCTCCTCCCCCGATCAGGAACGCAGTTGGCAACAGCATATCTTCTTCGACCCTTCTTACGACGGAGCTGTCGACCATAGGAGATGGCGTACGCACAACCTACAGGACCATCTGTGAGGTACGGCCCTCCGTCATTCATGAAAGTCATTTCCCATGTAGTGATGCACGTACAGAAGCACCGGCATCTGACAAGGCGTCAGCCTTGTCTGTTAATATTATGCATGAAATTGTGGGAGTTGCCCGGATAAAAATATTGCATCCAGAGTGGGAACTGCCAGGGCGCAGCCACCTCACCTAGCTGGCTTTGAATATTTTCCGCTCATTTCTGGTCTCTCTGCTGCTCACTAGTGGCAGTGCTACCTCGACACCATGCTCAACAGTGTCAAGCAGTGCTCGACACCATTGTCAGGGTCATCCCAAAAAGGAAGCCATCAAAAATTTTCCAAAAGAAGAATGACAAATTTGTAAGCTGTTTTTCCCCATCATTTGTCAGCACCTCAGCATCTATCATTAGATTTGACCCATTTTGGGACTTTCTGCTCATTGGCCCATCAAATATGCCATCAAGGACCAAACACATGACCTGGTACCTAACCACATGACCACACATGACTGCAAATGAGGCAGGGACCCTCCTAGGGGTGGGAAATGCCTAAAATAGCATTTTCCCAATATCATTGGAAATGCACCTGGGTAGCTGGTGCACCCTATATGGGAGCCACTGAGACCATATTATACCAAAAGACGCGGAATTAAATTCTAAATCCACCTGTGAAAGAATCATAGTGATAGCTTCATTGGTTCGGGCCCTAGAAGCGAATTGCTATTTGGAATAAATAAGCGCACGCATTGATGGCTGCTTTCCTCCGCAACCGCTGGGTCGTTTTCCATGATCAAAGCTGCTGTCTGTAGGTATTAAAAGTGCGCTTCGAACGCGTTCTTGAACATAATTTTACGTCCGTTCCTCGCTCCGTAAAACGCTCCGGATATATTTGCGCTCACACCGCATTAGCGCCGGCTACGCTTCCATAATTTGCGCGCATATTATATCATAAAATAGGTTAATAAAACACCTTTCTAACGGTACCCTACTCGTGTTGATTGGACAACTCTCCGAGGCCCTATAAAGGAAATGGTCGTTTGTGAATAGAATATTAACCGCGGATCGCGCTGGAACGCGCGTAGGTACGTTGGATTCTCCTGAATTTACCGGATTTAACGACACCCTGATTATAGGGATCAGAGGCCGGGAAAGCACTGAACTGGACATGGGGATGGGCTGGATATTGCTCTGCTGGCCGGAAAATGCTATTTTTAGCGCTGCCGAGCGCGGCCCCACCCAATCCGGGCATGAAATGGTGGCACTCTCCCCCTCCCCCTCATATTGGAAATTCATTTCCTCCCTCAATTCCTATGCAATTACTTCGTTCTTTTTTCTAATATTTAATATAAATATGTTACTATGCGCCTATAGCATTTATACACCACTATAATACATGCAGCATTTGTTATTTCGATATCTCTGTATTTTGGACACTGCATTTGGAGTTTTCACTGTAGTTATGATGCTTATTGGCACATATAGAGCGGTAGAAAGCTAGAGGCAAGTACCTACTACAATTTCTGGTAGTTTAAAAGTTACCTGGATCTTTTCCTATAGCTCCACACCCATGAAGAGAGACATCACTGTATATACTCCTTGATAAATACATATCTCAGCCAATACTGTAGCTATAACCAAGTTCAAGCAACCATTAGAGTATTAGACATGTCTTCTTTCGTTCTGCCACTCAACAATTCTCTTCTCAATGCATTTTATTGGCCATATGACAAGAATAGTTAAATATAGCAGAAATAGAGGTATTCTGCCTATAGCAATTCACATAACCATTCTAAAATTCTGTAGAGCTGGGATATTATAGCTCTCATCAATATCTACGATTAGAGATAGGCCGGAAAGAATTAGAGTGAGTGAGTGGGAAGATATGGTGGAAACATTCTACTGAAACATGATTTAAACATGTCTATGATAAGTAACATAGATAGCCTTGACCTAGTCCGATGTTTTGAGTACTAATTCCACCATATATTTCCACACACTTACTCTATTTCCTTCCGGCCTATCTTGAATTGAAGGTATTAATGAGAGCTATAACATCCTACCTCCATTGAATTTTAGAGTGCTTATGTGAATTGCTATAGGCCAAATACCTCTATTTCTGCTATATCTCAGCATTCTTGTCATATGACCAATGAAATGCTCTGAGAAGAGAATCTTGAGTAATAGAAGTAAAGAAGACATGTCTAATATTCTAATGCATGCTTTACTTGTTATAGCTACAGTATTGGTTGAGATATGGATTTATCAAGAGGATATACAGTAATGTCTCTCTTTATGGGTATGGAGCTATAGGACAGTATCCAGGTAGCTTTTAAACTACCAGGAGTTGTAGTAGATACTTACCTCTAGCTTTCTACCGCTCTATATGTGCCAATAAGCATCATAACTACAGTGAAAACTCCAAATGCAGTGTCCAAAATACAGAGATATCGAAATAACAAATGCTGCATGTATTATAGTGGTGTATAAATGCTATAGGCGCATAGTAACATATTTATATTAAATATTAGAAAAAAGAACGAAGTAATTGCATAGGAATTGAGGGAGGAAATGAATTTCCAATATGAGGGGGAGGGGGAGAGTGCCACCATTTCATGCCCGGATTGGGTGGGGCCGCGCTCGGCAGCGCTAAAAATAGCATTTTCCGGCCAGCAGAGCAATATCCAGCCCATCCCCATGTCCAGTTCAGTGCTTTCCCGGCCTCTGATCCCTATAATCAGGGTGTCGTTAAATCCGGTAAATTCAGGAGAATCCAACGTACCTACGCGCGTTCCAGCGCGATCCGCGGTTAATATTCTATTCACAAACGACCATTTCCTTTATAGGGCCTCGGAGAGTTGTCCAATCAACACGAGTAGGGTACCGTTAGAAAGGTGTTTTATTAACCTATTTTATGATATAATATGCGCGCAAATTATGGAAGCGTAGCCGGCGCTAATGCGGTGTGAGCGCAAATATATCCGGAGCGTTTTACGGAGCGAGGAACGGACGTAAAATTATGTTCAAGAACGCGTTCGAAGCGCACTTTTAATACCTACAGACAGCAGCTTTGATCATGGAAAACGACCCAGCGGTTGCGGAGGAAAGCAGCCATCAATGCGTGCGCTTATTTATTCCAAATAGCAATTCGCTTCTAGGGCCCGAACCAATGAAGCTATCACTATGATTCTTTCACAGGTGGATTTAGAATTTAATTCCGCGTCTTTTGGTATAATATGGTCTCAGTGGCTCCCATATAGGGTGCACCAGCTACCCAGGTGCATTTCCAATGATATTGGGAAAATGCTATTTTAGGCATTTCCCACCCCTAGGAGGGTCCCTGCCTCATTTGCAGTCATGTGTGGTCATGTGGTTAGGTACCAGGTCATGTGTTTGGTCCTTGATGGCATATTTGATGGGCCAATGAGCAGAAAGTCCCAAAATGGGTCAAATCTAATGATAGATGCTGAGGTGCTGACAAATGATGGGGAAAAACAGCTTACAAATTTGTCATTCTTCTTTTGGAAAATTTTTGATGGCTTCCTTTTTGGGATGACCCTGACAATGGTGTCGAGCACTGCTCGACACTATTGAGCACAGTGTTGAGCACTGGAGCAGAGTGGGCAGCAGGAGCACATCCACTGACCACCATAGACCACTGGCCTAACGTGGAAAATCTTCAGACTCAGCTTGGTGGAGTGGCTGCGCCCTGGCAGTTCCCACTCTGGATGCAATATTTTTATCCGGGCAACTGCCACAATTTCATGCATGAGACTAGCAGACACTGGTGAAGGCGTTCTATACCGTTCTCTTCTCTCTCGCCTGAGCAGCTGGAGATACATTTTGCGGCCGCCGTCGACGCAAAAAATGCCCTACGATTGCGAAAATCGGTGGTAGCCGTTGATATAAGCGATAGCTTGGAACAGCTCCTTCCAAAGCTAGCAATGTATGAAGAAGATGGGCAGATTGTTAAATCCGCCTTTCAGGACATCGACCTAATCAAGGAGGAGTGCAAGCGCAGAAAGTTATCGCCGAACTTTTTCGCTCTAGAAAATTTTCGCGAGATACTTCCCTCGCATACGCCATCGGTAATAGAGATGCATCGCAAACTATTCTCTTCCATGCAAAACGTATTGGAACACAGGGTTGGTGCTCAGCGGACTGCAGCGCAATTTTTAAAAGATCCACTGGCACTCAAAGAGCGCCGTTTGCCCCATTTGACATGCCAGCGCTAGATCACCCATCTAGCTTTTCTACTCTGTAACGTACCCTTCCTTTTGTTTGCTGTAGGGCAGCGCATCACTCATTACTTTTTCTTGCCAGCACAGACCCCATCCTATTAGGGCAACCGCAGCCATGTGTGCTGGAGCTTTCTACTTAGCTGCCCACGCCCTTCCAGTGCTTTTGGCCTTGGTGGCTTCATGCGCTTTCATTTATTTTAGAGCATTTTCCTCCCTCTCTTGGACCCAAATCAATGTGCTTTTAGCATTTCAGCCTCCAAATCTGCTGTATGTAGCAACATATTTATCATCCTGCACCAATTGCATTATTTTCACACATACAACCCTGCCGCACATTATCATGATACGGTACTCTCTATTTATCATTGAAATATTGGAAAACTCAGTCACATCCGAGTCAGCGCATCGTTATATGATGAGTGCAGTGCACTGGGTTTGTTGCCGAGCATGGTGACTCGGTGAGCTGCACCGTCGTGCCCAACGCAGCGATCATAGGGTGAGCGTCTTTGTCTTCGTCATGCGCGATGTTGTTAGTGTGAAGCCATTCGTTCCTCCGGGGTGCTCAATGCAGGAGGCGAGCTGTGAGGACAGGCGCATCCAGCGATGTGAGGAGCTGCGGGGCCAGGCGGCCATCGAAGACACGCCGACGGAGGGAGGCAGTCGTTGTCCAGCTTGGGGGTGGCTTCAGCCATAGACGCTAGATTTCTATATGAAACCCTGGTAGTTACCTAGTAGCAGTGATAAACCCTCACCGGGAGTTACCTAGAGGGTCTTTGAGCAACGGGATTGGCTGATGCTGTAGGGGGAGGCGGGAGGGGCTGTAGGTCACATGTGGGTGAGCGGGTGATGCCATTTAGTGCCGAGGATGCCGTGGGGGGTGGCGGGATGGGTACAGATACGTAGGGCGCTGTGGATGGCGGTGGGGCGGGGGCGGGCGCTTGGGGCTGCAGCCTAACACATGTAAACAACGCCGGATTTGATGCTCGGGGGGCCGCGCTCGCTGTAGGGCGGCGTCGGGGGCGTTTTTGAGCGGGAAAAAAAGGCGGTATGTATATAAATAATATATGCACCTAATGCCACCGTTTGCGCGCCTAGGGGAGGGCGGGAAGGGGTGGATTCGGAGGGGGGCTTATGGATGACGTTTGGGATCAATTAAATCAATTCTATTATTGGCATCAGATGACGCACTTAATTAATCCATATCTATCATTGGCTTCGGATGACGCACTGATTATTGGACATGGGGGGCACTGCCTAACATATACAAACATCGCTACGCGCGATGCTCGGGTGCCGTGCTCGCCGCAGGGTGGCGTCGGGCGGATTTTTGGGCGGGAAAAAAATTTAATATATAGATTATATTATCTAAGTTGAATACAATACGTGGGGGCGAGCGAGTGGAGGGGCGGGCAATTGCTTGCGCCCTGCTCCCCCCTGCCGACCTCGCTCGCGCCCGTATCCCATGCATGGCCCTGCCTATACCCGCTGGCAGCCGCTACCTCCGCCGCCGCCGTCGTCATCAGCCATCATGCTTGCTTGGGCCGTTGTTGTCCTCGGTGGTCGGCGTCGTGCTGGCCTCGTTGGCCGTCCGTCATCCTTGCTGGCAGCTGTGCGTGCTTGCTGTCCTCACTGGTGGTTGTCGTCGCTCGTCGTGCTGTCGCTAGCCGCCGACGTCCTCGCTGGCCATCACGCAGCCATAGACGCTATATTTCTATATCAACAGTGGCTAACTACCCAGTTACAAGGATACATCCCCACCGGAAGTTACCCAGTGGTCTTTTAGCAGGGGATTTGGTGCTGGTGGCCCGGAAAAGCCGCAGGGGTGTATTAGACACCCAAAAGGGAGTGGGTGATAGTTATTAGGTGCCGTGTATGCCGAGAGGGGTGGCAGGGATGGTGGGGGCGCCGTGGATGGGGCGGGGGCGGGGCGCGCGCTCGGGGCTGCAGCCTAACACACGTAAACAATGCAGGATTTGATGCTCGGGGGGCCGCGCTCGCTGTAGGGCGGCGTCGGGGGCGTTTTTGAGCGGGAAAAAAAGGCGGTATGTATATAAATAATATACGCACCTAATGCCACCGTTTGCGCGCCTAGAGGAGGGCGGGAAGGGATGGATTCGGAGGGGGGCTTATGGATGACGTTCGGGATCAATTAAACAAATTCTATTATTGGCATCAGATGACGCACTTGTTATTGCGCCCGCGACGTTCGGGATCAATTAATCCATATGATTGGGACCCGTTGCCGGCGTGGGAGGCACTACCTAACATTTACAAACATCGCCGAGCGCGATGCTCGGGTGCCGCGCTCGCTGTAGGGCGGCATCGGGCGGCGTCGGGCGCATTTTTGGTAGGGAAAAAATATTATGTAGATTATATTATATACATTAACTACAGTACGTTGGGGCGAGCGAGTGGAGGAAGAGGGCAATTGCTTGCGCCTGCTCCCCCGCCCCTGCCGACCTCCCCTTTGCCGCGCCTCGCTCGTGCCCGTATCCCATGCATGACCCTACCCATGCTCGCTGGCCGCCGCCACCTCCGCGGCCGCCGTCATCAGCAGCCGTCATCCTTGCTTGGGCCGTTGTCGTTCTCGATGGTCAGCGCCGTGCTGGCCTCGTTGGCCGTCCGTCGAACTCGATGGCCACCGTTCGTGCTTGCTGGCCGTCCGTCGTGCTTGCTGGCCGCCGTTCGTGGTCGCTGTCCTCGCTGGTGGTCGCCGGCGCTCATCGTGCTGTCGCTAGCCGCTGACGTCCTCGCTGGCCATAGCGTCGCTGCTGGCTGTGACCCTCGCTGGCCGTCGTCATCCTCCGGGGCCGTGGTCGTTGCTGGCCATGGTGGTGGTAATCGATCTAGAGCCGGCCCACATCCCTCGTTGGAGGGGAGGGGCACACGGCGAGGGGTAGGTGGGGGCGCTGTCGAGCAGGAGAGCCGGACCATCCCTCCAACGAGGGATGGGAGGGCCCAAAAAGGGCGACACATCACCTGGAAGGAGGAGGATGTGGTGGTGGTGGTTATAAGGTGGGAGGGGTAGTCGAGGGGTGGCGGTCAGCGCAACGGCGGGGGCGAGACTCGCCCCTACCCGCTCGCCTGCGCGCCTGCACCCACCCGCCCTCGTTCGCACCCGCGGCCCCTCACGTCCACCCTCCCGCCCCCTGGTCCTCACTCGCTGTCTGCTGTCCTCCCTAGTGGCGCCGTCCCCGCTAGCTGGCCGCCGTGCTCACTGGCCGCCATGCTCGCTGGTCGGCCGTCCGTCGGTATGGGCAGCCTCGGCTAGTTACAAAGCCGGCCCACATCCCTCGTTGGAGGGGAGGGGCGCACGGCGACTGGAAGGTGGCGGTGGTCGGCAGGTGGGAGTGGTGGGTGAGCAGGGGAGGCGGCGGCAGCGAGCACGGTGAGGAGGGTGATAGACGGGTGGAAAGCGAAATCAACCAAGATTTGGTTGATTTGGCTTTCAAGCTCCGCTTGAATCGATCGGCAATACAATTGCCGGGCGTTTCGCCATTGTCGTCGACGACGATTACGACGTCAATAGCTAGTTTAAAATATGATTTCACCATGTATTAACTTTCTAATAAGTATGTATAATATTAATATAGAATATGAGCGAAAAAGAACCGTTGAAACCATCAATATTCAATATTCTACCAAAACCGTGGTGATCTTCGTCATTCGGACAGAATGAAGATCGATTTTTTGAAGATGATATACATTAGTTATACCGCTTAAAACAGTGTGAATAGACAGTAGACAGTCTATAGAGCAGTAATTAACTTTTTACCGGAGGATATTTCAATGAGGCCATTGGTATCTCGTATTCTAGCAAAACCGTGGTGATCTTCGTCTTAAGAAGATTGGTGTTTTGAGAATGTTCTAGATTAGTTATGTTGCTAAAAACAATGTTTATAGACAGTAGATAGTCCATATAGTATATTTTAATTATTTACTGGAGGAGATCTCAATATTAACAACTTGTACATCGATTTGCAGTAGGCATTGGTCAAGGAAGTGATAGATTTTTAAAAGATCTCTTGCCTCAAAGTAAGTCAAGTAATATTCTATTGCTTAGACCACGATTCCTCGGACCGGAGCACATTGGAAATTTAATATAGTTATTCTAAATTATCCCTGGGTACTTATTTTCTTCATATATCATAAATTGACGTCGACCGGGACGTATTGAACGACGAGCGCGAGTTTGGCAGGTCCCGGGCCGGACGCTCCAGCCAATCGGGTGGTCGCGGGAATCGCCGGCTACAGCGATCAACCATGTTCAACATGGTTGATTTCACTCCTGTACCACCACCACATCCTCGTCGCCTCCCTCTGCGCCGCCTCCCTCCTCCCTCCGCCCTCTCCTCGTTGCTTTTGCTCGCCGCCGCCCTCGACGACCCAGCCGTGTGCCCCTCCCCTCCAACGAGGGATGTGGGCCGGTTCTGGAATCTGGTACCGCGGGCGACGGGCGTACACCACCGCCATCCATCCTCTCTCCCCCTCCTTCGCGCTGCCGCCCTCTCGTGCCCACCCACGTCTCATCGTGTGCCCTCCCCTCCAACGAGGGATGTGGGCCGGCTCCCTGCAGCGGGACGCCACGGATTCAGCAACGCCCCAAGCACCCAGGCACCCTCACCACCCACTGTTCCCTGTCCCCATCGTTTCTGGCGAGCACGACGAGCGCTGACCGCGGCGGAGGACGACCACAGCGCATGACGGATGGCAACCACGCAACGGGCGGCGGGCGGCGACCCAGCCGAGCGACAGACGGCGGGCAAGCACGACAGCGGGCGAGGACGAAGGTCGGTGAGCACGACAGCGGGCAAGCACGACAGCCGGCAAGCACAACAGCGGGTGAGCACGAAGGACAGCGGGCAAGCACGACGGCGGGCGAGCACGAAGGACGGGGAGCGCGACAGCTGGCAAGCACGACAGCTGGCGGGCACGACGGCGGGCGAGCACGACGGCGGGCGAGAACGACGGCGGGCGAGAACGACGGCGAGCGAACAGGACGGCGGGCGAACAGGACAGCCGGCGAGCACGACGGCGGGCGAACAGGACAGCCGGCGAGCACGACGGCGGGCGAACAGGACAGCGGGCGAGCACGACGGCGGGCGAACAGGACGGCGGGCGAACAGGACGGCGGGCGAACAGGACGGCGGGCGAACAGGACGGCGGGCGAACAGGACGGCGGGCGAGCACGACAGGCGCGAGGCGGGCGGCTGCAGGTGCCAGGCAGGCGGGCGGCTGTAGGTGCCAGGCAGGCGGGAGGCTGCAGGTGCCAGGCAGGTGGGCGGCTGCAGGTGCCAGGCAGGTGGGTGCAGGCGCGGTGAGGGGGGACGGCCAGCTAGCAGAACGCACGGCCGGCCAGCGAGCACAAACGACGGCCAGCGAGCAGAAGGCACGGCCAGCCAGCGAGCACCGAGCACGACGGACGGCCAGCGAGCACGGCGACCACGATGGACTGGATGGCGAGGGCGGTGGACGGTGGGGGCAACGGATGGCGAGGGCGGCAGCCACGGACGGGGGAGCAAGGACGAGCGTTCGCTCGTCCTATCTCTCCCCTCCTGTCTATGCCTGTTGTATCTAATATATTCAATGCAGTAGTGTATACTTAATGAAATAAATGTTGTATATCAAGTAAAATCCACGGGAAAACGAGGAAAGCAACGGGAATCGCGAGCAGGCGCCCGCGCTCGTAGCCGAAAACATCTAAAATTAGTTATTGCCCGCTAAATATAGAGCGTCATCCATAAGCCCCCTGCTGAATCCACCCCTTCCCGCCCTCCCCGACGCGCGGAAACAGTTCCATTAGGTCCATACATTATTTATATACATTCCGCTTTTTTTTCCCGCCCCAAAACGCCCTCGACGCCGCCCTACAGCGAGCGCGGCCCCCCGAGCATCAAATCCTGCATTGTTTACACGTGTTAGGCTACAGCCCCAAGCGCCCGCCCCGCGCCCGCCCTCATCCATAGCACCCTACACATCCCGCTACCCTTTTTGGGATACCCGGCACATAAACACCATCACCCGCTCATCTAGCCATCAATTTATTATCCCACGGCGCACCCAGCATGCCCCCCAAATCCCCTGCTAAAAGACCACTGGGTAACTCCTGGTGGGGATGTATCCTTGTTACTGGGTAGTTACCCACTTTTCATACATAATAGTAGCGTCTACAGGTGCATCACGTCGCTGGCTGTGACCCTCGCTGGTAAGAGAGCCAGACCATCCCCAGACCATCCCTCCAACGAGGGATGGGAGGGCCCAAGGAGGGCCACACGACATCTGCAAGGAGGAGGATGTGTTGGTGGTGGTTAGGAGGTGGTAGGGGTAGTCGAGGGGTGGCGGCCAGCACAACGGCGGGGACGAGACTCGCCCCTACCCGCTCGCCCTGCATGCCTGCATCCACTTGCCCCTCATTTGCACCCGCGGCCTCTCACGTCCACCCGCCCGCCCCCTTGTCCCCACTCGCTGACCGCTGGCCTCCTCGCTGGCGCCGTTCCTACTCGCTGGCCGCCGTGCTTGCTGGTCACTGGTCGCTGGTCGTCCGTCCGTCGGTATGCGCGGCCGCGGCAAGTTACAAAGCCGGCCCACATCCCTCGTTGGAGGAAAGGGGAGCCACACGGCATAGGGTAGGCGGGGCGCCGTCGAGGCAGAGAGCCAACCCATCTCTCGTTGGAGAGGAGGGTCGCACGGCGAGGTGGTGGTGGTGGTGGTGATTGGCAAGGGAGAGGGTAGTCGAGGGGTGGTGGCAGCGGCGGCGAGCGTGGTGAGGCGAGCAAGCTGAAATCAACCAAGATTTGGTTGATTTCAGCTTTCAAGCTCCGCCTGAAACGACCGGCGAATGTATTGCCGGTCGTTTCGCCATAGTCGAGGACGCCGTTTGCGATGTCTATAGCTCTTAATGGCGCGTTTTTTGAGCTGTGGAACAATAGTTCCTTAGCATGAATACAATTATATTTAAGATTTGTCAAATTTGGGTAAAGATTGAGCTTGCAATAAGCAAAATCGTGAACGCGTGGTGATTTTCGGATTGACGCTGAAACTCTTCGAATGAAGATTGAACTTTTTAGGCAGATTTGGATTACTTATATGGCTACAAACTCTGTAAATAAATGATAGGCAATGTAAGGAATGCTTCCCAGTAATTTCTTTGCAAGAGAAACGAATTTTAGGAACTCATACACGGAATCTACGGTACGCGTGGTGATTTTCGGATTGACGCCGAAACTTTTCGAATGAAGATTAATTTTTTATAAGAGATCTACATTAGAGACATAGCTAAAAATTGTTTGAATGAAAGCTCAGGTATATTCAGAACAGTTTTCCAATAGTTTTCTGGCAGAAAATTAAATTTTATGAACTCATACATGCAATCTACGAAAGATCGCTCAACTATGTGTTGAATTTCTAAAACTCATCTTGTCTCAAACTGAACGATGTAAGTATTGTGTCATTTAGCTTCAAGTATATCAACCGGAGATATCTTAAATACGATTCAGTTGATTCTACATGACTTCTAGATAGTTAGTTTACACGTACATTCTAATCTGACGTCGTCCGAGACGCCGTAGACGACGACCAGCAAGTTCGAAGACGCCGGGCCGGATTCCCGAGCCAATCGGGTGCCTCACGGAAATCCCCGGGAAGCGCGATCAACCATGTTGAACATGGTTGATCTGTCTCTTCAACCACTCCCTCATCCCCCTCCACTCTCCACCGCTCTGCTTCTCCGCCGCCTCGCACGCCGTGTGCCCCTCCCCTCCAACGAGGGATGTGGGCCGGCTCTGGACTTCGGTATCGCGGGCTCACACATGCATAGGGTGGCTGCTCTGCCGCCCTCCTCTAGGTCGTGCATCTGTTCGCGCGGCTCTTGCCTCGCCTCGTCTCCCTCTATTCGCTGCCCTCCTCTCGCAGCGGCCATCTTCTTGCCGTTTGCCCCTCCCCTCCAACGAGGGATGTGGGCCGGCTCTCTTTTTCATACCGAACGCTACCGCGGATGCGAGCGCCCAATTACTGCCGCCCGCCAGCCCCCGCCGTGTGCCCCTTCCCTCCAACGAGGGATGTGGCCCGGCTCGAAAGAACGATACAACCGAACGACCGACCGGATGGAGGCAGGCAAGACGGTGCAGGCGGGATATGTAGGGCGCAGGCCCAAGACGGTTGGTGCAGGTGCAAGGCGGCGGGTGCCAGCAGACACAAGGCAGTGGGTGCCGGCAGACACGAGGTGACGGGTGCCCGTAGGACCAGGCGGAGGGACAGCAGAGCGGGTGGTGGTAGCGCGAGCAAGGCGCAAGGATAGCGGAGTCTAGCGAGCACGGGGGCCGGTGCGAGCACCCCTAACCAGCCTTGTCTGTTAATATTCTACATGAAGTCATGGCTGTTACCCGGATAAAAATATTGCATCCAGAGAGGTAACTACCCACCTCACCTAGCTGGCTTTGAATAATTCTGCCCATTCCTGGTGCTCGCTGCTGGTCACTGGTGGCAGTGCTACTGCTCACTGTAGCTGCCACTGCTGCTCACTGTGCTCAACAGTGCCAAGCACTGCTCGTCGCTGTTTTCAGGGTCGTCCCAAAAAGGAAACAATCAAAAAAAGTCCAAAAGAAGAATGACAAATTTGTAAGCTTTTTTCCCCATCATTTGTCAGCACTTGACCATCTATCATTAGATTTGACCCATTTTGGGACTTTCTGCTCATTGGCCCATCAAATATGCCATCAAGGACCAAACACATGACCTGGCACCTAACCACATGACCACACATGACTGGAAATGAGGCAGGGACCCTCCTAGGGGTGGGAAATGCCTAAAATAGCATTTTCCCAATATTATTGGAAATGCACCTGGGTAGCTGGTGCACCCTATATGGGACCCACAGGGACCATATTATACCGAAAGATGCGGAATTAAATTCTAAATCGACCTGTGAAAGATCATATGGATAGCTTTATTGGTTCAGGCCCTAGAAGCGAATTACTATTTGGTAAATAAGCGCACACATTGATGGCTGCTTTCCTCCGCAACGCTGGGTCGTTTTCTATAATCAAAGCAGCTGTCTATAGGTATCAAACGCGCGCTTCTAACGCGTCTTGATTATAATTTTCCGACCATTCCTCGCTCCGTAAAACGCTCCGGATAAATTTGCGCTCGCACCGCATTAGCGCCGGCTACGGTTACCATTCGCGCGCATATTATATCATAAAATAGGTTAATAAAACACCTTTCAACGGTACCCTACTCGTTGTGATTGAACAACTCTCCGGGCCCTATAAAGGAAATGGTTGTTGTAAATAGAATATTAACCGCGGATCGCGCCGGAACGCGCATAGGTCGTTTGATTCTCCTGAATTTACCGGATTTAATGACACCCTGATTATAGGGATCAGAGGCCGGGAAGGCACTGAACTGGACATGGGGATGGCCTGGATATTGCTTTGCTGGCCGGAAGATGCTATTTTTAGCGCTGCCGAGCACGGCCTCACCCAATCCGGGCATGGATTGGTGGCACTCTCCCCCTCCCCCTCATATTGGAAATTCATTTCCTCCCTCAATTCCTATCCAATTGCTTCGTTCTTTTTCTAATATTTAATATAAATATGGTACTATGGCCTATAGCATTTATGACCACTATAATACATGCAGCATTTGTTATTTCGATATCTCTGTATTTTGGACACTGCATTTGGGGTTTTCACTGTATTTATGATGCTTATTGGCACATATAGAGCGGTGGAAAGCTAGAGGTAAGTACCTACTACAATTCTGGTAGTTTAGAAGTTCCTGGATACTGTCCTATAGCTCCAACCCATAAAGAGAGACATCACTGATATACTCCTTGATAAATCCATATCTCAGCCAATACTGTAGCTATAACCAAGTTCAAGCATCCATTAGAGTATTAGACATGTCTTCTTTAGTTCTGCCACTCAACAATTCTCTCTCAAGCATTTCATTGGTCATATGACAAGAATGGTTAAATATAGCAGAAATAGAGGTATTCTGCCTATAGCAATTCACATAACCATTCTAAAATTCTGTAGAGCTGGGATATTATAGCTCTCATCAATATCTACATTATAGATAGGCCGGAAAGAATTGAGTGAGTGAGTGGAAAGATATTGTGGAAACATTCTACTGAAACATGATTTAAACATGTCTATGATAAGTAACATAGATAGCCTTGATCTATCCGATGTTTTGACTATTAATTCCACCATATATTTCCACTCACTTACTCTATTTCCTTCCGGCCTATCTTGAATTGAAGGTATTGATGAGAGCTATAACATCCTACCTCCATTGAATTTTAGAGTGCTTATGTGAATTACTATAGGCCAAATACCTCTATTTCTGCTATATTTAACCATTCTTGTCATATGTCAATGAAATGATCTGAGAAAAATTTTTGAGTGAAGAACTAAAGAAGACCTGTATAATACTTAATGCACGCTTTAACTTGTTTATAGCTACAGTATTGGTTGAGATATGGATTTATCAAAGAGGATATACAGTAATGTCTCTCTTTGTGGATATGGAGCTATAGGACAGTATCCAGGTAGCTTCTAAACTACCAGGAATTGTAGTAGGTACTTGCCTCTAGCTTTCTACTGCTCTATATGTGCCAATAAGCATCATAAATACAGTGAAAATCCCAAATGCAGTGTCCAAAATACAGAGATATCGAAATAACAAATGCTGCATGTATTATAGTGGTGGATAAATGCTATAGGCGCATAGTACCATACTTATATTAAATATTAGAAAAAGAACGAAGCAATTGCATATGAATTGAGGGAGGAAGTGAATTTCCAATATGAGGGGGAGGGGGAGAGTGCCACCAATCCATGCCCGGATTGGGTGACACGGCGGACATTCAACTGTCAAGTCGGGCTGCCGCTTGCGCTGTTAGGTTATGCAGATATTTCCGGCGAGTATGCATTTGCCAGGTCACAATAATACCTGTCACGCTGTTCTGTTTCTGCTCTCTTCCTCACTTTCTTCCGTTCATATCAAGACGCCTGAGCGAAATTTTGTACCCTACACCCTCCCATTTCTGAGGATAATGATCCAGTGCATGTTCGGTGCCGAATTTTTGCAGATAGCATGACGTAGGGTCAAATGTGAGGCCTTGAGGCCTTGAGGCTTTGAAGTTTTGAAGTCCGTTGCAGCCAAGCATTCGGGACTTTCTCTAATACTTTCTAAGTCCGACGCACGCGTTCGCTGCTCCAACATTTCCACATTCCACTCTCATCGTGCAGAGGCGCACGACACCATCGTCATTCATTCCCAAATTTGCCCTTTTTGCGATGGGTTTTCGAGTTTCCACGCGGCTTTCTAGGGATAGCACCTCGCACTCGCCACCGCACAACGGCGTGTCTACCGGCGTACATCTAAGCGTCATCTCGAGGTTGTGCACTGGCAGTCCAGGACCCAGGACTCGCGCGTCATTCTCAAGGTCCCTATCCCTCTGTACGTACACCTCCAACCTGTCCCATATTCGATAGTATTGCCGCTCCCCTTGTATTTGCTAACCTATTGTTGCATGCAGATTCCGCTGCCGCTTTTCGCGTTCCTTAAGCCGCCACTTTCGTTCCCTATCGACATCCCCCGTCATCTCCAAGACCCTTCCATTCTGTCTGGTCCACCGCCCGCCTCCGCTCCAATCCCGAACCCAAATCCATGGCGATCCCTTGTCAACAGCTATCATCTGGCGGCCACGCCGCACATCAGGCATGCGTGCGACATCAGCTCGTACGAGCACCACAGCGCGCAGAACCCAGGTGTGTGTATCTCAACGCGTCTCTCCTCCTCTCAGCGGTACGCTTACAGCAGTCAGCTAGGCATCACGGTGCCGTACGGACACCGGAGCACAGTCAGCAGCAAGATGATAACGCTGGGAGACGAGACGATATACAGACACCGACACGACGACGCTGGGCTTCGGATGGACGACTCACGATGCGGCTAGGACGACAACGACTTGACTCACAAACGGGTATGGAACGGTGCGCCGCTGCGGGGAAATGTCAGTGAGCGCTACATTGGGTTCATCGTATACAAATTACTGACGGCGATATAGCTTTGAGCACGATAGCGCCGAGCCCCTGGATCTCCATGAGTGACGGACGCGTCACTGCAAAACACGGGAGCACGGAGATATGGAAATGCTCGTCCGCAAGGCACCGATGACCTTCGAGGACGAGATGGGCAAACTGCCAAGTGCGGACCGACGATCGATGTCGCGGGAGATCTAGTGGATCCCTGGCAGCCAATATCAACGTAAGTACTCTTTCTCTGACATGAATTCTTATTTACTTACCTTGGCCATACCAGTCCAGCAGTCAATTTCAACCGCGCACAACACAATGTTGCACATGCACGCAATGAAAACGCATTAGACGATTTATTTTGCACTTAGCTACTATCCTAATTCAACGACGCCCTCCAATACGTTTCATATAGGCTCATGTAACAAAAAAAATGCGAGTTCATGACTTCACTCGCTTGTGAACTCACCAAATTTCTATTTGCTAACAATTTACGATATGCGGATCTCGTCTATAGAAGACTTCAAGTACCAGCAACTTCAGCATTCGCCACAACAGAGCCCATGACCATGACATCCGGTCTCCGCAGCTAGGCACTTTACTTTTAACTACATGGCGGGGCGCACCGCTCGCGACAAACACGTCGACAGCCGTCATCCACCATCCAATCATCGACCGCCCTTGACAATGAATCCACAGTGCAGAACGGACAGTCAAGGACGACGATGAGAACGAAATAAGGGCGAGGAAAACGAAGATAAGGATACAGAGAAATGGGGGCACCTACAACCTTCCTGTATGCCTTTTTTTTCGTTGTTATCGCCTTTATTCTAACGTTTCTTGCCAGCACGCGAATATGAAGGATTCTGCGATCCTGCTCAACTTTGCGATGTCACGAACGCGAGTTTTATGGTTTAAAAGCGACTTGAGCCCACGTCTAGGCTCACTTTTGTTTTCCCCCAAGTACAATCCCTGCCCATCACCTGGTCTGGCAAGACGACGACGCCCAATCGACGCCCACGCCCTGCGAATCGCCACGTCTGAAGATGACGAATCCATCACAGCCGGCGTTCGGCGACGCAGGATGCGTCCACCACCTTCCAACTGCAACGATATTCGCGACGAGCGGGGCGTCGACAGCCCGACCGCCAACCGCCAACGACGCAGAGCCTACGGCCGACGAAGACGACGAGAACGAAACAGCGCCAACCACACTACCCTCATCCAGCCGCCGTCGCCATGTTCTCGCTAGCTCGAGCACCTATGAGCCCTAACGGCTCTGGGACTCCTGGCAAATGATGCAAGCCCTTATGCGGCTTGCATCGAATCGGACGCTATCATGCGGCGTTCGGCCGATGGGTTACCACAACGAGGAGCTTCACCCGACAACGAACATACCACCTCCTCTCCCGGTGGCCCGTCCAACGACGCGACAACGATATTCCCTCCCCGCGTTGTACCTGCCGCCAGCGCTGCTTCACTGCGCCCAAGTCCGCCCATTTCCCTGCAAAACACTGTGTACGACGACGAAGAGTCCGTCAGACCCGGGAGGCGTCGGCGTTGCTGGCAGAAACATCAACGTGAACGCCGTTATATTGTTCTGAAAGTACCACCTGTAGCTCCTCGCACCCGGCGTTTTCCAACTGCAGCCGCATTTGCGTCGTGAAAGCCACTTCCACTCCGCCTACTACCATTTTCAAGTATTACAATCGATAAACCGTTTTTCCAAATATAAATTGAGACTGTGATCGCTCAGTACCATGCTGGCTGCAAGCCATATTCGTCCACATCGATTGCCACCGAGCCCCCGCTAAAAAGTGTGAATAATTCTGTGAATTGCCCAAAGGCACGCTCCACACCTAATTAGACGCTGTTGAGCAAAAACTGCTGATTCATACCATAAGTATACATTTCTATAATTTACAATCAAAAGGATTGCAAGACTTGAACATGGACCTAGTGTTTCTTAATCTCGATTATGATGTAAACTGTCAATGAGGACAGTGGTAGCTCTGCTAATACCAAATGTACCAGCTGGTCGGGTATAGTATGCAATATGACCTATAATGTCATCTTGTTCAAGTATTTTGAAATCAAGGTGTTTCGGGTTACGGGTATACGCAACTTCAGCAAGGAAGCCCGGACGTGATCGGTAGGGATTAAATTTTTCGTCATGGAGCGACAGAAATTTGTGTTGTGAGAGCACAATGAACATTTGTGAAATCCCGGTGTTGGGCGTGAACCTCCACATTGACTCAATATATCCAGACCCAGTCTCTTTTCCTCCAAAGTGCACAGAGCTGTTTCCAGGATGCATATCAATCGTCGAGTAATCTCTATCTTTGTGCTTGAACTGACGAACAGGCACTGCGACAAGGGGAAGTACTCGTGCATTGTCTGGATGGGGAAAATCATTGGCATGACGATATGCCACAGAGGGAGGGGGAGATCCAGTGTTTAGATGGGTGAGGATGGCTTCATAAACATTGGGTGGAATTTTCTTCAGTCCAGAACCACTTGGATCCTCTTTTTGAACAGGTTTTTGTAGGAGAATATCTGTGGCATTGGATTCAGAGGACTTTGGAAACAAGGAAGTGCTGCGAAGAAATGCCATAAGACGCCCTCGCCTGCACATTTGGCGCAACATCGTGAAATCCAGTTCCCCTATCATGTGTAAAGTCAATTGACCGTTGATCATCATAGGATATAGAAAACATACAAAGATGACTGTTAGTTTTTATATTTTGAAGACTGCCATTGTGTCTCTCACCAGCAAACTCACCCAATCGCATTAGCGGGCCCCAAAATTTCATCAATTCTGCGTTATGCATGGCATAATGGTGGTTAGGACGCGAACCGGATTTTGGAAACAGAAGTTTTGATGATTTGCGGTACTCGATATAGTGATGAAGATATTGTCCAGGAGAGGCTGGGGTTATTGAATACTTGCACAGAATGTTTGTACAGGTGACGAGGTCATGGAAATTTTGGAGTAGGTTGAGTGACTGTCCCCATATTTCGGGAAGCACGAGAGGCAGGAAGATGCTGAAGAGTGTAAACCACTGGTCTGCCTTCAATTTTCCATGTGATTTCTCTCCAAGGTTCGTTGGCGGTCGCTCTATCCAAGTCGGAATGACGGCATCTGATAAGCAAGCACGAATCTTGGAGAGTTCTGTAGCATTGAAGACACAAGTTGCTTCCCAAGAATTGTCATCGTCTTCATCTTCACCATCCTCAGAATCTGAATCGGAGTCAGGCTGAAAGTTGATATCCTCAGTATCGGAATCCTCTTCGTGTAGCAGTGTAGAAGCCTCTGAACGTAGGCGGGTGGCATGGCTGGGACTGTCCTTAAAAAGCCGACTCTCCTCGTAAATTGATTCCATCTCTTCATCGAGAACATCTTCCCCAAGGTTAAGGTCGACCAGAGTATCAAGAGGATGAGGAGGGCCTAACTTGGAGGTTGTTTGGCCCAGTTCGACATTGTCACTGTCAACCTTGGAGGGCGCGATTCCAATACCCCACCAGACACGGACATGATGCTGGAGAACACCTTCCATCCAGTTGTGCATAATTCCAAGTAAAGTGTGACGAACAGGATCACCGTATGGTAATCCGTGTAAAGATGACCAGCGAACACCGTGCTGTTTGAAAATTTCATTGCGTTGTGTCTTTGTGGTGGCCTCTTTCCATTTAATTGCAGCAGACAAGACTTCTGGGCCGCTGCGTGCCTCCCAGGATAAATAATTTAGATCATCCATATCGGCATGTAAGAGTTTGCAGAATGAGCAGAAATGGTGAGATGCCACTCCCGCGAAACCAAGAGCCTTTCGTATGGCAAGCAAATCGCCGATGCGGGCTAAAAGCACTACACGTTTCTGGACACCCTGTGGATACTGATGTGTTTTGATCAGTTGACCATCCCACATGGGTTTGAGCCGGTCAACAATTGGATCAGCGACAGCAGTGATTGTGATCATATTAGGCTCTCTCGGAGGCGGTGTGATACCAGCGAAAAAAGTATTTTCGGGCAGGTGCTGGATGTCAAAGGGCAGATTCAAGCAAAACATCATAATTGCTCCGCAGGATACCGACTTTCCAGCGATTTTGTTTGTGAAAGGATTGAACCAATCAATGTAATAGCTGAAGGTGAGGTTTCCTGGCGTAGATGAGAACATCCCGAGGCTTTGCCATGCAGGACTGTCCATGATTGATCGCATATCATGTGGAGAGGGATTATGAGCATAGGACTTGTCAATGATATCTTCGATTCCTGGCCGAGATAAAAAGAACTCAAGCCAGGACTCAAAGTCCTGGGTTGAGTATAGTCGACAGGGTACAAGGCGTGAGCCACCTCGAGTCGATCGTGTTGTCCATAGTTTCTCACCGCATTCTTTAGATCGCCGTGTTTCACGTTGGGTACAGACTTGAGGTAAGGAGTTCAGATCGTACTTGAAAAAACATTTTGGGCAACATATAGATCGGATAATGACAGGTTCAAGGGAGAGAGCAGACATGGCGGTGCGAATATCATGGGGTAGGTTTAATGGTGAAAGAGTGGTGTCTTGATCTTTACCCAACCGGAGCGAGAGAAGGCCACCGAGTTCAATGGCCATTTGTACAATGACGCTTAGTACCTTCAAGAGTCGAGAAGTCGAGGCGCGGCTAAGGCCACATACTAGATGGAGCCAAGCTGCCAATGCGCACACAGTGACGAATAATGATTTCCTCATGGTAGCAATACCTTCATTGTTCAAAGGCGTCAGCATTTTACGATAACACAGCTGTGATACAACACGTACGACCCTCTCCTTCACTCGTCACAGTCTGTCGCGGGGTTGGGGGTGCAATTACATGATCTGTTGATTGCTGTCAGAGTTCACGATTAGCATCCATTTCGCCAAGTCAGTACTCAGTAAGCATAAGACGTACTGAAAAGGGTCCTGTCTGCGGAAGTGAAGGACTATCTTGGTCTGAATTAACATCGTTCTTTCGATGATATCGACGACTCGACTCCGCCACATATTTTCCGGGTAGAGGCTGGCCAAAGGGGTTCGCAGCAACCTCAGACTTGCAGCATGTGCAATTGCAGAGAACGCGAGGCCGTATAGCGGCGGGCATAAAGCTTGTGGACTGAACACAATTTGAATAAGGTCGTATAGTCTCGATACCAGACCGTGATGTTCGTTCCAAAAAGGGTATCTCGCTCAGATCAGCCAGATCATTCAAAAATGATGGCGCGGAGCTCACTAAAGCCTAAGCTTAAGCTTCCCAGTGAAAGTCGTACATGCGCTGGGCTGCGATTATCTGAGCTCCGCTGCGCGCGCAAGAGACCTCAGAGAATCACACCCAAAAGCAGAGTTTGTCGCACCAAATCTGCGTTCTCCTATCATGAAATTGGTAGGATTACTCATATTTTTCTGCTCTGGTCTGCTTTAGGCTGAGATGAGCTGCGAAAATCTGTGATATTCTGCACACTATTAATAGTACATAATACACTACTGGATCTGCGAAAATATGTGAATATCTGCGCGTACTTGAGCATCCTGCGCATCCAAAGCCTCTGACACCCAGAGGCGCTGTTCCGAACCCTCCCGACTTTCCGATTTGCTCCCGAGCAACCCCACATACAACCCATGTCTGCTGCCCAGCCTCAGTAATAGTCAGTATAGTTTTGGGAGGAAAGTCAGAGCCGCACCTCAGTTGCACCCAGTGTCCAGCATGCGTACACCTACTTCCGAGTCCCAGTATGGTCAGCTGTCCACCACCATAATAGCACCAGGTTGTAAGTCAACTGTGTAGGAGAGAGGAGCTGGAGGATGGACTTACTGACCGGCGGCGATGAGCAGAGAGCGGCTGTTGCTGGCACATTTCATTCTTGGCGACGCTCAAGTGACGCAGGCAACGGTCGATGGGTTAGCGGGAGAGAGTGGGTTACATGGTGGTAAGAGAGAGAGGAGGTGGGTGGAAATTACGATGTGCGTCGGGATGTCGGAGCAGGGTTGGAGGGCATGTGACTTGTCAAGGATACCGGCGCTTAGACTGGGCTAGCGCCGCTGCTGGCCAAGATTTCTCTAAGAATCTATGTCAAGGCCAAATGGAAGTAGCGTGTGTGGGTCCACCGATATATGGTCAACAGGGGATAAGTAGAAGTGGGACCTCTTTAGGGGGGAGGATTTCTCGACATGAAGACCGCCGAGTCTTTGTAAATCTGAGCGGAGTGGCAAGTCCACAGCTCCGCTCAGATTTTCGCACACACGCACAGAATATTACAGAATCAAGCAGGTTTCGGGCAGCTGCACGCATGTGCGAGTTTCACTGGCGCCTAAGGCCTAAGGTCGTTTACTTAATTTGGATTCCTGGAATCCACCACAGCGCGCATGTGGGAAATTAATGTTACGCTTGGTCAGCCAACTTTTGTTCGGTGCACGGGCTTTGCGCCTCTCTGTTTTACTGTAAGTAACTAAGCGTCATCTATGTAATGTACTTGGTTGAGCGGGCCGCGGCTTCGCCAGGCGTGACGAGTCCTCTTCCATTTTTGTGAACATGAGCCTCTTGAAATTCTGGGCATTTAATTTAAATAATGCGATTTTCATATCGAGTACGGTGCATGTTTGACGATCTTAGTGACAACATTGCTCGAGAAGTTATGAGTTTATTTATAAAGAATGTAGTACATGTAGCGATAAAATTATGGGTAATATTAATAGGAATGCAGAAGATAATGTACAAATGTTAGCAGCTGTAGGGATATAGTTGAGACTACTAAGGTGGAAGAGGATTGTAAATTGAGCGCGTCGTATGTCCATGTAACTTGATGAGCATCACCGAATTTTTGTGCACTACTTGTAAGTTGTAGCTCAAGTTGAGCGATACGGCATTCGGTGAAGTACCAATGACATGTCGTGACAGCATATACATGTCGCTGAGGATGCAATATATGCCACATGTATTGTTAGTCCCCGGATTCTTATTCCTCGAACGATCGGGTGAAAAATCTGTGTCAGTAAATCTCGCGCACTCTGACTTGAACTTAGAATCGATGTAATCAATGCTCAGTGTATAGGCAAAATTTCCAAGATACAATAATTTGACACAAATTTTTGGTACTGATGACAAAAAGCTGCAAGATACGATTGATATACATTTTTAATTGGATTCCGGTACGCTAGCGGAATTCGCAAACAAAGACAACTGAAAGAGACGTTAGCTTTTTTTGCGTATGAAAGCGAGCCCACTCACCAAGAAATTGGAATTCAAGGATTAAAATTGCCTGATAGATAGTAACAGATAGTAAGATAACCGTATATGTCAATGTAAAGTTCAGAGCAACTTACCAGTTTGGAATCATTCTTCGTCTCATGCTCCAAACCGTTCTCCAGAACCACATAGAGTTGATTCTCCTCCATCGAAATGTTGGGGGTCGACCGTCGAGAAAAAAATGGACGCCTCCGATGTAATGTCCCTGTTCGCAGAATATACGCGCTGTAAGGTGCGAATTCACGCCGTGGGGCCCTGCGCTATAAAGAAGAAAAGGCATGCAGCAAAGAGATATCGAAAATATATAGGACTTACACTACTAGAAAGACGGAGTAGTACGGAAGTTGAAGGCGAAAGATTGCCTCGATTGCGGACACTATGAGCGTCGGCGGCGGAATATAGTATAGATCGGGCTGGTCGTAGAGAATGGCGATGATGGGCATGATAGAAGCGACGTAGTGATGTCTGTGTGACGTTGAGAAAAAGGTATGAAGTTCGAGGTTATTGGGGTTTCCGTCGTACAGAGAACTTGCTGAGTCGTGCATAAGTCCACTTATAATAATTAAGTTATTTGTGATGTTATTAACTATTGAATGTTTTGACGCGTTTGGATTGCAAGGTATAGAGGTATTAGAACAGTTGTATATATTTTATAAACGAACCATTGGGAAGGAAATGTAGTTACATAGTCGATCTTATGATAAGCTATATACATCAGTGGTTGGATTAGTAGGCAGTGTTTTCTGATACTATTTGATATGTCTGCAGTTCGGTCGATGGTGGTAGTAGAAAACTTGCCGTCTAAATTTAGAAGTACATTGCACGACGGGTGTATCAATGTCTACAAATTACCATAAATGGTAATTATTGATGTGTTATATGGCGCGGCTATCTGAGAGAGTTACATTGGAACTTCATCAAGTTTTGTTTTAAATAAGTACATATCCGTTTGTTTTAAGTTGTGATATGTAGCAATATAATCTAAAAAGGCAAATAAATGGGTGTAAATAAATAACTCGTTCGATCAGGGCTCAGTACTCAGTGCGCGTTAGTCTTGCAGACACCCTAGGGAAACTCCATGAGTGAGCATTGCTTAGGTATGAAGGCGGCAGGTCATCATAGTACCGTGTGTGTGTTCAAGTGACTTTGCATATGCAGTGCTCTGTTATGCGGAAACGTCATGTCGAAGGCTGTCGTCATGTTGGCTTGGGTGCACAATCATGGATACCTGTGCACCCAGCATGCCGACGTGTGGGATGGACTAAAATTCGGGTCGTACTCGAAGTGACGATGAGGTTCCAGGGAGCGAGCAGATCGACTGTATCTTCGACCTCCCCAATTACGGCTGAGTTGAAAAATAATCATCGGTTTTATATATGACTTCTAGATCTATATTCGTACATTTCAATGAAACAAATTTAAACAATATGAATGATGTTTCTCAGCCCGACGGGCCGTCATGGCAAATTTATGGTTACGGTTTGGCGAATTTACGGTTTTGAGCATGCGTATACAGAATGGCCCTATACGATAGTCCATGAGTTGCAAATACCACGCGGAAACAAATTCTGTCGTCCGTAACATCAATGTCATGCCCGAAATTAATGCCGCTGAATTACCACCAAGACCATCAACTCTCAAAGAATGAACGGTGATGCATGATGCACAAGCAGTTGCTGACATTTTTGACCACACCAAGTCTGAAAGAGATATAAATGAGCAAACGAAAACCTAGTACTTACTGTGCTTGAGTGGGCTATATTCATCGAAAACGGAGTCCTAGGTGGGAGTTAGTATGGTACGTTCACCCTCTTGGTTTTTAGTTCTTGTTCAAATCACCAGGTTCTCAAGATGGCAAATCAAATGAAGAAGAGGATACCCAAGTGAAGGCGGGGACAGTGAAGATGCAAGATGCCCAACCAAAGTCCCGCGGCCAAAAAAAATTTCACAAGTAAGTATTGTTGTTCTGGTATACTGGATTACTTAAGTTGCATTCTGTAGCAAAAGGATGGTAATAAGTATGGAGGTAGAATAGTATACGAACACCACATGGAATGGTACGTGTTTGAATCTTTGCAGCTTGGATCCTAGGAGAGGACAAGGGCAATATTTCCGTTAGTTTAGGCCTATGTTCTTTGTATGCGCACTTAAAGTGACTGCGTCATGCTCAAACGAACTTTGTCATGGCCAGTAATTGAGTAAGCATCAATGACATCATGCTCGAAATCAAGGCCGAACTACCAACGATAACAAAGAACCGCAGAGGTATTTGATGACACATTATTTGCTTAGTGTCTGCACGAGCAATCGGCTGAAACACATCAAGCTCTAGTCAGTACAATCTGCTGTGCGGACGCGTACCAAAATACCCCTTCACCCTGTTCGATGGCATTTGGTGTGTCGCCATTTGCCGGAAGCGCGTAAGCTTCCGAGGACCGAGGCCCTGCCAGTAGCGGCTTGGTCCCAGAGTGGCATGAGATCACCTGGGTGGCAGTGCAGTTGGGGAATATTGGCCTGATTACACAGCCTCAGGCTCATAGTGGTTAGCATGGATAGTTGGTGTGGAATATGTGTACTCAGCCTGTGGTTTCACATACCATTTATTAATTAAGTAGCTTTTCTCGCTGCAATATCCAAGTCCTTGAGTTCAAGGGATATGAAAATTCAAGCTACAGATGTGTAAGCTTGTCCAACAAGCAGGGGTAGCAAAGACGTGCATTCAAAGTAATAGTAAACAGAAAAAGTACATTTAGTCAAAGTGTGCAAGAACAGACCCTTCCATATATGCCGCTGTAAATAGCTCATTGGCAATTGGTTGTGTGGCAACTTTTTCAAGCGCCAGATCGCTATTCCGGCCGAGAGCTGCCAAGGCTGACAACCTGAAAAAGAATCCTCAATAAACATATACGAGGGATATTTACTAATAAACTCACCGATCTTGATATACGCCAGGGCGATCCCCTCTGATTACCACAAACCAGGGGACATAACTCGAATCTGGGTCAGGAGAAAATGTCCTGGAGAGTATCGAGCCTGAAGGCCCTGGATTGCTGATAGATGGGAAAGCATGAGGAGATTGCGGTGCTTCTTCAATTCTTGCAATAGTCTTAGGAATGACTTTCTTGGTTGCCTTTGTTCCTGACGGCCGTGCCATCCTGGCTACAGCAGCTTGTTTTTTTGGGTCATCAGCCATTTTGAGCGCCTGCATTTCCTCCTGGAGCTTCCCCTTGTCAGGATAAAGGTGTTGTGCAGGCCCAACTCTATTTTGAAGGGCGGGCGAGCGGGCAGCAGAGGGGGGAGGTGGCAAACGGGCCTTAGAATTTGGTTTATCGTCCGCCGCTTTACCATGGACGCCAGATGGATAGGCCACACCAGTGGCGAGGGCATGCTTCCAAGCACTTTCTGCGGCTTCCAGGCTATTGTAGCCTTGTTGGACGCTTCCCTTGAAGCCTCTCGTTTGGTCTTGGGTAGCGGACCTTAGGCGGAGATGTCAATTTTTTTAACAGGCTCAGGCTGTGACAGAGTTATTCACCAAGTCAAGAAGATCCCGGTCCTTTTTCCGCAGAAAACAACATATGCCCGTGCCCCACGTTTTCGGCCACCCTTTGGGTCTAAAGCGCTCGGGGTGGTGCGCAAGAATCGATCCTCTGCAGCCTCAAGCAAATCTTCTGCCTGTGGAGAAGTTCGCTCAACTCCGAGTCCTTCAGACTCAGACCTAATCAGGCCATCAAGGCCCTCTTCCGAAGTGTCTGAGACAAACATGTCGGAATATTCCTCTTCAGAGGACACTGGGACTGCGAATGTATGAACATTGTCATGAGATTTATGTACCGATATTGAGAGTCTACTACTCACTCGCTTTCTTCTTCCCTTTGGCTTGTTTTTTGGAGTCTGCCATCAGAGTAGTTGTTAGTTGAAGATAGAGGAGAAGGGATAAAGGCGTCAAGGGATTTAATATCCTTTCAGGGACACTGTATTGACTCGGACGAGGATGATAAGCTTAAAGTGGAGTAAGTAATGATGAGACTGAATCCAGAGTACAATACGTTTTTGTACGTACAACTGACTTGGAGACATATGCGATACAAGGTTTTGCAGCCTGGAGGGAGTTTAGAGGCACAGTCCTTGACATATCGTGGAGTAAGTATTGTAATGTATATGTGAGATGGTGTAATGATATACTTAGACTCGGACAAGGAGTTATGTCGTTGGTGCCTGGAGAAACTCTAGATCTGCAGGTGTTTAGAGAAAGTCCTTGATATATGGTGGGGCATCGCAATAGATCTAGGCGCATTATGCTATATTTTCATATATAACGATTTAGATAGTATGGGGATACAGAAACAAGGGCAGGTATTCCGTTTGCAGCCTGAATCCGAGCAACACCCAGTCTGCATGATCCCATGATAAGTAAGAATTCAAGGATCTTCTCCAGAATCTCTATATTCATATCGGATACATAGAACTTTTGAGCATAGATTTCATGACGGTGAGCCTAGGACGGAGTGGCTGGTGTTTATTGTAATTCCACAGATAATGCGGGCACATTGACATTGAACAAAGGTTGTTCCTTTACCAGTTGCTGTCAAAGTACAACGATCTACGTAATAAATTGGGATGTTTCACACCCAACTTGAACGTCCAACTTGGCTCTTGGTTCAGTTGGAAGCCAAGTTGGTGATCACGCAGAATCCAACTTGATTTGGACATGGTTTTAACTTTTCCATCTTGAGATATTTTATACATTGTGCAGCTTTCTAACAAATGCCAGTTAATAATTGTGTAAATCATACATTAGGCTACTAGGATCTCAAAAAAAACATAGGGAGGCTGGAGAATGGCAGGTTGAAAAGAGGCGGCCAATTTAGACGCCAATTTGCGCTGCAAATTGTGGGTCGGAGCACGATTTGCATCCCAACTTGGGTCCCGGACTCGACCAGTCGGACCCAAGTTGTGGCAGCGTGAAACACCCCATTTCTACGTTGACCATAAAAACCTAGTAGGTCACCGTTCCCATCGCTGCCATCTAATGAAAGCGCTGGCTTCTGTAAGCTTCTGTAATACAATGCATGCCATTGTTAGTTGTTCTCTGCTGACTATTTGAGGCATGATTGCTTTTCTTGGTGGCGTAAAAATTGTAGGCAATACAAGCGAAATATGGCCTAAATACACCTGCTGACCACGGACAATGTTGAGGGTGTGGTGTCTGAAACTAGGCTCGATTGATTCGTGTTATCATGATCATGTCAGCAATGAATTAGCCCATTCCTATAGATCTAGATCTGTCATCATTGGTTTTTATTGTCCGTGAAATGATGCCCAAGAGTGGATCAACGTCAGTGGCTCCAAATCCTTTCTGATGAGAAAGAAAAAACAAGGCATGTAATGCCAAGCATCAGTATTACAATCCATTTAATAGCTTGAAATACAGTTTGATACTTTGGGTGCATAGCGGAGAGAACGAAATTTACAGAGCATATAAATTATATAACCAAATGTCATTTTTTAAACTTGAACCCTTTCATTGATACGCATGGAATCACATGAGAACGAGCTTGACCAATTAACGATGATCGATGTCGAGGACGGCATTCTGGTGTCAAAACGCCGAAAACATCCTCATTCGCATTCAGAAATGGTGTGTTCTGCAATCATCTTCATGCTAGAGGACTACTGATTGGCTATAATTATAAAGACGGAGCCCAACTTCCAGAAAGTTCTGGGCGAGAAAGATGCCTTGTTAGAGCTTGGGCACGAACAGGTCAAAGTCCTACGAGAAGAGCGTGACCTTGCCAGGCTCGAGCTCCAGGCTGCCAAGAATGTACGTGGCTTCCATTTTCAAACTGCCTGACCTCATGAAGTTGCTGGTAGGAAAACTTGACACTCCAGAAGAATTTGAAAAAGCTGCGTAGCAGGGCTCATGAAATCAGAGATGGCAGTAATACTTGACCCATAAAGTTGTGAAATCAAATTAAGGCTTGAATACCCAATCCTCTGAATGGAAGCTGGAAATAGGGTTGCAGATTCAGATGTTCCGCATAAGACTTGAGTCAAAGTGCCCCGGAATGATCATGAGCGCTTGTTTTTCCAAATTTGGAAATCAGGTTTGTACGCATGTGTTTAACAGGCGAATACAACTGTTCGAGATGTAGAATATATTCGGTGAAATCATACATGCCTCGACGTACATGTAATCGATTCAAATTCTAAAGTATGTAGGGTCCAAGATCCTAGCATCTATAAAAGCAGCCTTTTAAGCACACGTTAAATCTCAGTCTATCTGACCATCGCTGTAAAGCTTCCCCAGGTCTTAGTCCCATGTCCAACCTGATTTCTTTCAATGCAGGAGCAGCGCCCGTCGCGCAAAAGCCGCAGAAGACGTTCTATGCGGTATGTCCAGAATTATCGAGGTCATTGATGTATATTAATTTATTTTGTGTTTCCTTTAAATTATAGGAGGCTGTTCTCGCCGAGATGCAGCTAAAGAAGGAGAAAAACGAGAATCTCAAGCTTAGGATGGAGATATCACGCCTGAATGGCTTGCTCGCATCTAAGAAATCACGCAGTCTCCGCGACTGCCGTCTCTCCAGATGCCACCTTCATGATTCCCTCTCAAACGATGTCGAATGAACAAGGATGATACAGTTGTTCCATCGATCCAGCCTACTTTTATGTTCTTCAAGAACCCTCCTCATATTTCCGGTAACCGTTTGCCCACCAGTACCACCTGTATTTACCTAACCATAGCTTAGTGCAATGGTAGCCAGTCAAACAAGATTTTCATTACAGTGTTATGGGTAGCACGTGATGTGCATGTGTGGCAGGCTCGTCGTTGAGCATAAAATTAATGGCACTGTATCATATCTGCGTAAAGGTAGCTGCGTAGCTGCCAGTGGGCTGCCCACTAATCTATTTTGGTCCAAGACGTGGAATGTGTCTGTACGCGGCGTACGCTGCAGACAGCTGCAGACACACGTCATAGACATGATCATATGCGGGCTACATGTGTTTTTTTTGACAAAAAGCGCTAAAGGCCGACTACTTATTACCTACTATTACCAACAAAGGACCGACAAAAATAACAAAAGACCGACTATTTCCTGATCATGATCAGCACTTATCTTAACAGGCCTTTTTTGCTGCGGTATCTGATTTATAATCACTATAATACTAATTAGTACAGGCACGTAGAAAAGAATTCAGGTTGTCTATTCTCCCGTGAGAAGCATGGGTAAACCTCTAGTAAAGATTAAAATTAAGAGGACTCCTTACGCTGGGTAGTGGCCTAGTCAACCAGCTGAGCATTAAATAGGAGGTGAGCATTTAAATCCAAGCCTCGTTCGAATTAGATACAAACTCTAACGATTTACATGTTCGGACGAAGGTGAAGGGCGTGCCAAAATACCCATCAACGTGTTCGACCACATTCGCCGGAAGCGCGTTGGCCAGCGGCATCCATTGAGTACGGAGTATGGAGTGGCAGTGCAGTTGAGGAACATTAGCCCGATTACACAGCCTCATGCCCAAGCCTTTGGATTGGAGCCTCTACAAGATAACGCTCTAAGTCTATTTATCATGGTTATGTGAGCCTGGCATAAAGTTAATATAGAAGCCATTGATCTGAATTATGCCACATGCGCCTCAGGTAATAGATCACTAAGGCTTTAGGGTTTCGAATTCGAAAAAAGGGAGCGGGGAAGGCTTTTAAGGCCATACAAAAAAAACTGAAAATGACAGTAGTGAGTATGTATAAGTAAGAACAATCCAAAATAAACTGCACAAGCGCTCATCGTGATCATGATTGCACAGATAATCTGTCCAAACATGCAAAAAATAAAAATAACGATAGCTTTTAAGAGTGAAATTGACTTGTAAACAGGTTGGTTAGATTCGATGGTGAGGTTCAACTCCAGGTATAAATCAATAAAATGCATCGGCTGGAAGTTGGAAATCATCACCACGCGCCGTATCTTCAAAGAATACTCTGTAGACACTGCCGGCGACAAATCCCAGATTACATATGACAACACATATGATGGTCTGGCAAATTTTTGAGTGTTGTTACTGCCACACAAATGATATACATACCATCAAATTTGCAAGCCAGATCATCATCGTCCTGCTCAGAACTGGTTCATGTAAGAAAGCAATTGTGAAAGCAGTGTTGATCGCAAAGATCCATGCCGTGCAGGAGTAGCTGATGAGCATGATTTTTCTTTGTATGGGATCCTTCAAGTGCTTGGTCATGATCACATATAGCGCTAAAAGTGTCATCAACAGGTCAACAGAGGACTCCGCTATAGAAGAAATGTTTGTTAGCACGATATAATGATAACTTTCATTGATTGGAGCACCTGTCAAAATGGCAATCACCGCAGTCCTCGTAGTAGGGCATCTTGATCCAGGTATGAGTAGCCATGATAGTTGTATGGCACATTCATAGTTCGCAATGGCGAACAAAGAGAGGCTTATGGGAAATAAGATAGAGGCCATCAGGATGCATAGGCGCCTTTTCTTCGTACAGTCCTTGTAAATGTGACCAACCCCGAAAAGAACGCTCAGTCGGGTTGCCCTACGAGACAATAAAGAAACCGTCATCCTTCAGATCAAATAAAAGGCTCACCATGTTGTGGTTATTTTGATGTCCATAATGACCCAGTAAGCTATGCTTTGAGTCTGGTAGGAAAGCTGTTGGGCTGTGGAGCGTATGACCTCGTGTTGCAAATGTCACAATTTAGAGAATAACTTACAGGACACGGAGAGATGAACGAACATGGCAATATTCCCTAGACTTGCAATTCCACTTGCAAGGTCGTCCCACCATAAACACGACTTCCAATATCGATAGACAAGTCGCCAGATCGTTAATCCGGCCGCCAAAGCCTGACCAACAATGAAGACCACTACATAAAGGTGTGTGAATGGGAAAATAGAACGCAGATAGAGGCACTTGTAGCAAGGCTTACAGGTCGTCCATTGTGAATCATGTTCTTGGCCATACATTTGGGTGCCCGAGGAAAACACGGAACGTGTGCCCGCTGCTCACTAATTGAATGGTCGAATGCAGGTTGTTACTGGTGGCCAACTCGCTGAGCGTTGCAGTTGTTGGTTGAGTTGAAAGCGGGGCGGACCTGATTTTCGGGGGGCCTAGCATCAAAAGGAAACTATCGGTTGACCCTCTCTACATTCGCAATACATACTTGTTACACACTTGGTTACCGATTGTAAATATCAATGTCTATGGTTGCAAGTTGTAGGAAGAGGATGCACAGTAAATTTATTCACCTTTAAACCACGCTGCACTGTTTTCAATTTGAGAGTTGGATCCGTAAGTACGTCTGTTTATTTGGTAGTCAGCAAAAGGGCATGTACATGTCATGTCGTCCTATGCAGCATCTGTATCATCCCACATCTTGCACCAAATTCTGCTTCAGTCGCAACGTCTTGAAAATACTATCCCAAGCAGAGGAGTTGACGCTTCAGATAACATGCCAATGGATATATGGATTTTTACCTGCAGTCGTAAGTCTATACTTTTATCGACCATCACAAACAGTGTTGATTGTCGACAAGACCAAGACAACGTCATAGAAGCCAGCCCTATCTGCAGAAGTTCAATGCATCAACGAAGCATGAAAGCATGAACGTAGATCAGAGTGTGCTCACTACAGGATATGAAGGCTTGGAAATGGTCGCAGAAGTCACGGTTGGCGCACTACCGATGGCAATCTATACACTGGAGTATTTGGGTAAAGACTAGGGCCAGAGGTGAGTCTAGTTCATGAACAGTTCAAAAACGACCGTCTGCTCATATTGAAGGGCCTCTCAATGTGATGAACAGTTCAAAAACGACCATCTACTCATATTGAAGGGCCTCTCAATGTGCAGCCTTGACTCTTTTGCAATGTCTACCACAGAGTGTGCCAGGCTGGGTTCTTGCAACCCCAAGACAGCCCAATAGTCCTGGACTCATTTGCTGATATCTTCAATGTGTCCAGGCCTCCCAATCTGCGGCGAAAAGCAGTAAGAATTCAACGATAGATACGTCAATTGGAGTTCCACACCTTTGAAGAATAGCCCTTGGGCTTGCCCCACAGCAGTCAGGAGCTGTCAACAATGGGAAGCCTCCAACCGTAGGGGTTGCATGGACCGTGGATGCATCATGGGATCATTTACAGTTGGAGGTTAGTGGAGCCCGTAAAGATCAAGATGAACCGCTTATTAAAGACATTAGAACGTTCTGCCAGTTATCTTGCTAGAGCCAGCATCGCTCGGGGAAAAAACTCGGTCTGTAATCAGACAGTTATCTGAGTGATTTTCATTACGATGAAGCACTAGCTTCGTGTCAGAGCTGTACAGATGAATATCCTGATAGCAGCTTTACATTATGAAGAAATCTTTTCTTCTCCTCGGAGAAGAGTTTCTCCAACGATACACCCTGTGAAACTAATCAATGGGATGGTGAGTCATGCATTGTGCCACAGGATTGGAACTTGGGAACTTGCCGATCGTCAGACATTACGAGGGAATATGCTGTTACGTGCGTACAGTTTGGTTGTCTTGAAGAAATGATTCTTACCATTGAATACAGGCACAAAATGTGGTTTATACCGCCCAGGTGATGGGCTTCCTCTTCTGGCAATACATGTGGCAAAAAAAAAATGAAGGTCTCAGTGTAGTATGATACATAATACTCACCTTTACATCCTCATGCTTCCAGATAAACAGCCTGAGAATCAGAAATTTGTCTGGTTATTTGTCAGGACTCGAGGGGAAGACCATGCCCCCTATCTGCAAAGCTGACGTCCAATCCCGAAAGGTGCACATCAAGAAGACTCCAGGGCGCAGACCATCTCATGGCATCCCACACCCACCTATCAGTAAAACCGACCTCCACCCCACAAGGTGCATCAGGTCAAAAGGAATTTCTTTGTAGGGTCTGACATTTGTTTGAAGATGCACGCTTGAAGCACGGCCAATCTTGAGCACGCAATAGTTTCATTTCTGTTTGGCATTGAAGGTGAGAAGAGTTATGAAAGGCTGCGATGTAAATTTCTTACCACTTGTGTAGATGAATCGTGGTGTTGTTTCAAGTTGACAATCTGGGGGATAATTGAGGGCATAGAAAGTAGGCTTGCATCGGCACAGATCAGCCTAGTAGACATGTGCATTAGAAGGTAAGTAGGTGGGCTGTCGACAATAATTAATACCTAATTCTTGCCACAGATGCTGCGAATGAGCGCAGAGGAGAAGCCAGGAGGCAGGGCTGCTTTGTCGTTACAACCGCTGCGTTGGTAATATTGATCTGGTTCTCCCCATGAAACAACGTAGTGAGTCGAGGGTGTTCTCTGGATATTCAAGGACATGGCAAGGTTACTGGCAGAGGGAATCAGAATCATTGGGTCGTCAGACTGAGACTCAAACAATTCCACTATTGGATCATGTGATGGCTGGACGAGCTGGTAAATTTCGATGTTCACGTTTAACCATTAACTATATGATCAATCATCACTCGCCCTCGCCACGTTTCACTCTCAAGTCTGGGTGAAAATCTATTGGTTTGCAGAGTGCGAGTGCACCCTTTTATTTTCCCTCTCCAAATTTATGACTAAGGTAAACGCCCGCCCCCTCCTACGTCTCCATTTGATTTCACTGACAACATGGCCTGCAGGAATCCTTGGGCCACTTCCACTTCAGAACGATTGTTGTTGGCATAGTTGGTTATCGCATCCGTTTAATGCAAAGCAATTGCCAATCAATTCATTCCTTCTCGCAGCCTCTTCAACCCTGTTTGGATGCTCTTCACATACACCTCAACAGGAATTATCGTCCCCGTAAGGTCCACTACAACCATGCGTTCACGCATATCCTCCATGTCTTCGCTCGTTGCTTGTAAAGCCTGCAATGCCGCAGCAACATGGACGAGAGCCTGCTTTCTATATCTATCCCACCTCTTCAACAGGAACAAACGGCACTCATAACTTTTCAAAGATTTCCTATTTCCACCAAGTTTTGTCCAAAAGTCTTCGAGAAGATCGGATTTGGCAGTTGATATAGACCACTCTTCATGGGCAACAACTACGTGCAGTGTTGCAAGTCGTTCTTCGAGATTATTCAGGTGGCGGAGGTTTTGTTCGACTTCGACAATCAGCTGTTCCATGTTGGCAGAAAAGACGTTCATGGCTCGCGTGACAACGTCGCCGATCCTGGAAGACCAGGAAGAAGGTTTGTTTGCCCGTGCACTTGCTATTGATCGAAGGGCGTAATTGTTGACTGCCATCATACTGAGCCAGGAACACTTTATAAACCATGATCATCAACAAAGATAATACAGTACTCACTTATCAAGCGCTCCACCAACCTCGGTGGCCAATTTTTGGAGACCCCGTTCCGCTTTTCCCACCTGAATGGAAATTTTGTATAAAGATACGGCCAGGTCGTCTTTCGCTTTCAAGTCTATGTCATGGATGCAAGTTATGAGGTCTGTTGCTATTATTTCTGCCATCTTGATTTCCAAAGACAATGCTGAGCCTGCAACTATGTCTCCTAGGAAAAGTTCAAATGACTGTGTTTGCACATCCATCACCTTCAAGTAATCGGCCCATTTTGGAGCCAAGTTTCCGCCTGAGTTCGTCAATAATGAAGAACTAGGATTAGAATTACACAACAACGTGGAAGATATGCCTGGAATGATACAGAGTGGTTCAAAGGCACGGCCGAGAGCTTTTGATAAGTAGCCCGTCATAGCCATCGAAAGGAAGCAGGCGATGCAGAACACAGGTGGCCATCGAGTGAGGTGACTGATGGTTTTCAATATGCTGAACACATACTGACCGCCAAATTTGACAACTTCAGATAAAGCGCTGAACACGAGGTCGCTGGTTTCACCGGAATTTGCCTGTGCGTCTATGAGAGGTTCGAGGGATGGAATGGAGGTTGGAATGTAGGCCAGTTTTCGAGAAGTATTCCCGACTTTAGCCGCCTTGCTTGCACCTCCTTTACGCGGCGATGTTTGAAACCTGACAACTCTCTCTATGCAAACGGCTGAGGGGGCATCAGCGAAAGCTGATTGTCGACGTGCCTCTTGTTTGTTGTCGGTGCAGTCAACCCATTCGCCGTCTTCCTCGCTCAGTAGTCTTTCACCCAACTTCTTCCTCTGAAGGCAGTTGTCAAGGTCGCGACTGGTCGCTGTCGTTGAATATGCGACCTTGGTGTTTAGCTCCAGTGTGTTTAGCTCCAGTGTGCCCATGTTGGGAGAGCATAACAATTGTATGATCGGTCAGTCCTTTTGAGCTAGTGCAGCTCCTGCAAGCTCCTAGCCTAACAACGCTCTAACTTTTTTGTACCTCGAGAACATGGGTAGCTATGCGACGCCTAGTTTCCTTATAGGCCCTGGCAATGTAGTACATGTACATTGTACAATAGCCATTCATGTTGTGATGTTTGGTTTTGCTATTGCCATTGTATTCTCGACTCGCCGACTGCAGACGATGTGGGCGAAGATGGCTTGCAGCCGGCAGCTTTACACATTCTTGAATTAGATTTGGAAAAATGATTTGTCATTATGTACTCGATGTAATACTATAAGCACGATACATCTCCTCATGCCTTATTTCCTCTAGATCTTCAAGTTGGCTTCCACCTCCACATCATGATGCGACTTTTACCACCGGTCATGGTAGTTAATGCGGCTGCAATTAGAACGCTGCCATCCTTCAGATCACAGGCCTGCATTTTGTGTTAGTTCGTCGAGCACTGGATGACTGTAATTGTAGGTATCATACTGTAATCATCTCCACCATGACATCTTGCCCAATCTTGATCCAATGGAGTCGTCTTCCTGATTTGCAATCAAAAATGTAAATTCTCCCACTGTCGCTTGCCCACACGATTGCGCGAGACTCGTCCATAAGAGCGACACCCTTTACACATGTTTCCTTGCAATATTGTAGGGGGAAATGTTGCAGGAGTTTTGCGCTGTCAAACGCATATAGGTCAACGCCTTTCCCAGCCTTATCGATGGCACATCGACGGTTATCAGTGTCAATTGCAGCATGTTTGCTGTGAAATAATGAAATAATTCCAATTGGTAGGTCAATCTTGTTGTGTGCATAACAACTTACATAGGATTCCTGAGTGACAAATGGGGACCCTCGTAATCTCCACTATGGGCCCATCGACTCCTATGAATAATTCACGTTTGATCATGAAACTTTAATTGCAACGCGACTAATGGACTCACACAAATCCATCTTGCTCGAAAATCACGAGATCATCGTAGTCGAGCACAATCCTTTTGGGGAAAATAATGTCCTTCCAATATGCATTGGACCATGCGGTTACTAGGTCAAAGTTCACGTAGTCCTTGAACATGCAAACCGTGATTACTTCTTTGGAAGTAGTAATGGCAACAAAAGCCTGCTCGTTGTAAATCCCGGCCGCGATCTGGATGACTTCTGCATCGCGATCGATGAGAATGGAAGAGATCGCACGAAAGTCACCCTGCTCTTGATATGTTAGAATTTGGCCATGGGTGACTTGTTAAATTTGGTCTGCACACTTACCTTGGGATAACGACGTTGAACCATTAATAACCATCCCATGGCGTTTCCGTACGCCAGAGTTTGAATGCTCTCATCCAGAGAAGGAACCCAACACATGGCGGACACCTGGGAGCATTCGTATTCAATGTCGGGTGGCAGTAAAATCAGGATGTCCTCGTTGGTGTCCACATTGCGCATTTTGACCCCGTCCACACCTATCACCTTCATTAAGAATATCTTCAGAAATAATGACATAGAGCTCACCGCCGCGGGCAATTATGCCACCGTCCGGTGAGATTGCAATAGCTAGTGTTCTATTAGAATATTCGATGCTCGTTTCTTGAAGACGTAGCATGATGATAAGTTCTGGTTCCAATTCAGCCAGTAACCTATATATACTTAGACCGTTTTTTGTTCACATCCTTTGAATTTGTTGAGTACGAGGCTACAGTACCGTTATAATTATGATGCAATGTTTGTCAGTTAATGAATTTCTTTCATGGATGAACGACGGATGGGGATGACCAACAATACTTCTATTAGCACCTCATTTTGTTCGCATAGATTATTATTAACGGCTGAATCGAAGGGGATTGCAGAATGGTAAATAAGATAGATCTAGAGTAAGGGTTCGATTAAATAAGGTGTTTGGATATATGGTGGAGCATCGCCTAGTACTTATTATTTGCTGCTACAGAAGGTACAATATGCCGTTTTTTCATTTATAAGGATACTTAGTATGCATGGGGATAAGTATAAGGGAAGGTATGCCGTTTGAAGTCTGAGGTCGAGCGACGTATGATACATATAAGTATAGGAACATAATATTAACATAATACAGAATACAATAAACCAGGCACAAGGATCCCGGATAGTGACTGATTACCATCATAATTATAATGACCATTTGCAAAGCAGACCGATGACTTTAAGCCTTGCATTTCAATCTGTAATTATAATGGGATTTCATGCCAACATCATAGCTTCGAACATTTCGAAGCCCCATCCTGCCTCCGTTTCAAAGTTACTAAACACAATACACATGTACATGTACATGTTGCAATTAAAGTCCATAGTTAATTATATCAAAGATGTCGATAAAAGGTGTCGAAGGGCGCCATATGTGTTGTCCTGCAAATCATCAAGGTAACTAGTGGAAGAGACGCGCAGAGCACCAGCTTGCATCCATTTAGGGCTACTGAACATTTGTGCTAACTGATGCAAGTGCATGCATTCAAAGCCTTCAGCTGTAGTTTGGAAATGCAACGTCCTCATAAAATGCAGTCCGTCCAAAATTTCAAGGAAGCGCCGAAGGAGGTCTGGAAAGATGCAATGGCATTCAATCCTGCTTGCCTGATCATGATCACAGGAGCATTGGGCATCATTTGGGAAATGGACGTTCTGGCCGTGCCAAGGCATCAATGTCTGCAGGGTGAGGGATTCCAATGAAGATGACCTGATGGTTGACAGGGCGTTGCAGACTGCTTTCAAGTCGTGTGTTCTGAATGACAGTGAGCGCAGGTTGGTCAAGTGACTAAGATCTATGTCTGTTGCAGAATGTTAAATGAGTACTGCTGTTTGGGCAATAACAGATCTAAATGCGAATACCTTCATTTGAAAGATCCTCGCAAATAAAGCGATCGTAAGCTATGCCAATGCTCAAGCGCTTCATGGTTTTCGAATTTGCTTCGAGGAAAGACTTCAATGCTTTGATTGAACCCCATCCTTTGTGAGACGAGCGGGATATCAACAGATCCAATGTCTCTATCCTGGTAAAAGGAGATCCATTAAGGTTGTTGAGCCCGTCGAAGAATAGTTCGGATGGCAGCAATCGCAGAGAAAGGTTCCTAATGTTGTGGAAAGATGATCCGGACGTGTTGCGAGGTAGCTCTATGACAGTCCGGTCAACTGTGTATACAGCAAGCGTGTGAAGACAAGGAAAGGATGCAATGAGGTCCCAAGCATTCTCGCTAAACGTAGGCCATGCGTTGAATGAGAAATGGGTGATATTCATGAGGGTGTGAGTTGAGGTCCAAGATACACCAGTGTCCGTTAACTTCATGCATGAAATCCCGCTAGTTGCCCAGGAAGACTTATGCATCCAGGCCGCTAACTACGCCTACACAGCCACCTCACAGTCACATTGCTCTGCCTTGTTTCACATCACCCCGGCATGTTTCCGGCACATTCGGCATTCTATATACGAGAAATATCACATGACGTTCTTGGAATTCAGGAATTCATAATGATTAGATTAGATATGAAGGCTACATAAAAACGTCATTATAGATAGCAGGCTGTGCGAAAGTGGACTGATGCGCTCGGATGTCGGGGATATGGACGCTGTCGCCGCCTCCAATGCCGCCACTGCTTCCGTCGCCACCCGTCGTGCCCACACGAACCGCGTGAGTTGCACCAGCACCGGGGCGTGGTGACAGACCTACTCCGCGTCGTGCAGCATTGCCTGCAGCAGCGGCGCTACCATCGCCGCCACTGCTACCGTCGCCGCCACTGCTACCGTCGCCGCCACCGCGTCCGTCGCCGCCCATCGTGCCCACACAAACTGCGTGAGGTGCGCCAGCACCGGGGCATGGTGACAGACCTACTCCGCGTCGTGCAGCACCGGCGCTACCATCGCCGCCACTGCTACCGTCACCGCCACCGCGTCCGTCGCCGCCCATCGTGCCCACATGAACTGCGTGAGGTGCGCCAGCACCGGGGTGTGGTGACAGACCTACTTCGTGTCGTGCAGCAGCGGCGCTACCATCGCCGCCACCGCTTCCGTCACCGCCACTGCTACCGTCGCCGCCACCGCGTCCGTCACCGCCACTGCTACCGTCGCCGCCACCGCGTCCGTCGCCGTCGCCTTCGTTCTCGCCCTGTCCCTCATTGCCGCCATTTTCGCCGTTGTCATCGTCATCATCATCGTTGTCATCATCAACAGCGCCGGCGTCAATGTCAGTTTCATCCACTAGGTTTAGCGGGGTCTTCCATATCTTCTGGAATGCTAATGAAAGCCTTCGTTGGACTGCTGCCTGGGATATGGCATAGGATATTAGGCCCTCTTCAAGCTCGGGAGCGACACCGGTCCGCGATATTTGTCGTGCATCCCACCATTTGGCCCGCCAATCCAAGAATTGCAGCACACGGCGCATTTCCTCCAGAAGGAGGGAAACCTCCTCTTTGCATCGTTGGACACGCGCCCTACTCCTTGACCATTCCGATCGCAAGATCTCGTCATCCCCTTCGCTACTGGCGCCCGCGTTCGCAGAACCAACCCTCCATATCCACGAAACTGTGTTTTTGGTTTGTCCTGTCCCGTCGCGACGACTACGCTCGCTAGGAAGGGCTTCCATCTCCACCTCATCAGCATCCTCGGCACCTTTAGGCTGGCGGCCATCCTCCCATATTCCCCTCCTTCCGGGGCCATTCGACCGCCCCTCCGGGTCCACGTAGCTTCGAACGTCACCATTTAACAAGGGCTGAAGGGTCGTCTCCCAGGAACCTGGCCCAGAAATGGCAAGCAAAGCCGCGCGAGCTGCGCGATACTTTTCGACTGAAGTAAGAGCTCGCTGATGCACGCGGTCGATTAGTGCTCGCGAACGGGTACCTTCCCTCTGGCCGCGGATGTTGGCATTCTTGAATTGAATCATCCGGGTTTTAAGGCGTAATGTTCGGCGTAAACTTGCGAGTGCGTCGACACATTGAGCAGTCCGTAGTTGTACCTCCATTTCTGATAGTCCCTCGATACAAGCCACCGCTCGACGGTTTGCTGGCAAACGCGAAGGAAGAAATAGATCCATGTCCTCTGGGTTTGGATCCGCATCCCATGCCGTTGGACCCCCAACTCCAACATCCGCTTGATATTGAAGTAAGCCGGGCATATATATCGCACAAAGAGGTTCCCAATTCTTTATGTTTTTCGCGAGAGCTGCTCTCTGCTCTTTTAGAGAGCCTGCTTGAAGCTCGGTGGTGGATTCGCTCTGCACTTTAGCACGCATTCGAAGGCGCCTTCTTTGAGACCAAGCATTAGACGAACTCCAGAGCCAAGATAGAATCTTCGAGTACTCACTGAGAATCCTCTAGACTCAGGCCCATAGCCAGCCAAGTGGAGGGGCCAGTGCTATGGAGAGCTGGAACTCGCAGCGCTCGGGCCTTATCCTCAGCTGCTAGCTCCTGCCTAACGTCTGCCTCACTAAGGCCTAGTTCAAATAAAGCAAAGGGTCAGCAATTAAAATACATCGAGAGCGCGCGACATACGTACCTGCGCCTTCGATGGAAAAAGGATTTGGCGCCGATTTTGGGAATCGATCCGCATCCCAGGCAGCGGAAATTTTCTCCCAATTGGCAACCATCGGGATTGGTAGAGACTCGGTGAAGCCTCGATGAGCTTCAACTTGTCGGTTTCTCTCGGCCACGGCTGCCTTATATCGTCGCATGAGTGTGGAGCCTGAGGAAATCCCAAATTAGTTTGATGAGCTCGATGATCAGGGCAAAACACTAACCCATACTGCAATACTTTTGCCAATTCCAAAACCCAAAGTGATCATCGAGGATATCATGCCTAGAGCCTGGCCCGCTCGTTTTCGTTGAGCCGCCGAGCCCATTATGGCCGGCCCAGACCCTTTCAGGAACTTCTCCATCGCTGTTGCCTACACCAACCGCAAGGTTGAATGAGAACTGCTCGTGGTCTTTCTCAGCATGCGCAGGTTCGTGAAATTTCGGAATCAGAGGCCGCGTCACAACATGCGGCTGCAAACAAAGCTCGGCTGGCCAGTGTTTCATCCTCTTGTGGAGTTTGGTGTACCATTGGCAAGCAATATCGTAGCTAATTGTAATCGATGAAACCTTGGAGGTGCGCACTGACGATGCAAAAATATAGTCCATGTTTACATATCTGTAGGTTCAGTTTAGCAAGGAACAGGCGCGAGACATTCCTAAGGTGACGTACCGTTCGCCTTTTTGGAGATTCCCGATGCCGTTAGGTAAAATCATTTCACCCCGACCGCAAAAAGCCCCTCCAACGCCAGTATACCGCAGCCCACGCGAGAACCGCGTCAACGCCATTACTAGCGCCAGAAAGCCGACGCATGTGCTGATCTAAAAAAAAAATGTTAGCAAGTCTGCAAGCAAGCAGGATGAAACCGTACGCACATCGTCGTCATCCATTTGGCTAACAATATGACGTTCATATGGTTCTCGGCACACCATATATGCCCAGCCAGTCCCTAAACCCGGGTCCGAGGAGTAGTTCGATACCAGCTGATTTTTTAATCGAAAGTTGGCGTCCAAGCAAACGAGCAGGCAATAAAGAAACCTGCATACCTGCGTCAGTTGAGGGCCATACGGTGGGTTCAGCATCTGCGTACCTTTGGTCTTCCGGCGCATCAGCCCAGTCGTCGGGCAGGTTGATACCTGGGTGTGGACAAGAAGGGCACATTACTGCTAGCTCGCCGTCTTTCGTCGCCGCAATGCCAGCCTCGTCGTGCCCTCTAGCCCCGCGCTTTAGCAGTTTGAGATGCCTCCATTGAAGTCCAATGCGTAACAGCGGCCTGTACCTAGCCCGCTGCTCCTGGATGATGACGTTGTCGGTAAGCCGTTCTAATGCTCGATATAGGTCGTATGTTGAGACTTTTGATGTCAAGGATATCATGTGAAGGAGGCGCAGCAGCTGAAACGTAACACATATTCGTGTCGTGATTTGAGTCGCCGGATACAGGCCTCGACGAAGGAGCTGCAGATGGCGGGGGATGGCGCGATGACAGTCGCAATAGCTGAGTGCGACCTCGTGAACGCCGTTCGTATGGATAACCCTGAAGTCTTGATGGCAGGCAGCAGGGCTCGAGCAGCGCATGCTGGCATGGTTGAGGTGAATTTCTAGGCCTAAACTCTTAAGGGAAACCCTCAAGAATGTCCCCCTGGTCCATTGCTAGAGCACGTTCAAGTAAGAAATCCGAAGGCACCTGAAGAAACATAGGGCTCACCTCGATGGAATGGAAGGGCAGTTTCTGGTGCCGCTTTACACAACAGACCTTACAGGAAAGGTCGGGGAGAAAGCAATCAAGGCAACGGTATTCGGCCATACCAATGGTCTCGCGCTTTCGCGAAATGCAGTCTGGGCATCCGCCGTCCTTCTTGAAATCGCCGCGGCCATCCCAGCGAATGTCCTCGTCCAAATACTCAGCGCGGTGCTGGTTTTTCCAGAAGACATGAGGTCTTGTCTGGATAAGTATGTGAGAATTATTACACAGAAGGGAGTTGAGCTACTCACAGATACCCCGCTTCGCTTGTATTTTTTTTTAGGAGGGCCATCGACGCAGGAAGGGCCGCTGTCAAAAACCTCGGCTTGCATTTCTTCGTCGAACCAATCCCCAGATTCATCTAGAGCAAGTTCTTGATCATCCTCAGGAGCCCACGAAGATCCAACCGCCCAAGTCGTCCTTCCTTTTTGCGGTGAACGAGCAGTTTCAGACGCGATATTGCGTGAAGTTAGGCGGGATGAGCGAGAGTGGACGACCTCTATGTCGTCTTCGAGGGTTATACGGTCATGGTAATGCGTTTTTTTAGATCTTTTTAGAGGACGAGAGGACATAGACAAGAGGACATAGATAAGTTTGAGATAAGTAGCGATGTAGAATCGATACGGCCAACAACACTGTTGTAGCACGTGTAAATTGTAACAGGAACAAACAATGTTCCCACTCAGAGTCAGAGTCAATGAGCCCTTCGTCCAGTTTTCAACGTTCAATAACTTCAAATCGCCGAAGCCGAAGTCCTTCTAAGGATGCGAAGCACAAACCATTCAGCAACAAGCCCGTTCGACTAAAGTTGGTGAGTGAGTATTGTTTCATATTCGATATTTTATCCCATTTCCAACATGCACCTTATCTAACTCGCACCTTCACCCCACAGCATCATATCTACTCACAGATCTATCATTCTTCGTCGAGAGAAGCCTCCGAGAGAGAATTTCGAGAGAGAAATGAAAACATGCGGAGGCACGAAGCCCGCGATCTTGACCTATGGAACGCTTACCTCCGGATTGAGAGATAGGATGGAAGGTATGCCCGCATGCCCCTCAGTTCAGCAACTACTAACCGCATAGTAGCTATTACCCGGATCCCCAAGCCCATTATCAATGCCTCTTTACGCACCATCGCCGTCCTTGCTGGTAAGCCACATAACACCAGCTGGGAGGCCGTCCGCCAAAGTGTCACAAAGGTCATTCGCGAAGCCACACCCAATTGCTACTTCCCCTGGAAGGCAGCCAAACATCGACGCGCTGAGCTGGGGATCTCCCATGACGGAGCCAAATCTAAAAGGTATGAACGATTGGCTTGTAATTGCGGGCAATAACACTTATCAGCTCGATTTTAGCGACCGGGCAACCTCCATCGTGGTACTCAGATCGCCTGCGTTTTCTCTGTGCCCACTGCCAACGGGCATATTTAGAAGGTAGCTGGATACGCAAATGAGCGATCGCCGCCTGGGCCCAATTTCACATATACTACGAGACAAACCGCGAAGTACTGCGGCTGCACGACCTTCGCTTTGGCGAACCCTCGTCTCCACTCTCAGCAGGATCAGACTTTGCGGAATCATCTTGTTTTTGTTTAATACCTACTTTGTACCTTAGCTTTGTACAATACACATCCTGTATGCCCGTCATGGTGTTAATACAGAGCTTTTCGAACCTTAATACAACAAGTCGATTTGAGTATGAAAGCTGAAAAGCTGTACTTCGCCGATAAATACCAGTCTGTATACTGAACCCTGGAAAGCTATACTTCACCAATAACAGTCTGCGTGCTATTTCATACTGTAATGCGGAATGTGTAGTGAGTAGTGAGTTTAAGTGGAAAGAAATTTAATTTATGAATGCTGGGTAAAGTAGCAATCGACTTCAACTAAGTTACATATACGTTCTCTGATGAAGTCCGTGTGGCGACATCGCGACGTTATTAAAATTTTCACCACTTCTTCACCCTTCGTCACCACTTTTATGCAAGTTCTTAGAAGAGATAGGTAACCCAAGTGTACAATCGCCGTTTAATGACACTACAGCTGCACGCAAACCCTCAGACACGGAAGGCGGTTGTGCCCGTGGTGACATCGCAACTTGGGAATTTTTAAGAACGAACTCTCCAGAACACTTCCCAAGTTCACTTCGGAATAAAGTAAACATGTATTGTAATAAGCTATCTGTACAACCTCGCATCCTAAACCGCGCATTTACATGTACTACCTTCCTCCGTATGCAATCTGTGGCAACATCTCAATGCAATCAAACCGTTCTCCGCCGTTCTATCGAAAGATTTCCAATATTATTTTGGATTCTAGTAGATATATACTGTTGTTTGCAGTAAATGTAATATAATTTGCACCGCTGCTTGTATATTCATCGCACAGAAGCTTTGGACTCACTACAAGCCTCTGCAGCACCTATCGGAGTTCAATCAATATCTATAACGGGTATAAAGACGGCCTAATATGGCATTTAATCGGGTTGAGATCCCAGATATGATCTGCTCATGGTACTTAAACACCGCGTTAGAAAACCAGCCACCCCAGCAAAATGGAGCCCAATGCCACGGATCCGTATATTACATATGTAACTCCTGTCGATGAGGGCCCCAAACCTGATCGACACAAGGTGTTCTATCAACGGTGTGTTCCATCCTCTGACTAGCTCATTGGTTTACATCCTCATATCTCGAATATACATAGAAATTCGCGCAGGTTAAAGCAAGAATCTCGCGAGAGGTGGCATAGGTGCGGTCCTTTTTCGAAGACCCGAATGCCTGAATGTTAACACACGAACTTTGCACGAACTACTCCCTTTAGGAACCGAAAGAAGTACGAAACACTTCCGAAATCCAAGCAGGAGGAGATTAAGGAACGTCGTCGACAATCCGGTGCAGCGTATCGTGAGAAGCATCGAGACGAACTCAGGGTGAAGGAGCGGATGCGCCGGTAAGAATACTGAGGAGGTCTATTTTTCCGTTGCATTGCTCACCCATTTGTCTCGTTACACTAGCCAGCGTCGAAAAGCTACAATTGAGCACTCGGATAAATTGTAGATTGAATTACTACTATAGTTAGAGCAAAACCTGGCTTATGTCTATCATGGGCGGCATCTTTGAATGGATGATACGAAGTCATGGTTTCTAAAAGGAGATTTCGAACAGAACCATATCCTTCTATTTACGGTTCATACAGGATCGGTAAATCCCATTTCAGGGAAACTGACTCTGACTTGCTCAAAGCTCCGTGTTTCAGAAAATGCCGTAGTTGGAAACTCTAGCTAAAAGGAGGAATGATATTATGTTTAGTTATCCGAGATGGAAATTCTAGCGGGAATAAGAGATGATATTATGTTTAGTTGTCCAAGATGGAAATTCTAGCCGAAAGAAGACATTTAATTGTCCGAGATGGAAATTCTAGCCGAGATAAGAGATGATATTATGTATAGCTAACAGAGAACAGCCGAAAGCATACTAGCTACTGAAGAAGAGCTACCAATAGCAACAGCCAAGACAAAGTCATATTTGGGAAGGAAGGGCGAAAAATCTCAAGCCCATTACTGAGCGGCGGATGCAGAGTTGTCGGCATCAGCAGCCACAACGTTGGCGGCATCAGCAGCCACAACATTGGCATTGGCATCCTCGGCCTGCTGAGCGACGACGGCTGGGGCATTGTTCTTGGATTCGTCGTCAGTTTCATCATCGCTGATGGCGATGATTTCAAATTCGCGAGGCACACGGGAGGGCCCAGCCACACGGGAAGGCCCAGTCACACGGGAGGGCCCAGCTGCCATACGGGAGGGCCCAGCTTGGGTGGGCGTAGCCGGGGCATAGCGAGAGCGTGCCGCAGTGGTGTTGTTGCGTTTTTCATGGGGAAAAAAGGATTGAATGACCTGACGGCGCTCGAACGGGCCGTTATTTCCCGCAGGGGCTGGGCGATGGATAGGCTCAGAGCTGTTTGAGGTTTGGAATGTTGGTTAGCACACAGCGAGAATGTGGAATAGAGGGCTGTGCGTACCGTTTAGGTTTCATCATTATAGCCGGGGGGGTTTCGGTCGTGTCGATCTCCAGTTCGGTCGTCTTCGTGGTCGTCTCAAAGACGTAAAGGCCTACCAAGTGTTCAGCTCGTTTGAAAGAGGGAAATGTTGAGCGTCTTACCTTGGCCTGGTCTGCGGTGTTTGGCGAGGACGCGTCTTCCCGTTACAAGGATGTTGCGCTGGTAGAAGGTATGAGTGTCCTCCGATGCCACACCTGCGAAAAGGGATCAGCGTTGAGTACACAGTGCGAAATACGTGCTTACGGGCATCGCGAACTTGAGAGTCGTTAGAAGACAGTGAGGCGCTGCGAGAAGGAGGCATGTTGGCTACAGAACATGGGCTCACCTCGGGGCAGATTTATAGCAATCAGGCCAGATCTGAGATGCAGAACGAGGATTCGGTGAAGGTCGATGGTTGGTTGAGGTTGAAGGGTTGCCGCGTGACGGTGTTGTGACTCCAGCTGCTGTTGAGTGATTCGGCGCTAAGTCGGAGATCCCCGTGGTCCTCACAACCCTGCGTATGGGCCTTTGTGGACATCGGAATCAAGACCGTACTCAGCTACGTATCGACCTTCCTGCTACGACAAAAATTCACTGATCGGACCATCCAAGAAAGGCTTGCCGCCGAATTTACTTATGCACTCGCGCTCAGATTTTTCCGGAGTCCCGACGATCTTCAAGTGGCTACTGCTTGCTCGTTCCCAACTCCACCATCCTTGACCCAAGCTCTGATTTTTTTTGCAAACATAAACTATGGTCAATCCTGGAGCGTTTCAGGGGACTCGAAAGGACTTTCTCACCGCTCAAATGGACCTCTACGCTGCAGCGGTGACTGGGAATCATGTTGCCGACACTGTAGCCGACATTCAGCGCCGCTACTTTAAGCGCTACCCAACTTCTTTAGAGCATAACGTGGAGCCCAGTGAGGAATGGCTGGCCCAAGTTGACGATAACGCCCCCGACGACGACTTACTCCCACCGGATGAGGCTCTGCTCGACAAAGAAACGTTTGATATTGCTGAAGCTGCCTACAACGAGCAGCTTAAGGCGCTGAAGTTCCGTAAAGAGGTGCCTACTTTTTCCTTTTATCTCGATGATTAAATGTCTTACCGTCTGACAGCAAATTTCTCGCCGCTTGATCTACCAACACGCAAAGGCCAACAACCCCACAAGGCGTGTCGAACTTGGATGCGAGGATCCTATGGCGATTTTGCTCGCCAAATTAGCGGGCATTCCTATCAAGAAACCACGCCTCCGGACTGCCTCGAACGTCTGGGGCCAACTACATCGGGAGATTGTTGACCCGATATACGACCAGCGTGTTAAGGACGAAAATGTCCCAGCCAACAAGCGCGCTGCCCTTCGAATGCGTGTCTACAAAGAAGGCTTCGAAGAGCTTACGCAGGATGAACGGAAGGAGTACGAGAGGAAGGCCATCGAGGAGCATACCGAGGCGGTGGCCACGATTGAGGAGGCGTTGAATGCCCCGCCGTCGCAGAGTCCGAATGACCGCCAGCGGTAGGCTGCTCCTCTTGTCTCATATATCTGTGTCGTCTGATCATCTTCGTCAGGATACTGGGGGGTTTACCAAGTTTTATTCAGCCAATTTTAGATTTAATCACGGACCACACTGGTTGGAAAGCGACACTCCTTGTTGGAGGCCCAGAGCCTGCAGATCAAGGCCGGCTGAATGTGATGAGGTATGTCTTAAATTCAATGCCTCTTGACGATGTTCTTATCTGGAACTTAGCTTTCATTCGGGCGAAACTCCCGGGAATGTCAAGATGAATTTTGGGCGGTCGGAGAGACGCGCATACAAGGAATATGTAATGCCAGTCTTTGGTAATTTCCTAAAGAAATGTTACAGTGAGTTTATGCTTCGTTTCTTTCAGGAGAGACCCATGCTAACTGCTTACAGCTGTCGAGGAATGCCGCGCAGCTGCCCTGTCAGATTCAACGACGGTGTCCCTGGCTGAGGTACTTCGTGTCGCTGATGACGGCGAATTTAGCCTTGATTCGGCAGAGGGTTCTGTGGGCCTTGCTAGGATCGCTCGCACACCCAGTGGGGGCAGAGATTGCGGCGCCGCGCCTTCGACACCAGCGCCACCCACTATCCAAGAAATCACTAAAGGTGGACCGTCAATTCACCTGAGGAAAGTACGTGCGCTGTCGCGGCCGGCAAGCGCCCTTTCGACACCAATGCCAAACGTACCATCGATTCCGGAATCCCCATTGCAGGTTGCATCTTCTGTTGCACCGACGCACATTCTGCGGCCTCGCCCTGCTAATACCCTTTCGACGCCAACAGCAGATGCGCTGCCGAATCCAGAATCACCATCGCAGCGTCACGGTGCAGCAGCTGCGTTGTTTGAAGGAGCCCATCCCGCATCAAGTTGCCCTCCATCTCCAAACCTTTCAGTCGCATATTCTCGTGCATCGACCCCAGGTGCCTCCTCAGGCACACATCGCGCATTACCTACGCAGGTGCCTTGCGCTTCACCTCCTCGAGATTTGACTCCAACGACGCCCACTCAAGCCTCTGCGCCGACCGTCAGCACCACACCCGTTCTTCCACAACAACCTTTGCCTGCGCTGTCTACTTACTTTCCACCTGCTCCAGCACCTCCAACCTCCCCAATGTCGACCCTCGAGCCTCCGCGTATATTGCCAAAAGTCAACGCCCGTAAGCGCCGCCACTCTGATACTGCTGGTACAGCCGAAGTTAATGTAGGCTCCAACATCCGCAATGATGCGCCTAAAAAGCACGTCAAATCCACCCGTGCCCCACCACTTCCGGCTCCTACTGGCACGGCCGCGACAAGCCAAGCAGTTACGCCCGAAACACACGCCGATGAGGCCACGATGGCCATCGTACCTACTACACCAGCGGAGCTTTCTGGAAGTCCCGAATGGTTTTTGAAGGCATACGAAATGCTCGTTTCGAAGGATCTCGGACCTGCGTGGCAGCAGCTCGTCAGAGCATGGGCACACTTCGAGAGGGCGGAATCCTATGAAGAGAAAGGCAAGCTGGGAACCGTTGGACGCCCCGCCTGTGTCGCCGCATGGATTGCTCGTGCACGATCGGCTACATACAAACCAAGTACAGAGCATCTGTCGGTCATTGAGAAGGCTTTCAAAACGTGGTGGGCAGGCTTGCAACCTGAATGGCGGTCAAGCAATACGAGGCTGCTTCGAAAGCAGGCCGGCGGAAACCTTGAAAATCTGCGTCGACCGGGGAAAAATGGGTTGCTGAGTGTGTTGGCGGCCTTGTTCTTCTGGGGAGTGATTCTGAGTGCCGAGAACAACGGGATTGTGGCCCAACAACGCTGGAAGCTTTCTGTCGACGACGTCTTCTGGGTCATCAGCAATCTTTCTCCCAAGTAAGCGCGGCGCGCAGCGGCCGCCCTTTTTCTGGCGCAGTGTCCTATGTTTCCCTATCTCTTCCTATCTGTTCCGGTCCTATATTATCTTATCTTATCGTTTTTACATAGTATCTTTCTTTTCGCGCTATCTTATCGATTATCTTATCTTATCGTTTCAGATCAACTTTTCGTTTTTTTGTGTTATCTTATCATTTCTATCTTATCATATCTTTATCTTTTAATAGCATACTTATCTATGCAATCACATGATGGTGCTGATTGTCTTGTCTTATCTGTGTCTTATCTTATCTCATTATCTTATTGTGAGAAGATATTGATGAGCACCACTAGAGAGGCTGATTGATCAGCAAAATATTCAAAGTCAGCTTAGAGGGGTGGCTGTGTAGGCGTAGTTGGCGGCCTGGATGCATAAGTCTTCCTGGGCAACTAGCAGGATTTCATGTAAGATATTAACGGACAAGGCTGCAAGATATCCATGGGCATTGGGAGCGGTCGTTTTGCATAAACACCATTTCAGACAGCATTTTTGCATTGGCTAAAGCCTTGACTACCTGTTCAACCAATCCTGGAGTCATAACGCAGATAATAATGCATCGCATTGCTGGGAGAATGGTGCAATGTTCCGATTGGCAGATCTCAAGGAACGAGACCACATTCTCTTGAGTTGTGGATCTGCCCTCGACGTGTACGTATATTTCCTTGACTACAATTTGACGAAATATATGGCGTCTCGAGCCTGAGACCCAGTCACGCCCTATGAGGCTGGCAGCATAGAGGGTTTCAGCATCGTCGTGTAAGAAGTTGAGGATCTCTTCCAGAATCTCGATGGGCTTGGCGGTGAACATAAAATTTGAGGGCGACCTTATGCTGCTTAGTTGTGGGAGTAAGTATCAAAATCATGGAATTATTGTCCATGAATGTAATTATAACAAGTCTGGTAGCTTTCCCCAAGAGGGTTTTGACGCATCCAGTACTGATCATGATTACTCTCTCCATTTTCACCAACTCTCATTAAATCATTTTCATCTTATAATTATCTCTTCATACATTCTACATACCCGAACGGTCTATCGTGGTCAGTGCTTACCAGCCTTAGTCCCTTGTAGACATAGATAGATGTCACTTTGTAACATTTGTAACAAGCTATGGAGTGGCAAATTTCTATGGTATGTACAAGGTATCATTATGTATGTCAAGATGATGCCCCCATCATCAGCCACCATCATTAGGGCTAGCCCATTTCAAACATCAATGGCAGGTGTACGCGTGTGTCTTGGGCCTTGTGTGTCTAGTAAGTCTGAAGAACCCAAAGAAAGAAATTCACTTGAGAATCACGCAAGCTGCCGGCGTCGTGAGTAGTTGTGAGTAGGCATGGATCATTGGAGATGGTCCAGCAATGCTCCTTCGGCCAACATCCTCTGACGAATCGGTGCTGCAATCTGAATCTGATTCTGAAGCCTCATCGGCGCATAGGTCTGGAGAAAATTAAATTGGGTATCAGGGTGGCCGAAAAGATACCCTGAGTTCATGATCAATAACAAGGACATACCAACAACGCCAAGATGCCTCAACTTCACAGGCGTAAGTTGTCCGTCATCGGAAAGTTCTGAAATTCACAAGCGAAACGTCAGTGCGGCACAAAAAACATCGTGTTATAATTAACGTACCATATCTGCCAAGTTGCCTAAAGGGCGTCTTCCATTTGGTTGGCGTGGCTTGTGGGGCAGGAACGGAGGAATCCTGCTTTATGACAGGCATGGCTTCCGGGCGTTGATGGCTCTTGGGCGCGAAGGTGGTCCCGACGGTGGGATTGAACCTCCAGGGAAGCGTATCCGTTGGCTTAAAGCTGAGGTCATAGTCATTCTAAAATGCATTTGATCAGCTGGGACCGCAGGAACTGGGAAGGCTTACCTCGGCAGCATCAAGAAACCAAAGGGCATTGCTGTAATTCTCTGGACGATCCTTCTGTGGAGTTCTTTCAAGGCATCTGGAGAAACTGTAGCAGAATCGAGAGAATTCTGCAACTTGCCCTATGTCTGACGGTGATTGTTCACAGTGAAGGGCCTGATATTGAAATGTGGATTGGACGGGTGTTCGTGTAAAACCAACGGAAACTTACAAGCTTTTCGCAAATTTGCCTCAGTATTTGAGTGTCCAAAGGTTTTGTGGATTCTTGGAAGAAAATGTTGTACAGATGGACCATAAATGGACGGAGGAGAACGAAGTGGTCGTTCACCGACATGGTGTCAGTGGAGTCCAAAGCGCCCTCTGCTGCTTTATAGTAAATCTCTCATTCCTCTAGAATTTTCCAGAAGAGTTAATGATGCAGGCCACCTGGACAATTGCTCAATGCTGATTTACGTATATTTGGCTATTTATTCACATTTACCATTTAGATTCCTGAATGGTCTAACACCGCATATGAACCGATGATTTTTTGGATGATTTCGAACCAAATCTAAGTCCAAAGAAGACATACTTAAACTTATTGTATCAGTCATCCACACAATTTGTGACACACCGGCCTCCAGTTATGTATCATGTTCAGGCCATAGCTATAGCTGTAGCAAAGTGGTTAGGAGTCCCGTACGTGTCTTGTCCAAACAGAGAGCTGGGGCTGTGCCATTGGGTTAATATTCCCCAGCTGCACTGCCACGATATATATAGTAAAATTACTAATACTTGGCCATGGTGGGATTTCTAATTTACTCACGCGACCGATTTACACCGAAGCGACCAATGCACACCGATTTACACCGAATAAAATGCACGTGAGCTCACATGATATGACGCAAGGTGCGTTATCTCAAGTCACCTCACGTTTGTCCCACTCGCCCTCCTATGCCCACAGCACCTACGGCCGACAACGCGACGACGGCGCGAATGACAAACCGAACGACAATGCAGACAACAGCGGGGCCCGGGCACCATGATGACGATGGCGGCGACCATGTCAGCGGAGGCAGCGCGGTAAGTTCACCCCACCCCCATCCGTTCACCACTGACCCAAGTTACAGCGATAGTTGTCGCTGGGACCCGCGCCATATCTAGTGTTTGCAGGTCCGGTCCAGTCCGGTCTTTTGCCCATATTTGGCAAGACCGAGACCGAGACCGGTCCAGGGCAGTCTCAAGACTGCAAAAGACCGATAAAAACCGACATAGACCGGTTTACATCGGTCTTGGGCGGTTCAGCAACCGACAAAAACCGGTCTCAACCAGTCCTAGTAAAGACTGGTTGAGAACCGGTTGTAGACCGGTCTGAACCAGCATTTTAGGCTGGCTTTTACCTGTAGAAACCATTTAAATAGTAGAAATTAGACTACTTGAGCGCATTTGCCCATATCTCAATGAGTTTGTAACCAAATACTATGTGTAAGGGCTCATTAGATAGGTATTTTAATGTTTTACCTTGGCCCTGGTTTGCGAAAGGCTAGCTTACTTAACGAATGAAACGTTGGCAAAAGCGTCTTGTTAGTAGTCTAGTGATGTAGAAATCATCAATTTAATTATAACTCAGTCAGATATTGCTCAATTACTTAGCTCTAAAATGCAGCTGGTAGATACAAATGCCCTTCATGTATGTGCAGGTTTGCGAAAGGTACGCGCGCTTAATGGTTGAAATGCGGGCAAAAGCGTTTATAAGCGCTCAAAATACTCAGTTGATCGTAAACTATTAATATCTTTGTCAGTTCTTATGCTAAAAATATGATTTTGGCATTGTTCGAAAGGTTTATTAATGTTCTACTATGCTGCAAAAAATCTCGCAGAAAGACCGGTTGCAACCGGTCCTAACCGGTTTTTATCGGTCTTTTGATTTGGAGAATCAGGAAAGACCGTGGACCGGACCGCGGTTGCGGTCTTGATCGGTCCATTCTATTTTCGGTCCACCGCGGTTATGGTCCGGTTTTTTTCCGGTCTTTTTCCGGTCTTGTAACCGGACCTGCAAACACTAGCCATATCGCCGTCCACGACCACCGCCCACGTCCGCGTTCACCTCCCTTCCCGCCCCCGCCTTCTCCTCTCACCGCTGCCACCCTCATCTTGCCGCGTGCCCCTCCCCTCCAACGAGGGATGTGGGCCGGCTGTCTGATTCACTGTGATGTCGGCGATGGCACCACCCGCCGCATCACTGCACATGCCTCATACTACACCAAGCCTGCACCCGCACCTACACATCCGCAGACTCGGCGGCGGTGAGGCGTCGCCCCCCATATGCCCACAGCACCCACGACCGTCAACGCGAATGATGACGTGAAAGACAACACGAACGACAACAGGGATGACGATGCAGACGACGATGCGGATGCGCGGCCATCTGCTCCAGTCCAGTGACTATGACGACGACGAATGAGCGCTGCTCATTCGTCTGCTTGTTCGTTGGCCGCCATCGCTTGCTCGGGCCCCTCACTGCGGCTATGAGGCTACGACGACGACGAACGAGCTGCTCATTCGTCTACCTGGCTGTCTCCGCAAGAGCGAGGTAAGTCCATCCTCCATCCGTTTACCTCACTGACTGGGAATTGCAGCAACATTTGGCGCTCCTAGCGCCTGCGCTACGTCGACAGCCACCTGCCATGTCCCTCATGAAGTCCCAACTACGGCTAACGAAGTGCACTTGCACCTACGGAAGCCAGTGACGAAAGAGCAGTGCTCGTTCGTCTACCTGGCCGCGGCCGTCTGCTTCAGCGCTACCCAACCGCTACGACCAACGAACGCTGTTCGGCGTTCTCTCGCCTGCTTGTTTGCTTGTTAGATGCCACCGCCGACAGCAAAGAACGAGCATTTCCTGTTGTCAACCTATCCAACGCCACCATCAACACCGCGAGGCGCCTCCTCCGGTCCCATCCAGCGGCTACAAGGATGACGGACGAGCACTGCTCGTTTGTCTTCTTGTTCGTTGGCCACCACCACGGCCATCTGCTCCAGCACCCCTCCGGGCCCTCCCTTCGCTTCCACCCTCGACATCTAATTCATGATGAATGAGCCCAGTGCTTGTGCATTGGCCTGTGCGTCGCCTGGAGGCTGGCTAGCGCCTCCCAACAGCTACAATAACGATGACAATATTAACAAGTCATTCGTCTATCAGCGCGACGCCGGCCTTCTCGCCTCCGCCACCCTGCTTGACCTGGGCCCGCCCTTCTCTAACCGTCGCAGCCATGCCATTTATCTCCACCCACATTTCCCAGTGCCCACTGAGATCGCCCGCGGCGGGCCACTTGTGTCGCTCCGCTGCCATGTATATATATATATTCTATTGTACATAGTATAGAAAAATATATCAACTATCATATGCATATGGGTCGACATGAGGCATTCTAGTGCCTATTTATCCCTTCCGTTATGACAGCCTAAAGAAATTAGGCTACAAAAAAGACAACACAAAAGACGAGTATTGCTATGTATCACTCGTGTTTACTAAAAACAATAAAGAGAATGTATGTAAAGACGAGTATTGCATGTGAAGCAGTGACCCACTAACACAAGTAGTGCAGATAATATTTTTTATCGGAAGAAAGTAAGTTAGATGAATCTTTTCTAGCTTGGCCATGCTGTTTCCATCTGTATGACCTCAGAATCTTTTGGAGGTTCTTGCTAATCCGAAGTAAATCCCTTGTTACAGAGATTGAGGGCCATCATTATCTTGGAATAAATTGTCTTTAGTTCTTTTAACACTTTAGTTTTGCTATAATACTGCCATTATGGTTTTTATAATCAATATACATTCCTTTTATAATAATGGTAGAGCTCGAGGCGAGAGCCAGCCACCGCTAAGGGTGGTTTACCCTTCATTAGGCTGGCTATGTTATCTGCCCGGCTAACTCCAGGCAGATAACTTTGCGCTCGCTGAGTGATTTAAGCACCCATAACTCGCTTTTATCGCTTCATATTCTGCATGTATACTATGTATGTAGTGCAGAATGAATCTGTCTGCTAGGAATTTACAGAGAGTCCGCACAAGGCGCGAAATTTGCAAATGGCAGATAACTATGGCCAAATGTTATCTGCCAATCACATGACATGGCGCGTCTCATCTTCCCAAATTCCTGCCCGACCGTCGAGATTTCGTAGTTTTGCACACCTCTCATCAACATTGTAGTGGCAAAAAAAATACATGCATGGATATATATTTAATATCTTTCACACAAAAAAAATTGAACATCTGAGAGTGACTTTTACATGTGTAATCCGCTCTTTTGTTTTCAGGGCTTCAGAAAAGTACTTGGTTTCGGTGCTATTTTTGGGAAAGCTCGGGATCTCCCTGGGTCAAACAACGCACCACAGGGGCTCCAAACCTCCCTGTGGGAAACACGAATTTTCACCGAACAGTCACATGGCTCTCGTTGATTACTCTTGGACTTCTGCCAGTGCCAGCTTCTTCCTCACCGTGTATGAGCCTGTGCCTTCTTTGGATGTGCGCTATGCCTTCACGCGTCACTGCACTTTACATTTGCGGATACCTTTTACGCTGCACTTCAAGTTATAATGGTGGATCCAGCTAATGGGCCGGGACAGTTGTTGGATTATTGTCCACAGTAGGTGACTTCGATCCACAGGCAACATATTTGGCTAATATCTTCATCGATTTCATGGACAAGGTCTACGATGTTACGGAGTTCTTAGATGGTGAGCGATTGAACGCTACGATATCAACCGATAAAAAAACTGACATGTAACTCGTAGAGCACCCCGGAGGTAGCAAAATTATCCTCAAGTATGCAGGGACGGATGCAACGTACGCATACTTGTTCCGGCAACAGAGGTCAATTCACTAACCCTTTTTCTTGCAGGGAGGCCTATGAACCCATCCATCCAAAACAATCTTCCGATCCAGATACAGTAAGCGATTGAACACAATGGTCATTTCGAATCCTAAACACGTGCTTAGCATCGGCGCCATCGACCCAAATACCGTCGTCAAAGTCGTCAAGGAAGTGACGGGAGAGGACAAGAGGCGCCAAGTACTGATGGATGCCAGACCTCCGCTGGGTGAAATTTCAAACCTTTACGATTTCGAGGTAATGTTTGTTCAGCTGGTTGCTTAGGCGTTCGTTGATTAGGCTGTGGCGAAAGCTGTCCTTCCACCAAGCTTGGGCGTACTACTCTTCTACCTCCGACGACGAGATCACAATTTGCGAGAATCGTGCTGCGTACCAAAGGTGTTTTCCATCCTCATTGTTTTCTTAGGTATTTAGCTCATGAAACGAGCAGAGTTTGGTTCCGTCGTCGTGTCCTTCGCGACGTGACAACCGTAGATTGGTCAACAACTATCCTGGGATGCAAATCTTCCCTGCCCGTGTACATTGTAGGACAGAACATCATTTCATTCTCGTGGTATTGACTAAATTTTCAGTCCGCGACAGCCCTCGGTAAACTGGGCCATCCAGATGGCGAACTCAACCTCACAAGAGCGGCCGGCAAGCATGGTGTGATTCAGATGGTGATCTCTAGGTATGGATGAATCTATCAAGGTCAAGCGCTCAGCTTACACCTATTTTAGTGACAATAATCCAGCCGTTCTGGTCTCTTATTCGGGAAAGGAGGTCACCAATGATTTTAGGTGACTCTACGCTCTTGCAGAACTGGATGTTTCTGTGGCTGGATTTGCTGTTAAGCATTTGAAAAGCGTTCCCTACCAAATGCAAGTTAGCTATGCATATTCGTATGTCGTTACTCATGCGCATTTGGTAGATAAGCAGACCAGGACCACCAGTTCATCCTCGCATTCAGCCCATATACGCCGGGTCCATCATTAGCATCCAATTTGGGGTTGCAATCGCTTTTGTCGCTCGAGGTAGTGCTTATTCGTTTCTGCAAGTGCTTGTACTCAAATGTATATTCAGGATCAGAATATCGCGATCGTCTTGAGCTGAAATTGACCAACGACAGAACTCTTCATCGGCGTCAGCCCGACTTCCAACTTTCTTCTAATTTTGACTGCTACGTCAATGATGAAGGATTCTTTCGATCTTGAAAAAATCGACGCTTTCAAGCCTGATCATGAGTACGCAATATTCGATGTATTACAGATGCTGAGCAGCTATTTACCATCATATACATATTTTAGGGCCGGCCATACAAATTTCTCTACCATGAAGCCATTCTCTATGGCGCTTCTCCTTTGGTAACAGAACTTATTAAATATATCTGCCTTGGCATTTCTGAATAGACTTGAATAGAATCCACTGAAATTCAGCCTCCCTCCTGAGTTGGCAACTCAGCCAAGCTGTCCTTAAATCAAGTTGGTTGACTGTTGAAACTCTGCTAGATAATTGTGTCAACTCATCCGCGCGCAGATCCAGAAGTCGTCCGACAAAGTCCGAAATTGACTACACAGCTTGCCGGGCGCAAGGATAGACTTAGCTGGCTCATTGGCTTCATCAACGAGAATGGGCGTTGGTCAAGGTGAGAGATGAAAATGAATATATCTATGTTTCTGGCAGTATTGAACAAAATGCTACAGTCAGATGTCGCGTCAAAGTCGTCAAAGGTTCGCCATAGATGCAAAAAAAAACTATATAGTTCCCACCAACTATGCCTCAGCTACAATCAATTCCTATCGTGCGTGTCTTTTTCGGCTGCGGCAAGTTAATGTATTGTAATCATTTTCCGCAGGACATCACATTCGCAGAGCCTTCTCGAAGATGCCGTTGTGGCATTAATAGGAGAACTTCGTGATGGGGCCCATGAAGATGTTATGAGAGTCTTCTTCCGCTCACGGCGTAAGAGACATTGGCAGGCTGTTGAAGAAAGTTGCAGACCTTGTGAATGCTGCAGCAAAATCACCCACCGGAAATGTGAATGCACTCCTTCCGGAAGCTAATCGAGTATTGGTAAGCTCCTTTTGTCAGAATTTATCTTCTTCAGGTTAATAGTTTGTTGCAGACTGTCCTCCGATCCGCGTCCCAGTACAGGGCATACAATCTACTTGGACAAGCTGACGCTGTTCTGTTACTATTCGACAAAAACAATAGAACCGACATAGGGTCGTGGAAAAAATAGAGAACCAGGGTCACAACTTCCTTCTTGCTTTGGTGTTGTTCGAATCTCTCAAGAGAGACTGGGCTGGCTAGGTGATTGGCTACTTCGACAAATCGTTATCACACACCAAAAACAAGGTGTGGATATGCCGAAATCCAGGCATGGATCAGCTGCGTTGGCTCTCCTCCAAGATGCTGAAGGAGCAAGTAATCTAGAAGCGGAAGCGAAACATGTAAGTTCCTTTCATTCTGAATGCTTATCTGACTATACTGACTCATTTATCAAAGCTGATGTTGAGCGTCGGAGCGTCGGAAAATCGTCATATCTGGCTCAAATGCAAGGTTCGGATACCTGCTGGAAGAAATCTGCTCTGTTCTCATCCAAGCTTGCTCCCAATAATCTATCGACGGCCAACTGGATACAATTGTCAAAGCAAGGGAGAACGTAATGGGCAAACAAGCCTTTCTCCATGTGAGTTGAAATGCGTTTCGACTAATTTCCATGTGGATTCTGATTTATTTTTCTTCGACAGATTTTCAAAGATATCCCGCGACAATTACTTCAAGGAAAAGCACTATCCATCTGCTCCTAAAGCGCCGACTTTGGATCCGTATTGCATTGCGGCCGCTGCAAGCCACCGCAGTTGCAGCCCCTTCCCCCGCCTTTCAAATATTCTTGCGACGCCTGCTGATGCCCGCCTATGTCATTGTGTTAGGTCGCTCGGGTAAGATGTTTTCGCCCTACGAGATCGCATTTGACGAACCGCCTATGGGCCCTCCCAACTTCAATACCTGCGCTTTCGTCATGGGACGCTGCCGCCGCCGCCCGCCTACCGCCGCCACCCAGCCCCAGGAATACTCCAGCAACGTCGGGCGCTCCGTCAACCTCCAACCCCCAGCAGGTGAAGCTGACAAAAAAACAGAAGTCTCTGTTGCAAAAGAGGGCCCGCCGCAGGTCAAGCGCGCCGACACCGTGACGGAGGCAGGAAGTTCCTTCAGGGCGTGCGGCCTGAAGCACAGGAGCACAGGAGCCGAGCCGCCGTAAATGCCCTCGAGCCTGTCGTCGACTACCAGGACGTTTCGACGAAGTTCTCGTTGTTTTGATTTACATCTGCTCCTAAAACTACTATGCAGTCACCTCAAACTCGATATGGACATGAATTTCGATCGCTCTGTTTACTGGACAAATCTTGTATCAGTGGACTTCGATGTATGTCTTCTTTATCGCCTTTCTTGAAATACCGCTAATATTTGATAACTAAGTGCATGGATGCATGAAAGGAGGGGAAACACACCTGAGAGATGGGATGACGCGTCGTCATCCTCTTCGCGCGGTCTCGAGCTCTCGATTTTTCGTGCCGTCGAGCTCGCGCGCCATTGGGCCCACACGATCCCATTTCAGGCATCCTTAATGACCTCGGAGAAATTGCTACCAAGACTCCGGAAGTCGCCGCTGACCAGGTTTTGACGAACAACAGCGACATCGAACAAGGAATGGAGTTCAAGTTTTCTTCTTCCGTTGACGACGTCTGTCGGATTCACCATCGCTCTGAGGACTTCTTTCATTAATCTGAGGCTATGAAAATTTCACAATCGCAACCGGTATCCCTTTCCTCGTGGAAGGATAGATCGAGCTCAACGCTTCGACCACGAACGAGTGGAAGTTCGGCGCCTCCGAGAATTTCGCGAAGGGCTACGAGGAAAACTTCGCGATCCTACCTCCATCGGAGGAGCCGCTGGCCGGCGATTGCCCCAACCTCCGCCGCATGAACATGACACTGGAGATGGCGATGATGACGCCGACGCCGGAGGTGTCCGACTTCCCAAAGGCAGACTTTCTCCAGCACCCGGGTCTGAATTGGGGTCCAAACGAGGAAGATCTCCTGACTCGGATGACGGATTTGAGCGTGTAACCCAAGCGTCGTATCGATGCATGACAATTTGCATGGGTCATCCGTGAGGAGCTCGAGCCATCGTTACTTCCTCCTGAACGCGTCCAAAAACGCGTAACGGATAACAAAGCCAAATGAAAGAGGGCACAGACACCTCTCAAGGAAAACCTCAGCTGTTATCCAACATCTCAGCATGGCGCGACCATTCAAAAGTCTAACCTCACTCCATCAAAAGATCCCCACTTTGGCCTCGTGCTCCTTCGACGAGATCGCAGATGCCGCTCAACCAGGCCAGCCTCTCTTCCTCCAATTGTGAGCAATCACCCTTATAGTTCTCTGGAAGTGCGCTAACGCCTGGAACTTGTTACTGTTAGGTATGTGAACCGTGACAGAGAGATCGCAAAGAAATACGTTCAACACGCTGAGAAGCGGGATGTGAAAGCTCTCTTCATTACTGTCGATGCGCCTCAGCTTGGTCGTCGCGAGAAGGATTAAGGCTGAGCACGGGTGCGGGTCCACAAAGGTAACCCGCAGGTATACCCGTGGGAATACCTGCGGGTCCAGTGATCCGCGGATCCGGGTCACCCGTGACCACGGGTCGGCGCGGATCCAGGTATGACTTTTGGCGTCGGCAGGTTTACCTGCGGGTACCTTCGGGTCGATCCGTAAGTTGGAGCTCCGCTTCAATCGACTCAACCAACATCCAACGGGGAGATTTCTCGTACCCTGCTCACCACCCGCGCTCATCGCCCACGCTCACCAGCCACGCTCACCGCGCCCACCGCACTCCCGCGCACCAATGACGAAGGAAGGGGAGGAGAGAGCAAGGGGAGACCCGGGAGCGGGAGACCCACAAGGTACGCCCCCTACGCATTCCGCCCTCGCTCGCCGCTGACCATGACCGCTCCCCACAGCCTCCATGCACGCTGACGAGGCGCTACGGCCAGGCGCCCCCGCTCGATACGCGCCCGCCCGCGACGTCGTGTCACGTCACCCACCCGCGACGCCCGCACACGACGACAACGGCCCCGCACCGCCCGCCACGTCGTCCCGCGGCGCACGACACCACGACGACCAAGGCCCCGCCCTCCCGCGACATCGTGCCGCGGCGCACGCGCACGATGACAACAGCCACCCGACGCCCGCCATGTCGTCCCGTCCCGCCCCCCGCTCGCTGTGCACCTGGCCTGCCACGTCACCCGCCCGCGACATTGTGCCGCGGCGCCCGCACACGATGACATACTGCCCGTTATGTCGTCCCACGACGCCAACAACGGACGCCCACCACCCGCCCCGCGGCGCCCGTACACCCCGACCACGGCCCCGCACCGTTCGCCGTCGTCCCGCGGCGCACGACATGATGACGACGGCTCCGCACCCACACCCCTCCCCTGCACCGTCTGTGCATACAACGGAGCTGCTCATAAAGCAGCTCCCGCGGCGCAAAGACGCATAACGGGAGGGTTTCTGACCCCGTTTGTGGCCCCCATTGCGGGTACCCTGCGGGTACCTACAGGTAACCTGTGAGTACCTGCAGGGATCCGCGAACAGACGGGTTTACCCTCGGGTACCTGCGACCCGCAGGTAAATGACCCGCGGATCCGGGTGATCCGTGGGAACAAATCTTTGCGGGTGCGGGTATGGCTTCTGGCAGTCGAAATACCCGCGGGTAAGGATCCGGGTAACCTGCGGGTGCACCCGTGCTCAGCCTTAAGAAGGATATGCGTATGAAGTTCGTTGATGGTGCGGGCGCGAAGGTTTAAGAAGGCCAACCGGACGTCAAGAAGGATCAAGGTGTCGCCAGAGTAAGAACACCGAATGTATCTCTTGAACGTGCTTGCTGATGTTACTGCTAGTCCTTCATCGATCCTAGTCTCTCATGGAAAGACATTCCTTGTTCCGAAGCATCACAAACAGTATGTTATCACTCACTCTCACTGTCTTGTCACAAACCCTGACACATGACGCTACAGTGCACATCATCCTCAAGGTACGCAATCACGGTCTTTATCATCGCGAAGTAAGCTAATATCTGGATTTTAGTGATTGATCACTGTGTCACGTTTCTTTTTTTTTAATTCTCGCCATGATAGTCGACTCCTCAATTTATGGCATGAAGCATGATACGCCAATTATTACGTTACGATACGATATTCAAGTGACCCTTAGATGAAGAAATGGAACGACACCTGTACATGTATGTCTCAACATTCTGACCTGATCTATTCTATTCATTCGAGATACACAGTGAACTGCCATCCTTCTGGACAAGGCTCGACTTCTGCCAGCTTCTTCCTCACCGTGTTGAGCCTTGGTCCGCACTACACCCTCACGCGTACTGGACTTCACATCTGCGGATACCTTTGCTCAAGTCTCGGGCAGTGAAGTCCGTCCCATCGGCGATGGCAGGAGGCTTCTTTTTCTGTAATCGCCCAAGCTTGTGAAATTTCAGCACCAGCATCGGCAGATCCGTGGATCACGATACGCAGGTTGGCGACGTGGTATGAAGATCCGACAATCTTCCATGAGTATTGGCTCCTTGTGCGGTTGCTCATTACGTCCGAACACTCCCTGGGACCTGTGGCCGGCCAGCTATTGAGCCAGGAGGGTGACATGTGGGTTGCGCAAATACCTCAACAAGCTTGGGAAGGAAGGAGAAGGAGGAATAGGCGGCCATGTTAGGAGAAGAATTGGACTGCAATCGCAGAGGTATGTTGCCAATGTTCTCAGTCACTGTTTCTTACCAACCAACGTCTTCAGATATGCGATGATTTGAAGAACGCATTCTTCGAGACCGGCCCGCGAAGATGCGGCTGCATCTGCACAGCCTGAAGGAATTCAAGACAATGCCACAGTAACTATGCTACCCGATAACCCTACGATACCGGCTGCTATCGAGGAAGCACTCGCGCCAGCTGTGCGATTCGAGACCGCGCTCCGGCAGCACAGTGTGCTTTCTGATCCACACATCGGCCTAATCGATGTTTTCGACACCCCTTCGCGCTTCCGTACATCCCGCCACCGGACTTTTGACAACGCAACGGATCAAAATGCCAGTTATTTGTTTCTCCAAGATCAGCGCATTGGCGGAAGCCCTCTTGTGTAGCCGATGATTCACTCTTTTTACTCACGGAGTCCTCGAGCAACGCTCAAATTGGGACGTTGTAGTCGCTGGAGGATCGGGTCCAAACCACAGCCAGACAGGAAATGAGCTATGCAAGTTGTATTTCAGCGGCCGGTATTCGATGGCAGATATTGACATATTCCTCTGGGATGTTGTCGCCGTCCGCAAGGCCAATGTCATCTCAATCTACAGTATTTACATGTTCATCATTTGTCAAGTAACATCTGAATACTAATAAAATCTTAGCCCAATATCCTTGTCGTCAAATCCAAATCATCCTTCGACTCTATCAATCCCCAACCGAAATACTGATCGGATTTACGTCGATTCCAGAAGCGTGTTCTTCGATGGTCAGTGCTACATTATTATCGTCAACTGTCGGATCCACTCTGGTTATATATTGGCTCAATGAAAACGAGACAGGCAAGCATGTTTGGGCAACCCCACGGTCTATGGCGTCAATTTTGACTCGGATAAATACGATCGACATGACCAGGAGGTCGCCATCGTATGAAACACGACTTGTTAAGTACGCGCTGTGAGGTTGGGAGATCTCGTACCCTGCTCTGCGTCGAGATGAAATTAATATGGAGGCATGTTCGAGATAAATTCATCCACAAAATTTGCTCTAAGCCATCGTTTCAGCTATATGATCCAAACCTCAACAATGCCCCTTGGCCTTGCACGGCTCCCACACAGCAAACTAGAGCTGAACTAGAGCAAGAAAAGTCTACTAGAATGCTATAGCACTATATAGCATTAGCCTGCAATTCTGTAGCACTACATACCATTGCCTGTTAGCTATACAACATGTTGTAGATCCCAAGGTGGCCTAGCTAGCTCTACATAGTTGGAAATTCAATCGGAGAAATTTCCTATTTAGGTTGTTCACCTGAACCAATGGGAGGCCATTTAAAATCTGATAAAAACTACACTAATATACGGTCGAAAAATGCTGGCTACGAGCGGCTGCCTATGTACAAAATAAAGGAGAACTACGAGTATTGGTGTCTCCAGATGCTGTTTGACATGTTGGTGCTAAATCTGAGACGACTACGTGGCTAGAAGTAGCACGGGTGGATGGTGTGAGTTATTGATTGGTTAAGGACAACCTGCCAGTGCAACGCACCTAATATAAAACATCGTGACTCTGTCGCCTGCAGAGGAATCAGCTATGCTGCCGGTGCTGTATCATAAAAGCAGACAGCTCGAAAGAACTTACATTCCCTGCTGTGCCCAACGAGCACGGTTTATTTCAAACTTTTGATGGTGATAGGCGCTGGGTTTAACGTCGCTGATTGCCATCATCATTCCATAGAATGAAGGGCGATAGCCTTGGGTTGTGAATGGTATGGATGACCTTTGAGTGATGCCGCGGCTCCATTCCTCGAGAACATTTTTGATCTAGATGGATAGAGATGCCCGAAGGGCAGTGGAGATGCCAAAAAAATAGTGAGTAGAGCAAGAGGAGAGAAAAATGCAACACATACACATGCCATAACCAAGGCGATTGCATTTTCGGGAACCTTCTCGGAGAAGTCATCAGGGAATGTCGCAGCGAGCGACTCGTTTCCACCATAGAAAAATTTGTGAATGAGCGCGGGTATTGAAGGGTGGGCAATGTTGTCTATTTTCCCCTAGATGTAGAAGGAGAGTCAGATGCTGTAGAGTTAGGAAAGGATAACATTACATTGACGTCCAATACACCTCGATGAAACACCAACCCTTCGAGGACTGAATTTATGCTGTCCTGTGTGATGCGCTGACGCTCGAGTTGGCCAGGAATGTCAGCCGTGTCAGGTTTGAGGATGGTATGGTAGTGCATCTCCACGACATTGACGGCCATCTTCTTGAGTCTGCACCGAAAGGTTGCACCTTCATTGAAGACCTATATTAGAAAGTACATGGCCCAAGCAGTCATTAGTATTGGGTGATTGAGCATGGGCGAGTACGTACAATACCCTCCATTTCTCTGGTTATTTTCCGAGCTACAAATTGATGATACTTTGAATAAATTGGGAAGAATAAAGTGGGAAGAATAAAGTGGGAAGAATGAAGGGGTAAGGGAAAATGACTCACAGCTCACTTCTTCACCTTCGGCGCGCCTCTCAGCGACGATCTGCCATATAAGTTCCCTTATCTTTTCAGCACTTAAATCCCTCTCTGGAAAAGGATCAGACTGTTCGAGGACGATGGACCGCTGCCAGCGTCGTTTTGCAGAAGCAAGGATGGCCCTCCAGTCCGGCGGGTAGCTGCACAGTGCATGAGGCTTAAATCCTGGTTCGCCTTCATGTCTGAGGACCCCCTCTTCGACGGCACCGTCTGCATCATAGTCAGCGTCGACATTATCCAAGTGGCCATTACCCATATTTCTATCATGCCAGCCATTTCGAACCTGGATTGCGGCCCTATTCGCGGACTGCTGTTCAGCAAAGGCGTACATTCGCTGAGGGTTTGGTGCACGGTTGGCACGGTTGTGATTGCGATGCTCTTGAAGAACATCGCGGACGTCATTTTTGCCGTCGCCGTCGTCGCCAGATTCATTGGAGTCTCCAGCAGTTGGCTGAGGCTGTATGGATGAAGTAAAATAAGTAATCAAGCTCATGATCATGATTCTCAACATAAGAAAGTAATTGAACGGCCTACGTTGGCAAATGTATCGGGGTGCAAAGCAGCCTGAAAGTTGGCCTCATCTTCTGATGGAGAGTTTTGATCAAAGCCGGCTATGGTATACGTATGGTTAATTGCGCTCAAAAGAATATTATTGATTCATACACGGAAGATCGCCCAACCCATTGTTCATATCTGCAGGGCCCGCGTAGTCGTCATCTTGAGGTGCCTGTTCATCCTCCGGCGTATCAATAGGCACCAAGCCAACGCCATCCTTAAAGTAGAACTTAAGTGGTTCGAAATTGCCTTCAGGCCAGGCGCCTTCACCCATAGGGTCATCTTGATAGGAAGGGGCGCCGGCTTGGGCCAACGTGGCATCTTCAGCATGTTCTTGTGAATGGTTGTCTCCTTCGGCGCCGTACATTTCCGAGTTATCTGACCCATCTTCCTGCCCTGCCGGTCGTTGTTCAGGTGCAGTTTCTTCATTTTCCCTGGGGTGCTGCAGGCCTTGCGCCCAATATTGGACATTAGCATTATGATCATGAGCAGCCGCATGGCGGTCGTTTACATTAGAACCTTCTGAATACACTGTTAAGATGCTAAATTCTGTAGAGCAAGGGAACGTACCGTTGTGTTGAATTGAAGGATAATTATTGCGAGGCTCGGGTTTATCATTTCTCGCGAATTGAGAACTAGCGTTGAATTCTCCGTGGGCGGTGGGGGCCTGTATTTGCAGGCCATACTGAGATCCGGGAAGCCTATGCTGAAGGATGGGCACCGGAGCCGGCTGGAGGGGTGGGTCGGGGCGTATAGGCAGCTTGTGGGCGGCTTTGACGGATTTTTGAGCCATAGCCTTTCAGATAATTGAGCGTCCTGCCTGTACCCAATGCAACAAGGAGAATTACCAATTTTCTGTGCTGGCGTTGAGGCACCTGAGGAGGGCCATTTCATTCTCGAGGGCACTGGATGGGAAGGAGCCCATGCCGCGGCGAGGGCGGACTGCTTCTTGGAGCCGGTTTTTGGGTCTAGGTCAGGGCGAATGCTCTCGACAGCTTTCTGAAGCTGGACGGCGCGGCCACCTACTCCTCGGGTCGTGCGAGTTGGGCGCTTATTGGAGTCAGCTGCGGGCGTGTCGTTCTCTAGAGCCTTGGTCAGAATAAAAGAAAACTTGTATTGAAATCAGAGACGTACCCTTTTCAAGTTCAACATGGGCGGCCGGTGGGTCTAGAGCCGAAGTCCTTGAGCTCTGCACTGTATTGAGAAAACACTGCTGCATTAGTAAAGAATATCGAGTTTGAGGAAACAAATGCTCACTGCTTGCGGCCGATGGGGCGTCAGCCGCTGGCCCCGCGCGCAAAGTTTTTGGCTGCCTTTTAGGTGACGTTGGGTTTTGGTTTGCGCCAAGGTCATCTCCAGGCCTTTTTCTGCTAGTCGGCATTATAGTGGGGGGCGGTATGGTACTGCGTTTGGCAGAGCTCTTGGATGGGGTGGCTGGTGGTTGGGGTTGAGAGGCAGCTTGAAGTTGAAGTTGACGTTGAATGGGCGTTGCTCCGTTTGGACTCAAAACAAGCAAATATTTATGGAATGTATTTAACTCTATGTCCTTGAAAGACAAACCTAGTTTGAATTGAATTTGGAACGGCATGCGCCACTAGGGATCAAAGTGTTACATATATTGAAACAGTATTTGATAATATAAAACAGGGATACAAAACCTTCAACTAATCTAAGGTGATATTTATGTGCGAGTTTCCTGCAATAATGATGGAGTGCGTATCTAGTAGTAGAAGTTTAGTCAGTAATAGGGTTGGATGAAAAACGGAGAGGACCCACTGCCATAGATGAGGCGGAAAAAGCCCGGTGCGATGGAAGAGAGCTGGAAGCCACTGCATTTGATAAGGTCGACAACACCTCGAGCTTGGCTCTCAGCTTCGCAAAGCCACCTCTCTACAGTTTCTTCCTCCATACGGGCCTGCCGAACCTTCTCCGCTGCCAATATCTTCTGGTGCCGGTAGGCATCCGTACGTCGGTATGCCTCCTGGAGGAGCTCAATGGCCTCATCAGGTGTAGAAATGGCATCGGAGCCCTGTAACTTTAGAGTTAGTCAACATAACAGGGAGGGATAGAGTATCTCACAAACCATCCTTAGCATTAGCAATGCCTGCTCAGGCTGTGTTGCCGGGGAACCCTCGGCGCATGGGGCGTATGGGTATGACATTTCTTTGAATCTAGGAAGGGAGATTAGCTGTGCCTTCATATTAGGAAGAGAACTATGCAGACTTACTAGAGAGTAGTGGGTTGGGTTGGGGGCGGGACAATGGTGTGCAAATAGGTTCTGTAAGGGGTCCGTTGTGATGGTTTAAGTTGGCCTTGATTAATGATTGACGGTTCCACTCCACACAAACACCGAAGTCAGATCTAGTGGTGAAAAACGGTTTAATATTAAACGCATTAACCCAAGACGCCCGACGAACGTCTCCGCTCAGCCCACCAAACACGGCGCATCCGCCAACTAAACAGCCGCCCGACTGGCGGGCTCTCCACCCAAACCATATGCACGGGTAGGCCCCCCTTCCACTATCACACATACCCCTTCCCCTGCAGTGCCCCGTCGGGGTGCAATTTGCATGCGCCGCCGTGCTGCGTGTCGGGGCCGACCCTGGATCCGTATCGTGGCCGCGGCCGCTGCACCTCCCATTCGCCCCTTCTGAAATTCGCCCGACGCCGTGCAATTGCTGACCCATGCCCATGTCTTTTACAGTGGGGAGCGGCAATGCACCAGTAAATATTCAACTCCGCCGTGTTTTCCCACACGGTCATTTTTCTCGAAATGAGTGTCGTCGGTTTTGGATTCAATCCTTGCTCATCTACAGCACAATTATAAGAAAAGTGAAGAGGCCATTCAGTTTTAAGGAAGCAAACTTGGTATATGTTGGAAACATTTTTATTTAAACTATTCTTGCCATCCCAATAGGATTTCTTTTTGCCTTTGAACACAACATAATTCAACTTTTTTTACCAACATTTCCTAGCTAAAGTAGTGACATTTCATGCTGACAAGAAATGAGACCGAGAAAATTGCTAAACGAGCTCAAAAATAGTGGGCGAGGAATCTCCGAGATGGACCATTGGACGTCAAATCGTCATTTTTGATCACGTGCAACGTGACGGAAATAAATCAGCATCCAATAATGCGCGTCGCGTACGCCCCGATTTCGCGATTGTACATCCCATTCCCTCGAAAACCCATTCCTACTCGTGACATTAGCTTACTTGATGACATATTCCAAAGGAAACGCACAAAAGGCGGCCAGAAAGGCGCTCCCAAGCCCAAAAACTCGCCACACAGCACTTGAAAACTCAAGCAAAAGTGCCGGAATCAGATGCGACCAACAAGGAGAATCTCTCACCAAATAAAAAAGTATCCAAGGTGGCAATCAAGGAGCTTAAAATTCAAGCATTAGTTGGAGCAGTTGAACGATACCTTATACACATGGGAAAAGCTGTGGAGGATGCAAATCCTGATACAGGCTTAGTAGAACATGCAGATTCAGATACCTTAGCAGTATTGCATGATTCTGATGTTGATAGCGACGCGGATATGGAACTTAATTACTAATCACCAATCTACATATAATATTCTACTATTCTACCAAATTTCAAAGCTTTTGACGAAGTAGAACACTCCTGCATTGTCGAAACAAAATCATGGATGGGCGACGACACACAAGATCATGAATTTGGCGGGGACCAAACATGACCAAACGTTACGCGAATTTTGGAGGCGTTGCCGCTCCCCATTTACAGGGGGTACTACTAGTACCCGCTCCGGGAAAGCATGATGACCAGCTCGGCGCCGCTTCTTCATTCTACATCCCCCGCCGTCGTGGCTCTCTATCTCGGACCAGAGGAGCCATCGACAAATTGCTCAAAATCCCTCGCACACATCCGAATTCGATGCGTTCAACACGATGTGTATGCAGGGCGATCAACTCACCTCGGGCTTTGTGCGTGCCATCTCCATAGGCAACTGGTCATTGAAGTGCTTCAAGATGGAGCGCGCTGGCGTCACGCATATCCTAAGCCGCCTGAGCTTTATCTCGGCACTGGGGATGATGATGCGTATTTCGTTGCAGTTCGAGAAGATGCGCGAGGTCAGTGGGCCGCGTGCGCTGCAACCAAGTCAGCGGGGTGTGCTGTGTCCGAGTGATACCCCCGAAGGAGAGGCTTGTGGGCTGGTGAAGAATTTGGCGCTCATGACACACATCACGACGGACGCCGAGGAAGAGTCGATCATCCGTCTCGCATTCATGTTGGGTGTGGAAGGTCGGTCGGTATTCAAAGCCGTTCTACAAATGTGCTACTGAGTTCCCCAATATTACTTTTGTAGATATCAGTCTGACAGGCACAGAGATATAACTATATGGCCCCACATTTTTGTGGTGAACGTGAATGGTACGATCATTGGCCTAATGAAAAATCCGTCCCGCTTTGTGCAGCAATTCAGGAAGCTTCGACGTGCGCGCCGCGTCAGCAAATTCGTGAGCATCTACATCAACAACGGTGCACGGATTTGTTCGCCCTGCCATTATGATCGAGAGTCACTTCCGAGCACATCGTTGTAAGTATTTCTACCCTTTTCTGCCGTGTGTGAGTTCTCTGATATTGAATTCTCCCAGCTTCTCAAAAAAGCAAAGCTACATTCAACGACTTCCTGCCAAGATCGCTCGTGCAAGGTAATCCACTCTCACCTGTATCCCCTTTTCTTGATTCTGACTCAACCCCCTCTTTTGTACAGAGGTCCGCCGGCAACGCCAACACGACAGCCCACGGAAGGTTGTTCGCGAGGGAGGTCTACGTCTAGGCGAGATGGAGTGTGGCCGTCTGATCGGGTATGGCGCGACACAGCCGTTGCTGTAACGGCTACTGCAAGAGCTCGAAGAAGATGGCACAGCTGACGATCCCGTATGCGGCGAATCTGCTGTTCCAGGAGGTACGATTTTATGTATTTTCAGTTGTGTGTTTTGAGTTGTCTTCGCTGATACTTGTCCTTTAGTTGATGGCGATGAAGGTGGTACCCGCTTCATTCTGGACGAATACCTCGTCATCACATTTGGAACATCCATACTCGTCTAGTGCTTTGAAGTCCGGTCCGGTCCGGTCTTTTACCCTCAATGGGCATGGACCGAGACCGAGACCGGTCTTGCCAAATTCAGATTTTACCAAAAACCGGACCGGACCAATGTAGACCGGTCTTTTGCGGTCTTTTGCGGTTGACAGACCGGTCCCAACCGGTTGTGGTTGAGACCGGTTCCCAACTGGTCTAGACCGGTCTTGTGCAATAAAAATATGCGATAAAGGCGATATAGACTCGATTATATACAAATAAAGTAAGTACGGGTGTGCGCGCATGCACGTAGCCATGTTAGTAAATAGACTATCAATAGTTAATACCACCTATTCAACTCTTCTGTTTCGCGATCCCATCTTAAGTTATCAATATCGTCACTGAGCATCTCCTCGAAATCAAAGGCGCAGACCTCCTCATGCTGGAAAGAGTTCCATGCCGCCATATTGAATAAATCAGGTCCCCATGCTGATTTCATGACAACTAGTTCCTCGAAAACTGTAGGTCCCAGACTTGCACGGCGATCTGTCGCAATCTGTTTACTACCCGAGAACATACGCTCGCACGGAACAGAGGAGGCCTGAGCCGGAAGAACATCAAGCGCTATACGCGCGAGGGTCGGAAATGACTGAGCATGATTCTACATGCTGGCGTAAGTGCGTAAACCTGGGCGAAAGTATTTAATATGCTTACCTGCCACCATTCGACGAGATCCACATCCTTCTTTACCGCGCGATGCGTTGTTCCGAGGTAGCGGCGTAATTCGGACGCCCATCCCTCTTCTACATCATCAGAGAGCAGAGTTTCACGATGCTTGTCGAATTCTGATTGTTCGCCGGTATTCTCCGAGTCAGGTTCAACGGGCGCCTCATTGGGAGAGAAAGAGGGAGCGGCCGAACGTTGTGCATAGTACTGAGACATCTAATAGTTCATATACAATTAGTTGAGCACTGGTCATAAAATAGAACTGGCTTTAGATGGCGTACCGTTCTCTCGACGACCTGTTTGGCTTCGTCTTGCCAGTCTCTAGCATCAAGATTACCTGCTTTAATCTCTGCCGCTTGCTCCTCAGGACCACCCCATGCGACTTTGATGTAGTTGAGCTTGTAATATGGATGAAGTACTGTAAAATGTTCATTAATGTTCGTCTAATTAGTTAGATTTAAACCTTACCAAGCGCTAGAACGAAGCAAGGCTTATCATCGAGGCGCGAATAATACTTTCCGAGCTTGTCCAAACCGACTTGGAGGGCATCCTTGTAGAGGGAATACTTCGGACTGTCGCGCTTCTTTTCCCATGCGGATTGAAGCTCTTCGAGTGCGGGAAGCGCTCGCCAGAGGGTAGGTTGCTTTTCAGAAGAGAAACATTGCTGGATTCGGTTTGAATCCTATTTTATAGATAAGTAAAATAGTAATAACGTCGAGACATGAGAGACTTACCCCGAGTATATCGCGTGCGTCAACAACGCGTGTCCAATCTTCATCGACCATCTTGAAAGCGGACCATGGAATTTTCTTTACGGGGCGATTATCACGCCGTAACGTAGTGATTGGGCCATACATCTCGTCGGCCGATGTCAAGAACAAGGTGATAGGCTATTGAATATATCAGCCCCGAGTACAATCGTTGAAACTGATCGAATGCTCACCTGACGGAGTTTGTTGGCCTGGTCCAACATTCTGTACGCAGTTCCCCATCGAATGTTGCTGTGTAATGGGATTTTCAAAGCTTCGGGGAGTCCACAACGGAGCTGTGTACTGTAAAAGTACTCAATGCGTTGTCCGGATGCCTGAATCTAAAAACACACGAGAGATGTCTGCATAAGAAACGAAAGAATGTTCTGATAATGTAAATTATATACCTTGATAGCGAGCGTTCGGATAGCAGCAATCACATCCAAGGAACCTCCTAGAATACGATTGTCCGGCCGGGTGGGATCATATTCCCATATTGCTGTCGCATTTTCGACAGCGGCTATCTTCGTGATATGGGACATAACATCGACGTTCCCAAGGTTGACCACATGGGCGAGACAGCTAAAAATACCATTCAACATGTTGTAAGTTCAGAATAAAATGGTAACATACGGTAGCTGTAGTTCATTGCTATTCCACTCAAGACCTCGACGGATGTGGATGTCCTCGATTGTCTTACAGGTAGTGTTGTTATTCCCTGTATTATCCATGGTCGCGCCGAAGAGCTAATGGCGCATGATCAATGACATCAGAATCAACGAACGCGTGAGACGTTGAATGATGAACAGATAACCGAGATAACGCACCTTTGATGCCTCCTTGTCCATAATCCCAACACGGTCAAGCACTCCTACTGTGTATCGCCCGAGGTTTTCCCCAGTGTGCGCACCTGACAGCGCCTTGAATCCTATCACCGCCGACCGCATCTTCCATTTCCCATCCTTTACCTCGATCCAGTGTGCCGTCACTCCAAGGAAGCTCATCTTCGTTGTATCGGCCGACCACGCGTCTTGGGTGATTGATACCTTGCCAGGTGACATCTAGTACCAAGGTAAGTCTCTCGTATCCATCCGTATAAGTACCAATGACTCACCTTTATCGATTCTTTCAGGTCTTTTATATGCTTGACGAACGCGTTGTGAAGATGCACTGCCACGTTGTGGGAGGTTGGAAGGTCTGAAGTCGTTGACTTCGGCCTCATCGCGACCAGCGAGTTTCGAAATGCAGGATTGTCAGCGAGGGCCAGCGGCTACAGGTGCGTGTTAGCATTGCTGTGGTGTCTATGATTGTACTGATGACTTACCTGGTTGTTAGTCGCTATGAGCTTGACGACGGCATGAAGAACTCCCTCTCTTGTGAACTCGCGTGGGCCGGTCACTGCCTTAAAGTCCAACTGCTGCTGTTTCTGCTTCTCTGTCAACTTTCCCTGCTTTTCGGCCTCTCGCTCCTCCTCCATGACTTTCCAAATCTCTCGCGGGATCGCCCAATGGTTGATTGGTATGCCAGCTTGTTCACACTTCTCACTGTAGATATCGTAGTGCTGACGAATATGTAGACGACATGACGAGTTTCCGCCCTTATGGAAAGCCTTGCGCTTGCCATGTATTTTGAGGAAACGATCGTCGTTCCTAGATTGCGGTAAGTGTTGAACCATCTCCTAGTTTATATGTGGGAACTTACTTGCAGATATTACACCATCTTCCAGTCTCAGTCTCATACTTATCTCTCGCCACCTTGAAGTTCACGGTCACTTTGTCCGTCATAATCGTCAAGAGATCAAGTGTTGAATCCTTTTTGACGGGCTTCGTTTCGAGTTCGGCACCGCGGTGATGAGCAGTCAGGCCATCCTACAATCTGGTGAGTTTCCGTGTATCTGAATTGCATTATAAGTAGTTGGGACTCACCTCTCGTGTATCAGGGCTTCCACGGACATCAACATCTTCGACTTGTTCCTCATCCTCGATCTCCACCACCTCTACCTCGGATTCAATTTCTTCAATGCGCTGTCTTTTGGTAGGTTTCTTTTTCTTCGCTTTGGGTTCGGATTCTGACGAGTCTGACCCTTCTGACCCCTCGCTTTCAGACCCCTCGCTAGCATGCCTTTTACGGCGCTGTGATGATTTGACCGTGTTCGCAGGCCTACCATTGCCACGCGCTTTTGCTTTGCCTTTGGTCTTAGGCTCGTGGGTTCGAGGTGGGATTCCTCGGGCGATTGTTCGAGTGATGGTAGGCATATAGGGGGAGTACCAAGTAAGGAAATTCTGTAAGACTGTGATGAGATAGAATGCGTCGCGCCGTCGCCACGTTCGTCACATGTTATATTGAGCGGAGTCTTTCCATTACATATGTAGTTACTTCGCAATCAGAAATTTGAATTTATTTAACATTGAATGCTTCAAAGTCGAAGTTGTATGAGTAGAAAATGATATGCATTTGAGGCTCGAAAGACCGGTTGAGACTGGTAAGACCGGTCTTTGCCCGGTCTTGAAATTTTGAGAATACTAGTGGACCGAAGACTGGACCGCGGTTACGGTCTTCATCGGTCTTCAAAAATTTCGGTCCTGATCGGTTATGGTCCGGTCCAGTCCCGGTCTTTGGCCGGTCCTGTAACCGGACCTTCAAGCACTATACTCGTCCGTACCAGCCGAAGCTGCGAGACACGTGAATGAATAAGACGAAAATCAGTATCTCACCCACTGCCAAGCTCTCTCTCTCCACGCTCGCCGTCCGTGATACAGCCAACGGGCACGCGTTTCGCGCCACCTGTGAACGCATCCCTAAATGGTACAGGCACCGCCGCACCGCCTCTGGCACCCCTTGCGCCCCGCACGTACCTCGTCCTTTGGTACACCGTGCGCCTCCCCGCCGTCGCATACCTCCTCAGGCCGCTGATCTATGCGTGTGCGCACGTTTGTTAGATATTTTGGAATAGCGTTCATTCTATAGTTATATCGGACACCCCACTTCGCCCAGTCTTTCTGCTATGGTCAAGGTCCTTATTCCATAGTTTTCAGTGTTCGGTCAATTTTAATGAATTTCAGTGTATTTCCATTAACGTTTGTATTACAATGCGCGGCGCCAATGTTCAAAAACTGCCCATTCTTCCTTGAGCTCGGCACTACAATGACAGCCAGATTCAATAAATAAATAAGAATGAGCCCAGCTACCCAATAAAAGGAAGCTCTTTGTAAGTAGGAGATTTCTTTGAATAGAAATGAGTGGGATAAGGCTTTAGGCCTGCACGAGTTTAAACCAAATGAATAGACCAGTATTGACAATGATATGCATAGGTAAAATAAAATATGCAATCCAAGCTATTATCTGGAGCATTGACCAAAAGTCAATGAAACAACAAGTCTGGTAGTTGGAAATGATCATGATCACAAGGTGGCTCCACGTCTTCCAGGAACCTTCTATAAATGCAGCCCATGACAACGGGGATGTTACATATGATGACGCATATGATTATCTGGCAAACTTTTTGAGTGGTATTGCTTCCTACACATATAATATACGTACCGACAAATTTGCAAGCCAGATAATGATAGTCCTGCCGATGACTGGCTCATGCAAAAAGGTTATCGTGAAAGCAGTATTGACTGCAAACATCCATACCGTGCAAGAGTAGTTGATAACCAAAATTCTTTTTTGTATGGCAGTCTTCGCCATCCTGGTCACATATAGGGGCGCAAGCATTAGAACCAAGTCGATAGAAGACTCCACTATAGAGGAAATATTTGTTAGGCCAATATAATAATAGTAATTTTCAGGGATTAGAACACCTGTAAAAATGGCAATCACTGTAGTCCCTGTCATAGGGCATCATGAACCAGGTAGATTTAGCCATGATAGTGCGATGGCACATGCATAATTCGCGATGAAAGTCATAGCAAGGCCAATGATGAGCAGGATCCAAGCGATCAGAATAAATATGCGCTTTTTCATCTCATCGTCCTTGTCCAGTCGACCAACGGAAAGGATGGTGCATAATCGGGTTGCCCTACATAAACAATGAGAAGTTATCGTCCATTTAGTCAAGCAGGCGGCTCACCACATTGTAAGTGCTTTTGCGACCATGATAACCCAGTAAGCGATACTTTGTTCGCGAATAGATATAGGTCGCGCTGCAGAGGCTCATGACCATTGTTGCAAAAGTTACAGTTTCGAGAACGACTTACAGGATACGGAGAGATGGGCGAACATAATAATACTGGCCAAACCAGCAAGTGCACTGCAAACATCGTCCCACCAGCTGAACCACCGCCAATATCGGTACCCAAGGCGCCAAGAGGTTAGCGCGACTGCGAGCCCTTGGCTAATTAGAAAGGTAGCTACATACGAAGGGTTTGTGAATCGAAAGTATATAGGAAGACGAGTAATGAGACCTACTTGTCCACTGGGTGTCATCGTGTTCACCGTACATTCCGATGCTACCGGCTGTATGAAGGTTGTTGGTCGATGAGAATCAGTTTTCTGGATGTTGCTGTTGTTGGCAGAGTTCAAAGAGGGTGGACCTGAATTTCGGGGGCCTGGCATCAAAAGCAAACCACCAGTCGACCCTTTTTACATTATACGTACTTGTTGCTCGCTAGGTTGGTAGCTGCAGATCTTAAGAAAAAACATGTTTAGAGGGTCTATAATACCGCACGAAGAGTTGTAAGACGGGGGCATGCAGCACCTTTGAGCCATGCAACACTGTTATAAATTTGAGGGTTGAATCTGCGAGTATGTCTGTTTATTTGGCAGTCAGTAAAGGACATATCGTCCTATTCCGGATCTACATCTGTATAACACCATGTCTAGCGCCAACACACACCCTATATTCAGCATCACCACAACGTGCTGATATCGCTAACTCAAGGAAACACTCCGAGTCATGATCAAGGTAATGATTGTCAACAAGATAACACCACAACATCCAGCTTTAATAATGGTGTTTCTATCTGCAGAAGCTCCAGACGTCAGTAACGCACGGAAGGCACGACCGTAGATCAGAGTGCTTACTACGGGTGTGAGGACTTGAACGGTGCAAGGCCAGCAACGACTTCGACAGCATAACGCAGAAGACCAGCACATCCCGGGTGGCAATATATGCATTAGATCTAGAGTGTTTGGGTATAGCCTAGGCGGTGAGTCTAGTTCATGAACAGCTTGAAAATGACCATTTACTCATTTCGAAGAGTGTCTGGATGGTGGTGAATGCACAATCTCTACTCCGTTCAATATCCACTGCTTCTGCTGTACAATATATGCCAGGCTGGGTTCTTGTTGGCCAAAGACAGTGTAACGGCCCTGGGCTCGTTTGTTGACATCTTTGGACTCGAGTCCACACCTCCCTGACTGCTGCGGCGGAGGGCAGTAAGAAATCAAAGTTAGATTTACCGTGACTGGAGTTCGTTCCACACCTTCGAAAAATTGCCCTGATTAAAAATTCTCAACAGTCAGCATGTCTGAAGGTAGTCTGTGTTTACCTTAAAGGTGAGTAAAACCCAAAACGATTAAGACGAAGTGCTTATTACAGATGTTAGAGCATTTTCTAGGATATCTTGCTATTATGGCGAGTGTGACTTGGCGAAAGGACCCAGTCTACAATGAGGCTCTTTCTTCTCATCAGGACAACGCGGTCGTATTGAAGCTGCACATAAGAATGTCGTGTGTGAATGCCGCATTGAACAATGTCGGGGTTTTTGCAATGGCGAAGAGCTTCTGCAATAGCGCTGGTGAGTCGTAAACTGTACGTGTTGCAGAGAAGATAACTTACAATTGGACGTCAGAAGTTACGAGGGCAATACATCTGTACTGGATGAGAGCTGTACATGTGTTGTTTTTCAATCAGTTCCAACTTCCAAGCATGAGCGATGAATCTTACCATTGATCATGAACACAGGCATAAAACATAGTATCATCCACAGCTCGCACCCTATCATTCAGCATTCATCTTCGGTCGCTTTCCTCTTCCATCGACATCTATGGTGAGAAAATAATGAGGATTCTCTGTGTAATATGATGCGTAATACTCACTGGCATCTTGACATCCTAGTGTGCGGGTTTGGGAGTTGGATGCTAGTTTGGTAAATTTGTCAGAACTGGGCGAAGACGGTCTTTATTCCACCATCTATCTGTAAACCAATGTCCAATCCCAAAAGGTGCACCAGATCATTGCTCATAATATAAGCGTCTAACATTTGTTCGAAGTTGTATAAAGTGCGGTCAATCTTGAAGAGTGTTTTCAATGCGTTGCTGTTTGACATCGAAGGTGAGGAGAGTGATATATGATCATGATAGGTTGCGATGTAACATTCTTATTGTTTTGTGTAGATGAATTCAGGTTATCGCATTGCCTTTAAAAGAGGATAATTTAGGGCGATGCAAGGGCGATGGAAAGTAAGTAGGCCTGAGTTGAAACTTGGCGAAGACGTCAAAGTGAGAAAGGAGCAAAAGAGGTCTGTTGACAGCCAATATCATCTGCGCATACTGATGAAGCAGGCAGGGATTTGAGATTTGAGTACTTGAGTAACGTACCTTGGGACGAGGATTTGTATGTAAGTTAACAACATGAACTGCAATGGTTACGCTGCATTGTCACAAATGTTTTCCTTCTGTGGTCACACATCGCATCATCCTTGTCTGCAACCCAGCTGCAGCCTCTAGATTGCAAGGTCCTCTTCTACTCTGCAGACCGATACTTTTACAGACGCCGTTGGCCAGCTTCAATCTGGAAAAAAATGTTCCTGAATCGAGTCATCGGAAAAGAGATCAAGAAGACAGTCCTCCAAGTACATTTATGCTTACCGAGGATTGAACTTTACAATATGAATGTTAATCATGAATTGTACCAGCTGTTGCAACAAACGGCCAGACAAGCGACAAGTGAAGGAGACAATCGTACGCATCCTAACTTGATTTCTCACAAGATGCTGAGGCTTTCGATTCTGAAGGCATTGATGCTATCAAGCGGTCATTGTTCGTCACTGTATGTACTCTGGCCGCTTAGCTCCATCTATTATCAGTCCGGGTCTAGCAGAGGGCCCTCACCTTCGAGATGGCCAATTTTTGCGGTGGCTACATCGGCCCGTCATGCTCAATGTCACTGGCTACGTTCAGCTGAACAATCAGACCTTTGAAGACGCAAGGCGTTATATTTGGTTTACATGGTAGGTTTGAAAATGGCTGTACATGTATTTGAGGACCGAAACTAATTGACGTCGATGGTTAGGAAGTTTCAAATCTTGAGATGAATATTGAAAGCTTCGACACCATCTACTACACTGCACTTCAAATTATAGTGGTGACTTCAAACTAACGGGGTATGCGATCATGATCTTTATCGTCATTGAATTAGCTAATCGTCATCACCAGTATCTTCGCTGCTTTGAGGTTGGAGACACAGAGAAGCGCCTTCGCGAAGTCTTCAATTCCTTTCTGGCGATGTACCGGGCCTTCTCATTCCAGAATAGGATTATTGATTCATAAACATGATGCATCAAGGACAGAAATACCTCTCTATCAGACGCGTACGGTCATTGTTGTTATCTTTGTCGCTGGTTGGGTACTTTTCGCGAACTGTGAGTCAACCTGGTCTTTTTATTGTCAGTTTGTGTAATAACTTACGGCCCATCCCGTTATAATTAGTCATTAGTGATATGTTTGCCATTGAATTTTCGCCTTCCCAGTGCTCCCGCGGTGCTCGCAGAGTCCGTCGCTGGCACCCTCCAGCATCCTCCGGCGCTCGAGAAGTGTGTCGACGGCATGCGCGCCGTCCATCCTGGCCCTTGTTGAGTGCGCCGGCAGTGGGATGTGCAGCGGAGGCGGGAGGGCGGGAGGTCAGCTTGTCGAATGATGTCGTTGGAGTGGCGTTGGAGTGGCGCTGGCTCTTTCTCGATGATGTAGCATTCAGGCAGTGTATTGTTGAGTTGCACATATACACTGACTGATCCTTACCATGTCAATGTTCCTTCCCTATTGAAATAGCATGATGGTGAACTTGATGCTGCATACACTGATCATAATGACTATATATGTTCTTCATTACTATCCCCAGGTTTACTTTTTCTCTGATCAAGTGCAGACCTAGCATTTGCTAGCCGTTCAGATAATGTAGTAAGCAGATGTTTCCTGCTCCTTTTTTCCAAAAGCGTCCAGCTGCTGCAACTCCCTTTTTCGTTATCTGGATTGATGTTCCAAAGCGAGTTGTCTCTGGTTGACTATGACTTGCTAGTGTGCCATGGTCATCAGTTTTTCCACGCCATTGTATTTCTACAAGGCCTTTGCATCTATATATTATGATCAAAGTTTCCAATTAATTACAGCTGAAAAGTGGTATAAAATTGCTATAGACAGACCTTTCCATATCAATTCCAATGCCATATTTTCCAATCAGAAAACCACCACCCTTTACTTGATTATGATCAATCTTCTGATCGAGGACATACTGTTTCTGCTTTTCACTATACTTGGCTGCCCACCACATTCCATAAGAAACATCAATATGATCATTGTCTTTGTGCTGAAAATTTGAAAAATCATGGTTGGTGGCAGTAAAGGAGTTGGCAAAGCAATCCTCCAATTGCAGGCCATCAAATTCAAGATTATCGAAAGAAGGCACTTGATTACTGAATTTGGTTTAAGAATGAAGCAATTGACATATACAATGTACTCACTCAAAGCTAGCTTTCTTCAGCTTGATATAGGCATGGGAATTGAGTGTACAGAGACACTCTTTGAAGCATGCAGCAACCAAAGGTAGGTCCTGTGCAGCTTCTTTATATCTTGTTATAGTTCAGTAAGTATATCTGTTATTTTACTAAAATAGATGGAAACATACAGTTTCAGAGCTGCCTCTGAGCGTTTGGGTGCATAAGTAACTAAGACCTTATTGCACTCGAAGCTCTGATGCCATCCTGCGGCATACATTTTTCCATTTGGAGCTGCTCTCCATAATACTTGGGATCCAGTAGGGTGCTTGCAATATTAGGCTACTAAATGGAAATCAGAAGTATGGATAATGTTTAACTCACAATTTGCGACCCATTGTTAGAGATAGGAGGAACAGATTCTGTCCATTTCATAATTGTATGGAGAGAATATTTAATCTTCCCCAACAAGTCTTGGTGAATGTCCTCGAAAGGTCTATCAAATATGTTGGTCAATTGGATGTGAATTAGATCTATAATTTTAAAACCTTATTCTAGCTGTAAATACAACTTCTTTTGTATTGACGTCCCAGCCCAAGTGAATTCCAGGTGAATATATCCACTTGGTTTGAAGATTTTGAACTCTTCATTTTGCATTGAAATAGGCATCTGTGTATGTTCCTGGATTTTCGTTATTTCTTTAAGGTAGGCATCCTGTTGCCTTACAGGATGAAAGAAAAGAGGCATTTCACCATCTCCAATAAGCTCTTGTAGCACCTATTGGATTCCACCAGTCAATATATATTTAGAGCAATAGGAGCAGAAGAATTATCAACAAACTTGCCTCCTCTACTAGTCGACGGGCCATATCGATATCATCCTCCTTTTGATGTTCCCTTCCAAGAGAGTATCCACATTGAAATGTCCGGACCAGTGAACTACCAGCCTCTGCTTCCTTCTTTGCAGTTGTATTCTTCTTCCGTCTGCTCCGGGCCATCCTGCGAGACATTCCAGCTGATTGACATATCAATACTTTTATCGATTATCATAGCCATTTACTATACCAATTTTTTGTTTGCCGCTCAGATCATCATCGTCAACCTCATCCTGATGTCTCTTGGTAGGAACAATAGTGCCTATAATGCAGCTTTAGAATTTCTTGGTAGAAGGACGTCAAGATGACCAACCATAAGGACTACTACTAGTAGATCCACGACCATCTGTTGTTTCGACTTGGTGTCGACAGGTATTTTTCAATCATTTGCTCGGACTTCCTGAGAGCACCAAAACATACCTGGCACAGAAAGACCGTCGGGTTTAACGTGATTATCGGGTCGTACATCTGAGTTCATATTAATAACTCCAGAAAGATATAGTGGTCAAGATAGGTGTATAGTCTATGAAGACGTTTGAACTCATCTACTATAAAGCATAGTAGCAAGTCAATTTCAACGGTCATGTGATTTTTTGTCATGCGGGCCGCAGCTTATACAAATCGAAACTACATGTACAGTGACATAAGAAGGAGAAATTACATAGAGTTTCCCAAATGGTTGGGCTGACCTACTTTTACATATAACGCTTCGCAGGGCCGGGACGAGCCCAGCAACACCCACTACGAGGTCTGGTCTGGTGATGAATAATATTATTTATATTGAAAACAGTGTTCTATGCTCTTCTATGTAGACGGCAAGTAGGGAACTCAAGCAGATACATATCTACAATGAATCCTAAATGACATACAGCTGCTGACGCTAAAGGGCGGGCTCGACGTGCGCAAGACAGTGTAGGCTGAAGGTGTGCAGCATGCTGATGTTCGGCAGATGTTCGGGCTCGACGTGTTCGCGTGCAGGTTGCTCGCCTGGGCGGTCTTGCGCTCTATCTGCCGCTTGTTTTGAACTAGACTGTGATGGATTTAATTTCCCTGTGCGCGCACACGCGTCAGATCGAAGTTCAAGTAAGGGAGCGGGGACGCAGGGCTTGGGAAAGACTCACAGTCCGCGACGGCCTCGTAATCCTCATGTGATGGGTGCAAATTTTGGTTGGAAGAGGTTTCGAGCGTGGTGAGCTTGACACTGGTGAGACCTGCGGGACAGGGGTGCAGGTGGGCCGAGGGCAGCGGCAGTTGGATAGCACAAAAGTCCACAATGAATAGATCTTCTGCATGAATAGAAAAGACGAGGTCAGAATGCTGAGACGTACAGATGTCGTTACATTCCTTCATACAAGGGTCAGTCCGATAATCAGGGTGCAAGGGCCATCCACAGTTCTCCACCCTTGCAAAACCAATTCAGCGAGCGCCAATATAATCTAGATCCATGCCGTGTACTAGTATAGGGGCTTAGCAAGATTGGAGCGGATCTTAAGCTAGAAATTGAGGACGATAACGGCAGAATAAAAGAAAGAAACGCGGCACGGTGATCACTAAAATCCAGATATTAGCTTACTTCGCGACAATAAAGGCCGTGATTGCGCACCCCATTAGCTGAATCCACTACCATAACTTGAAGTGCGGCATAGTAGATGGCGTCGAAGCTTTCAATATTCATCTTTGAAACTTCCTAACCGTCGATGTTAATTAGTTTCGGTCCTCAGATACATGTACAGTCATTTGCAAACCTACCTGCAGACCAAATATAATGTTTTGCGTCTCCAAAGGTCTGATTGTTCAGCTTAACGTAGCCAGCGACGGTGAGCGTGACGGGTTCGATGTAGCCACCACAAAATTGTCGAGACTCGAAGTCACATCCCAGAGTCGGACTGATAACGCATGTGGTCTGCGAACAGTTGGACTCTGATAACACCACAGCCAGGGGCTGCCATAGCCGATGGCGCCGACTTCACTGCCCGAGACTTGAGCAAAGGTATCCGCAAACGTAAAGTGAAGGCACAGGCTCTCCCCGTGGAAACGCGTGCTTTTATATATAGTAGATATTCTTTTCACGATTGGTCACTCACGCGATCTGGTCACAAAGCGTCACCAGAGCTCATGGGTGGCAGTGCAGCTGGGGTATATTTGCCCATTGACACAGCCCCAGCTCTATGTTTGGAACAGCACCTTTCCCTTTTGCCCAATTTGCTACTCCTGCTGATGCCCGCCCATGCCATCGTGTTATTAGGTCGCGAAAAATAATATTTCATCCTCTTCTTGACAACTCCAGGACAAGGCCATGACAAAATGCCTATATGCTGATGTGGACCTCAATCGCTTGATGTAAGCCAGCTGTCATTTATAAACTTGAACCTGCTAACAGCTTGCTTTGCTCGCTCAAACGAAACTAGTAGGATGTACCAGCTCTGTGGTATTCTAGCCATGTAATTTTGTGAATATATTATATTAATTTTTACCATCTTCGATGCCATGGACCCTGCGATGCAGTTTTATGATTTTCTTTCTGAGGATCTTCTTCTCCTACCATGCCCTCATTAGTTTGGGGTTGGGGTCTGAGAGAAAAATTCACGCACATTCCTAGTGTTCAGCAGCTCAAGTCTGGCAAGGTCCCGCTCTGCTCGAATCACTATGATATGTTGGTGACCTAGCATGATCATCCCGTCTTTTTCGTCGAGCATTCTCTTTTCGTTGGGCGCCAACTTGATCAGTAGTGAGCAACCTCCAGCACGAAGATATATATTGTGAATGTACAGTTTTGATGTCTTCTTCAAGACGAGAATCCGGGTGCTTGGATATGATGACTGTGTCATCAACGTCGGTTGTTGTACACTCGTCGAGCTCGTTATCAGGTGAATCCATTGTTCGTTTGTGAGGAAATGGTTTGTAGCAAGACAATTCTATTAATTTGCTGTTAATCGCAGTTATAAGGTTTCCTTTCTTTCCGCTACATACCCAAAGCATCCAAATTGTTCGCCTTTCTTTGAGATAAAGCTACCAACCAAATAATCGACATCTCAGGCTTACTGACGCTCGCCGCATTCAGCTGGTGGTACGTGTCTTGTTTTTCCTCCATCAGAAAATCGGTCAGTCAGTGACATTTACTCCACCAGATCTAGACCTTGTGTCCCATGTCATGCCTAAGGAAAAAGTGATTACGGCTTATAACGAACAACAAGAAGCCGTGGTGTTGTGTTTTAGAATCTGGACCAGAGGTTGAGTAGGGTTAGGTGAGGAATGGGGTAATATTTTGCTGCATAAACGTTTCAATCGTTGTCGAATCTGGATGTCGTCATTGGTCGTCATTGAATGATCTTTGCCTTTCAAATTTATAGACCGAGTGCCCACGTTAGCCGTGGTCACCCGGTATATTCAGGCCATAAGTATCTTGCCTATATCATACCTCGACCTCACCTGCCAAGAAAACTAATTATGACTTGGATAGTCAGCAAAGAACAACGATTCAATTTTCAAAAGCCTTTGTCGTATCATGGTGGCGTATCTTTTGACGATCAACGTAGAATGGGTGCTGATCCTTATCACTTGGAACATTGTAATTTTTTTTCCACCAGGCCATACATAACTTGCACAATCTCATGCCCCCGAAAATAGTTGTGCAAATGGTTGACGCAAGTAGGTGGCAAGCCAACGCTCATTACCATTACTATTACCCCACTTTCCCCCTTCGTCCCAGTCGTCGCCATATCCAAACTGTAAACGGGCAGCGAAAAACAACGATTTTTCGTTTCGGAAGCTTGCCTTGTTGTTTGGGAAATGGTGGCGTACTTCAACCGCTAGACATTGAATCAGCAATGGGACTAACTAATTCTTCATCAATAGATGTTATTGTACTATCTTCAAAACCTCTTTGAATGTTGTCGTCAAGGTCTGTTCATCAGCAATGGGACCAACATTGAATGGGACTAACTAATGCTTCATCAATAGATGTTATTGTATCTTCAAAACCTCTCTGAATGTTGTCGTCAAGGTCTGTTCTTCAGGTGGACTATAAAATACCAAACCTCGACGACTTTTAATTACTTCCCACCAACTTATCAGACTCAGGCTTTTCAACATCACTTCACTCCCATGTCATCTGAATCGTACCCTCTCCATGCCATAGGATCAGATCCTCGCAATGTCATAGCATCGATACCAGATGACACTGCCATGGAAGCTCTTGTTGCTCGCCTTGTAAATTCACAATTGGAGGCCGCAGATGAAACTTGGAAATTACAAGTCGCCGAAATGCAGACGATGATTGAATCACTAGAGAGCCAGCTTGTTTTTGCAAATGCAGCGAAACGAGTTCGATGTGTGAGCCGGTGCGCATCAACTTTTTTCTTCTCAAAGCGTCAATAGACTAATAAACCCCATAGAACATCAACGTTGCCCGAATCATTAGACCAACCGATGCCACTGGCGGGTGGCTCGCAAGACAATGGTAGTCAGACCCCCCCTACTTCCGTTCCTCGTAAGCGACAACGAGGGTTCAGCCCTGTTCCGGATACAGCCCCTGCGCGCAATACACGAGCAAGTCGTCGAGCATCCCTCGATGCCATGATGGCGCTTTCTCCTACTGTTTCTGTCTCTGTCCAATCCACAGATACTGTTCAAACCGCAGAGCCCACGATCCATTTCCCGTCCACGATTCCTGTCCCGTCCACGATTCCTGTCCCGTCCACGATTCCTGTCCCGTCCACGATTCCTGCCCCGTCCACAATCCCTGTTTCTCGTTCGTCTTCAATTCCCGCCTCGTCACCATTCACTTTTAACAACGACGCCATAAACCGAGGGGCAAAACGCTATTCCAAAGTAGTGCGTAAAAGGATATTGAACCCCAAACCCCTTGCAGAAATACACAGGTTCCTCCCGCAGGATATGCCAGAAGATCTTGGTGGATTGAAGGTGTGTTGCGCTCTCCAAATTTCACGAGATTTCGCTGATACCATTCAATCGTACAAAGGCCGCTTTGTCGCTCCACATTCGTTTCCTCTGGGCACTAGATGATGCCAAACAAGTGCCCAAAGACCCATCTTCGCGGGTTCTGGACAGCTTCAACCAGCGGTTTACCAACCAGGAAGACCTGTATGCTTCCCAAACATCCGGTCCCGAATTGATAGCCAGGGGATTGGTCAAAGTTGGCGCTGCAATGTCTTCAGCGCCCGGTCGAATTGCTAACCAAGCAAGACTTGTTGAGGAGCACATGCTCACGTATATCCAGGGAATCCTTGCTCGATTTGGCTTATACTCGTGGTGTCCGGATCTGCGACAATCGGCCTACTCATTATACAATTCGGCTTGCCGGATCGTAGCCCTTGATACCTTCAAGCAAGCCCTCGTTTCACACACCTACATCCATCTCGATCCAAATGCCGTATATGCATCTGACATGGTTGTCTTGATCAAACTATATGATCATTTTGTCTTCCACTACATGCGTCTACGATATCAGAGAGAAAGTAGACGCCCTGGAAGTGTCTTGAAGGACACACTCACTTCTCCACTGTACCAATCTCGAATCCGAGTACGTCTCTATCCCTTTTTCATTTCAAAGAAAAATCTAATGTCTATTTTCAGTTGGCCGAAGCTCGAATGAAATTTCTGAAAACCAACAACTACCCACAGAGGTATCGCGACATGATCAATGCAAAAGCTACCTCCGATGACGAGCGCGACCCCAGTCGAAATGAGTACCTCATTAAACGTCGGCCTGAGAGATCGCAAAAGGCAGAGGAATTCATATGAATTCTCGATGTCAAGAGGGAGGAACAGAGCAGGGCAGATCAGACAATGAGATGGCGGCAACGAGTTCGTATTGTACCCCCAGCAGCAGAGCAAAGGGACTCGGACTTTTGTGTCCTCCCAGAGGGGATGCCCATCGACTATTTCCAGCCTGAATTCTTCAACCAGCTGCAACCAAAGACAAGAAACCGAATAGCCATCCGAAAAGTAGCCTTGTTGCCCAGAATGAGCGATACATTCACCTGGAACGCCGAAGAGCACTTGTCTGACAATGCCTTTTCTAGAAGGTATGGTGCTGCAGTCTTTCCGCTGTATGCAATGGTAAGTAACGAGGATATGGAAACTATCGATGAGGATGGCAATGATGCTAGTGATGAGACAGATGAGTGGGCTGATATCAATGATGCACACATGTTGGATCAAAATTTGGATGATACCACCGCAATACTGTCTCCTACTGTCTCTCAATAATTAGTAGTGTAATGATCAATCATAGCTGGTATATGGTAAATGAATGGTTGTTGTAACACGTCGGGGGCCCCAATATTTAGAGGCCCTGCAAATATTTTGACCTACAGGTTATATATGGATATATCTGCGAAATATGTGCTAAACATGAACATTCAGCGTTGGAAGTCAAGGACAAAAGGAAAGATATGCATACTACTGAGGCAAACGATCGTCGATGGCGGACAAAAAGACCGCTGCCCAGAAATAGATAGTTCCAAAGAGCATGGAAACCTCGTCGATGAAGTCAGGACTTGGGAAGAACGAGTATACCACAATCCAAAGCATCATGACGATCGTCGACCCAATAGCCACCGCAACCGTGGTTCCGAAATCCGCAAGTGAATCCACGCACCTATTGGGGACGACCACGGAAACATCGTCAGTAGTAGGTAGAAAGGATACTGCGGTCGAAAGACATACCGCGATAAATGGGAGCCGCGGAGGAAGCATGGCGAGTCAATGGCGAGTCGTAGAAATGGCCAGGAGGCCGCTATGCTCTGGTTTGGCATGGGCAGTGAGCTAGAGGCCTGAGGTCTTGAGGGACGAGGCTATTGGCGAAGCTAGGATTGGGGCGACGGATGAATGGGCGACAGACCGGAGAGGCGACAGATTGAGCCCGAAGGCCGGATGAGCGCCAGGCCGGATGAGCGCCGTAAGAGTGTGCCCGCCGATGGCGCCGTTCGCGGAGCCTGAATGGGCGATGAGTGGGCGATGATCGTCTGCAGATTATCTGCCAACCAGCCTTCAAGTGGCTCTAGATTGTTGACTTGTAGATAACCTGCAGAAACACCTGGAGATAAGATTCCGGGCCGTCTGCAAAATTTATTGGCAGACAATCTGCGGGCCGGTCCTGCAGGCAATCTGAAAATCTTATTATGATAACCTATGGCCGACGAGCGGCAACACCTGCTACCTACCGTGGTCAAATGATTGACAGCGTTTCTTGAGATTTTTGACCGCACTGTCGTTTTTGGTGTGATTTCTAGGACTCGGACATTCTCGTTACAAGTCTGTTGAATCCGGGTTGTACATTGCTAACCTTTAAGTATTAGCTTGTTATTAGCCTCAGAGTCAGTGGTCACTGATGGTGAAGGACATGTGGTCAGCAGAACGACATTGATAACGGGTAGGAGAGCGGAAGGATCGAAAGGAAGAATAATCCTACCAGGAGGAATTAGGCCTTTATAATAGGTAGAGCCCGACACATGAAGACAAAAGAATAGGTCCAAGCGAAGTACCCCATATCACTAAGATAAGATAAGATGTAGCGGAACGAAAACGGCCCGGATGCACGTGTGTCCTTTTTTCGCTGGTCAAAGCGAAGAGTCGCCCCCTAAAACCTTCTACCTAACGGTACATAAGTAGCTTTACCTGGTCTGATTTACGCGGTGACCGTAAATCAACCAGGGTCGCGTAAATCGAGTGCGGCATCGCTTACCGGCATGCGTCGGGCATTGAAGCCTTTTGATGCGCTCGAGTTCTGTGCAAGGCGCGTACATGGGCAAGCAGAAAGACTCTGAAAGAGTGTATGGGCCACTGAATTTGACCCGTAGACACTGTTGCATGCAGTGTAGACATTTCCGAATGAAAATAACACAGTGATGAGGTGATAATATTACTGGAAATGCAAAATTAGGTGTACCAAGGCCAAGGAGTTTTCAGGGTTCCTGGATGAAATTGACTGAGCATTTATGTGTGTGAAGAGGTAAAAAATGCGCCGCAGGCGCTGAAAATTATCCATAGTGTACAGAAACTAATCTATTGGCCTATACATCACCTATGCGCCCGTTGATGACAGGGGAGACAAAAACACACAGAAGCGCGCATAGGGGGCAAGGCGAATGTCGCGCGGCAGAGAAAATGATGCGCCGCGGCACGCAAATGACAGCGCGGGAACCATGGCGTGTAAATCAAGGCTAGCGAACAGCAGCAGCCGGGGGCCAGGGCCCCGCAGGCGAGCCAGCTAGCTCAATTGCGTAAATCAGGCTGTAAATCAAGCGTAAATCAGGCGTTCGTTTCTGTAAATCTTACGACGGTAAGTACTTACTCTGCCAAAATGTCTACTTACCTGCACTTACCGAACTGAACTGGCCGCGCCCGCCGTGAACTAGTCACTTCTCTCTTCGTTTATTTCGGTATTCCGCGCATTTCTCCGCATTTTTGGCCCTTACAGTGCGTACACAAGCTAAATACATTAGAGAAAGAGCTAAATTACTTTGACTGGTGTCCTCCCCCATAATAGCGGCCCCCCAGGACAGGCTGCGCGCGCATGCGCGCCGCGAAAAATGCCAGCAAGGCGCCCACGCACCCTGAATTTTAGCGCGCGCCGACCGCGGCGTGATCCGAGACACGGCGATCATGCACGTGCACGCGGCATCACGGCATTCCCCATCGAGCGTAAATCATCCGGGATAAGTAGCAGGAATTTATCCATCAAAATTTTGCTGGTCATTATTTGGCTTGACCATCTCGTACAAACAAACATCTGTGCTGGGGCTGTGTAATTGGTAAAATGTCCCTCAATTGCACGGCCACACTTCCTAGCTCGACACTTCCTAGCTCGACATGGCGTCCCATGGTAAGTAGGCGTTGATTCTGTTTAATTTACTTCAACGTACAGCTGATTTGCGTCAGGTACCATTACAGCCAAAGGGAAGGGGCGCTGCAGAGCAGCGAGAGTTGCTGCCCACCCCTTTCAACTGGCGCTATTCACGAGTGGTACGTCGGAGGAAACTCTGACTGGCGCAATTGGAAATTGGGACCCCGGTGCTCAGGTATTTCAAACTAACAAAAACCTTCCTGGACCGCCTAACTTTTTTTTTCTGACAGATATACATACAAAGCATGCAGGAGTTCGAGCGAGGCGTGTTCTCAACCTATGGGAACCATGACTTGCTCCTCCGTGACGCAGTAGGCCTTGACCTTGGCCCGAATCCGAAGCCATTGGGTGCGAAGTTGGCTCGCCAACACTACCTACTCTGCAACACTATTTCTTCGTATCGCCTGGTTGAAGAGTTGGGCCAATTATCAAATACACCTCCCATGATGGCGGCTCCTCGCTCATCCCGGCAAATTTCCGACGTGACAATAGAGGTACTTGAACATTTCCACCAGCTGTCAACCTTCAACTCATATGATACAAAGCATCTCGACACACTCAAAGACATTGCTTCTTTAGTAAACAACTTCTGTCAAGCTGTCGACGGAATGTCCAACTTCCGCCTCACTGGACAGGGGGGGGCTGGACCCCTGGCCCATTTAGCGACTTTGTTCCAATTAAAGAAGGCTACCGATTTCGCGAAAATTTTGACCAACTTAACAGTGGCAGCATTGCATTTGGGCTACGTACTTGAGACACCTTTTCATGGGAAATTGCCAGATCTTCCAGACTCCCTTGATGACTACTTAGCCACTTTGCCAGGGTACAACTATCTTTTGTGTTCTCTTGTCTATTCTGACACGAATATAAAGGCTTTCAGGCGACTCTTCGATGCTGCAGAAATTTCCCGATGAGGTCAATTTTCTGAGGAGCCTTTATTTCGGGGCAACTGAAAAGGAGAAACCCAACATACGCTCTACGCTCCAAGTTGTCCTTATGATTTCGCCGCTGACTATTCTTGCGCCTAAGAAGAGGTGGAGCCGCAAAAACATGCATGAAGTAGACATGCCCATTCCTTCATATTCAGTTTTTTTGCTCATCGCCCGTCATCTAGTTTGCTGCATCCTTAGGAAATGTGCGCCCGCCAGAGCTGGTCAAGGTGGAGCGTCTGGTCTTCAAGACCATCTATGATGTGGCTCGTCGTGGAACAGACGTGGTCACCGCCGCTCTTCAGTTATGTAAGGCGTTGTCTATGGTGGTGCATAATGGCGAACTTTTTGCCAATAACGTCCGTTACTGGTTTGACCTGGGTAAGGTTCGATAATATTATATCTATCTATCATATCTTCTCACGAAGCATGCATTAGCAAACCTGAAGTTGAATTTTTCCAGTGCTACGATTGCCGAAATGGATAACACCAGGCTCACAGTAGTGGCTCATCCTACATCAATGGATGGTGATTCAAATCAAGAGCAATTCCCAGAAAGTATAACCACTGAAGCTTTCAGTGAGGCTACGGCTAGTGAGTCTTTTAGAAATTTCTCATAATAAACTCTCAGAAGATGGAAATCTTTAGGAACATCCGAGAACCCGCATGGCCAAGAGCCTCCCAATTCGCATAATAAGTCACTTGTTGACGAATACGGAACTTCGAGTGACAACGATTCTGACCTTTCTGATTTGGAAACTATCGAGATCGAGTATCGCCAAGGGATTGTGGGCCTAACGCATTCCACCCAGCGCTCCATGGATAACAGCGACATCAGTGATTCAGACACAGAAGATGAAGACACAGAAGATGAAGGCGCAGGAACCGTGGTAGCTGTAAACGAGAACGAGGATGGCGAGGACGAGGTTGATGAGGACGAGGACGAGGATGGTGATGATGTCATGGAGGACGACGCAGAGGACCCTACACTACCTCAAGCTTCTAGGAAAAAGGTTGGATTGGGCTCACTAGTACCCAACCAAAATCTCCGTAAGCGAAGGAGGGCTGCCGATGAGAAAGCGGAAAATGGGAAGAAGCCAGGGAATAGGCATCCTGGGCGTCTGCGATACCCTAAGCTTGATGTAGCCCTCAAAGCTACCCGCCCTGCCAAACGAAGAAAGGTGGTTGAAGGCCAACCTGTACTCAATGACACGCCTTCTGAAGGTGCACCCCCATCCAATGACGTACCTCTCGAGCTTATTATCATCGATTATGTATGCTTTGTCATTCCGTGATGAATCAGTTATTAATTTCATTTTAGGACACAGAAGAAGAAGCCGAGGTCGCTGAAGTTGAAGAAAACACCCTTGAACTTGATCCTACACCCTCTGTGAGCTTATTTTTAGCATTCTCATAATGCTATGTTCTCAACATTTGTTTAGATCCTCCACAGCAAGAATGAATACAGCCTTTACGGGCCGACAGAGAGCAGCTTGTTATCCTTCTCTCCTATCTCACATGTGAGCCTATCTCGAAACTCATGACTGTAAGAAATTGTTTTATATTAGCATATTTCAAGCGCAACGTGGATCTCCGTTGTCAGGAGGAGTTCCTCCAGGCAGTTCTGGACTCCTATGTCGATGATAAACCTCTTCATTTAGTCAACCCTGAGAAATCGGCGTTCTATAGCCTCACCGCGGCCGAATTTGAGAAGAAATCCGTCCACGAAATTCAAAATATCTTTGCTCACCAAAACATTGTGGTGTATGATCTTCCCCAAAAAGGCCTTGTGGAGTTCGACGAGGCTGGTTTTTACACATTAGTCCCTTCATTGGACGAAAAGATTGATGTCCAAGGTATCTAATTTAACTTCCTGTTCATTTTCATAATTGAATCACCATGCAATAGATCAATCTATTAATACAAAGGGAAACTACAACAGTCGTTTAAGGAGAGGCACTGCCAGGCAGATTCTGGCTGCTCATCGTCAAAATGGAGGAAAGATACTGAATGCCTTGAATTTCCCTGGAACCCATCTCGCCTACCCCGATCTTCCTCTATCATCAGATCTGGTTGCATGGGAGGCGACGCGTTCGCGAAAGATGAGCCGGGATGAAGATTTTCCTACACGAAACATGAGGTGGTTTTTAGCAGCTACAAAGGGTGCCACCCACATGTGGCACATCGATTCAGATGGCGCTGGAACGATTATCGGTGCTGATAATGGCTCCAAATGCTGGATAGTTGCATACCCGAAGGAAGGCCACAGCGAAGAATCCTTTGCGTCCATCGATTTTTTCTTACCGCCTTTCGATATAACCAAGGCCTGCAAGGCCAAGTGGACATTAGAAGCTATTGTTCTCTCACCAGGCTCACGCTTGTAGGTTCTCCTTGGCTCGATTGTTGTATAACATCTCATCTCAAAGGTCTTCGTAGACTCATGCGCCCCAATACCCCACATGCAGTATTCACAATAGATAGTGCAATTTGCAGGGGGGCCACTTTTACTCAATCTCAACCATGCAGGCAACAGCTGCGAGTCTAATGCACTCCTTTCTCACTGGATCCCTTACCACAAATACACATCATGATCCCTCCAGGGCCCTTCTGCGAAGGATGGCAGAGCTCTGTTATCTGGTTCTAGTTCGTAACAAGCAGAACGATAGTAAGTATTCCATGAATCTTTCAAGCCCATTTCTAAGGAAGGAATTCATTTAGACCCTCGTACACTTGTACACGTTCCTAGCCTCGACAATATGGATGGGGTTCTCAACTTGCTCTCATTATGCAACCTCGTCATTTTTGCAAATGTTCTTGATAACAGGACCTATCTTGATTGGCAAAAAAATCCGAATCTTTCCCGGAATCATACCAAAAAGTATGAAGCATATGATCGCAATGCATTATCTGTTGAAGAACGTGAAAAGTATCGACATGCACGAGGGATGTGTTTTCAGATACTCTTTTGGTTTGCTGCTTCCTTCGAAGTTACTGCTAAAGGCAGTTCTGGGGAAATTATCCAGATAGACAACATCCTCGAACATCTCATTTTTGCATACCTTGTCCAGCAGGGTCGTGCTCTTCTGATATACAAAGAAAAAGCAGATAGAGTTAAAATCTCTGGCTTTCCAGGCTGTACTCTGGAGAAGTTGAATGCTCAATTGGATGCTGTCTTTGCCTTGAATGACAAGCTAAAGGAGAGCTGGAAATCCTCAGCTGGTGACCCGGAAACCAAATATTGCAACCTTTTGTGGTCTGGATGCAAGGACCTCATCTTCAAGAGAAAGGACGCAGCAAGCATTTCTCGGGATTTCAAGGGTTTGTCGTGTTCATGGCATTTATGGATGATAATCTGACTCTTTCTTTCTTAGTTGTTGATTTTAGCGCAAGTGGAACGACTGCTCTTGACTCCCGCTTCTTCAAGGGATATACCACTGGGTTTGAGGGCTTATGACTAAAATGCAGAGTTAGCATGTAGCAGCTACAATCACATTTCTATGTACATTTGGCCTAATTCACCAGAGATAAACTGAGATAGCTTGTAATGTCAGCAAATCCGGGGATGCTGCCATACGCCGTAAACTCCCATGCAGCTATTGACACGGCGGACATATTAGGGGAGGGTGGATGGTTCAGACGTGATTCAGACACGATCTCATGGTGATTCAACGGCGATTCACATGAATCACACACATCCCCCTTTTTGATGCCCCGAGTGATATGTCTAGGCGTGTGCCGTACTTATCGACATCGGTTGCACATTTAGTTTGCAGCGTTCAGGCTATCATTAGTGCACGGATCTTCTTCTAAAAAATTGGAATCATATTTAACGCATCTTTGCCCACGAAATGCATTCAAAATGGATGTATTGGTTTATGCAATAACACGGCGTGTCTAAGACGTTGTAAACCCGAGATCCAAGTACCAAAGATGTCCTTCTACTGTTTCACTGCCTAATCATTTCCAACCCAAGCGGAGAGTATTCCTACACCTTCATTTCTTTTGAGTCCTTGCGCAAGGCGGCCCCAGCGGAGCAGAGTTTGTCACGAATGACTCGCGATGTTGTCGCGATGAAAGGCTGGAGGGCTGCAGGGAAACCAGCAGGGCTGGCGACCTCGGCGGCTCCATATCACACCCTAAATCAAGATTCGTAAGGTCGACGGCTGCTGTGCATACATGTACACCATACCTTACCTGCCTCAGCGCATCTCAACATATGCAAACCCGTGGAGTCGTCGAGAGCATCATTACATCGTGCCAACTGGGAGTATGTCGTCCTGAGGGCAATTGGGCGAGATTTGAACAGGTACCATCTCAGATAATATCACAGCATCTGATATGGGCTCTATCCCGAGGCCTCTGCTTGGTCGCACTGACCATTCCAGCTGCCCACCCCCGATATCCTCTAGAAGCTATCACGATGCCCGCACCACCTTGATGACCCTCAGCCATTGATCCAGGATCTGACGCTTGAAAACCAAACCGAACAATATCTGGCCACGCTTTTCAAGAAAATAGATGACTTGGAAGCGGCGGTGACGTTGAGGATAGCCCAAGGTTGGTAACAGCGGAAGCGACCCTGACGCAAACTGAAGATCAGTCAGAAGATGCCGGGATTCGGTGAACATCTTCGATTGAGAGCATGGCCAGTGGGTCAGAGTAGTCAGCCTTCTGGAAGGGTCGGGGGTGTTTTCAGCGTGTTTATGTGCAGGAATACCTATCGCGACCGGCGGCGTTGGTTGAGTGGCATTGGGAGGAACAGAAGGTGATGGCACGGGAAGAGGTGCGGGGGTGGAGCCTCAAGCTTCTCAGTGAAGTGTTGGGGACTTCCTGCTCCCAGTTGTCGTCCACGAAGATGTCGTCCACGAAGAAATCAAGATGGGCGAGTCGCCGTACTTGAGATCGTCGGGTGGGTATCAGTTTCGCATAGCTGGCTGCCAATTGTTCCGTCGCTTCCAAATGGGCGCCTTGTTCATGGTTGGGATTGACGTCTGGTTCCGTTGGTGGGGTGGGATTTAGGCTGGCCAAGCAACCATCGCTGCGCGACCCCTCTGGAAATGTGCCCGCCGCGCTTCTTGGGATACATGTTGGATCCCACCACATTTTGGGTACACTCACAGGGAACATTGCACGGCGTGGTTTGTTATGTTGCTAGATAGATCATGTTAATGACAAGAAATTTCTTTATAAAGTGCACAGGACTGACCATTGGGAGGTGCTCGGCCATCGAATGTCAGAGATTTCCTGAAAAGTCATCAACCCGACGCGACGCGTCTGTTTGGGTGGGTGTCGTGCCCTGTTTGTCAAAGGAGTTATACTTCCATTGATGAGAGCAGAAACGCTGCCGCGCTGCAGCTTGCACCGAGTGCCCATCGGGCGTCTGAGTATTAGGGTCGGTTTTGTGTTACATTCGGTTGGAAACCAATCTACAGAAAATGAGTATTAGTGATATTCTGATGCATAGAGAATTTTTTTACCTTGATCAAGGCTAGTCTCTCTAGACAGACCAAATAATAGATCTAGATGACAATCGATCTATATATATAGATCAAGGCCCTTGTCACACAAGTGCAAAGTTTGGCCTTCGTACCAAAACGCTCAGCATTATCTTAAACAAACTCACAAGGTGCCTAGGTCTAGTGCCTCTAGATATACGTTGCTTCAAGCCTTTCGCGGGCGAGGTCAATACGTTGCGGTGTATGTTCCGGTGAGTTCAGGAATCGATAACTTGCACATATCGTCTCTAACTAGCCACTATGTTGCTAGTACTTAGGACTTTCTCGTTCACCCGTCCCTCATCGCCATGCAGCGCGTTCATGACACGTTCTCCACTCCACGACTGAATCTCCACCCATCGACTGACTGCGATGTTAGCAGACACGTAGGCGGGCTACGTAGGAAGTACGGCACCTGCATCGTCATCCACAACAAAGGTGGGTCGCTACCTGTGTCAAGTTATGCGCGATTGAAACTTGTACAGGAGCCTCGGATCCCAAACAGCAGGAAGGTGGCAGATGATGTGGCTGGCCGCAGAGAAGCGAGGTTGGCGTCGGCAGCACAGACGGAAGTAAATTGCCTTATGGCAGGATAAATTTTTGGGAAAGAGCGTGGCCACTGACGCTCACATCTCGTACGGTACGTCCCATTGCCATACATGTCCTGACCACCAGATCCATTACTAGAATGACCCTCGCTAAATCAAAGCGGTTGGGCCAAGTATCTACACCCACCCGCGGGCAAAACGCCCGCAGCCTGCCGTCGCCCATCCGACCGTCACCTGGCCAGCGAAAGGGGAAACGGAAAAGGGTAAGGAGACACGAAGTAGCGCGATCGCGAACTTCCAAGGCCCAAGTCATCCAGGTCCATGCCCGTCTGGCGACGAAAGCTTGGGCTGCCAGCGGTGTGAGTATCATATCATATCCTTGAAGGCTGTCGACAGAAGCTAAACAAATATATCCAATCAGTTTGCACCCGGAGGGTCTTGCGGTTCCAAGAACCGTAAGAGCTCAGGATGTGCCCGCAGACGAAGGCACCGATTCTGGGTCCGAGTCTGACACTGAACCAGCAACGACACCATATATCAACGATGAAGGGAATACTGGCAGAGCTTGAGCAATCTCATGCGCGGCTCCGAAGGCACCACAAACGGGCGAAGAAGAACCTGGCCAAGGAACGCCGGCGCAATTGGCGAGCAAATAAAAAGCTGAAGCAGACGAAAGCGAGGCTGGACGGACTCATAAAAGCTTGGCTTCGATTATTGCTGGGTAGGTTATTTCGATTGATATGTTGTTCAGGCATAACGATGTAAATGCGTCCCATTGAATAAATCAAGTATAATTATAACGGTCAACACGTTAAGCTACAGAGACATCATGAAGAACGCCGTAACACATTCAACTCAGTGTTAGATAACTGAGGTCGCGCTGAACGGTTCTTGTGGATTACTTAATCCCTCGAATATCCGTCCTGCCAGATTACTTACCCAGTCTGCCTCAGCACGTATAGCTGAGGTTTGGGCGGGATCAGTATGGATTATTCTGGAGTCATGAATTTTCCCACAAATCACAAATCCGGCAAACGGATTATTTGGGTGAAACACAGTGTATGTTTTTTTCTGACTGAAGTTGCAGACAAGGTCAAGAACACGTTGAGAATTCAAAGGCTAGAATGAAGTCTCTGGGCTTTAAAAGATACTGGAATGGTACTGGAAGGTAGCTAAGGATCTGGAGCAATTACGGGTATCTACAAGTAAACCAAAGGAGTCGAGATGATTCCAGATGGGATCGAAACACAAACGCGGGGATCAGGATACCATACAAAAGATAAGACTAGAAATTAGATGATGCAAACCCCATCACAATAGGCGCGTAAATTCTATTGGCCAAAATTGATGTTAGGACTTGGATTTGTTGATAACCGCAGCGGCATTACTTTGTAAGGGGGAGATTAACCCGCTCTGACATCTATGCCATCTACTCCCAACCCGTCCCTCGCTCGACCATTCCAATGTGCCCACCCGAGTAGTCCATATGTTCTGATGGGTCTGCATAGCGGCCCGGGTGATCAAGATAGTCCCAGAACTCCATGTGAGCTGTCATATTTGAGGATAAAACTGCATTAAAAGACTAGACTGGGTTAGATTTTCTTAGGATCCAAGAGCAACAACATGAGCACTTACCGCAAAATTCAACAAAAAAAGGAAAACTAAAGGGTTCTCTGAGACTTCATACAACTGCCAGTATGCCCTGATGAGCGCAAAGAGACAAGCTACACGCGCCAAATATACTCCACGGCGGGACATCTTCCAATTGATGTATGCGTCCAAGCAGATTATTGTCACGCTGCTATAAATATCAGCTGGCTAACGCATCAGGATAACCACCAACATATGCAAATGTTGCTCACTTACTGAGAAATCCAATTATTGCCAATTCGGATGGCAAATGGCAAAAACAATCTGGCTCCCAGCAGACCAAATCAACGCGGCAAAGATTTGCAGCGGATGTACCAAATGCCAGTCCTACAAGAACAAGGCCAAAAGCAGAAGCCATGAATGACGTGTCTAACTTCCATGTCAGCCTTTGACCGGTCTTGAAGGTCATGGTGGCTTTAGAAGACCTGTGTTGACCAATGTCAGAAATTGTCAGACTCCAAATTCAACAACTCACCAGAGTACGACGAGAGTCAGCGCTAGTGCCAGCCTATATTCAATTATACCGAATGTCGGTACTTTTATTGGCAAGTAAGAAATTGACCCCCAGGCCATAGATAATGTAAATATTGCTCTTACCAGAAAGGATTAGAAGGGATACGAGTTGATTAGATATGGCAAAGAATGAGAAAGCATCTTTGTACTGGAAACCGACGAGGTAGTAATTCCACACCAGCGCCACTCCCATTGAAATTAAACAGAGAACATTTAGGATGGCGATGGCTAGGATTCCAGTCATAAGATACATCAGGTGCGCAAACCATTGAACACTTACCAATGAGCATTGTCTGAAAACCTGGAAATTCGACGGCAACGATGGTGGGGTTGAGGAGATACTGATGTGTGTCAACGTTGAGCCTCGAGGACCCAGTCCGAGCGTGAGATTCAGAAATTTAGGGTCACAAACCGGTGTTTGGCTGGCCAAAGCCATATAGATTCCTGCACTGTCCAAGCTTCTAAAATCCTTCTGACTCTATAGATTCACGGTTATTATATTGGTATCTTCCATAGATAGATAAGCTGGTACCACTATGAGAAAAGTTGATTCGTCCATTGCCTGAAGATCAGACCTAATGTTAGCTGTAATTCCTGAGCATCTACAAGTAAGTACTCTCAAACAAGAAGGCCAAAAACAGACCTCACCTGGATGTACAGAGCGAAAATCTGCGTACTGCTAGAGCCTGAGTACTGAGATAAGATTTTCCTAGAAAATGATACGTCAGTTATATTCCCATCAAGTGCGAACACTCAACGAACACTCAATGATCATGAGTCCTTACCTCATTCTTCCCCATCTACCTTGACCTGCGCTGTTGGTTGAACATTCTACCTCTTGTATGAGGCTGATCATGAACACATAGAAGCTAGATTTATAGTTTTCGCCACGGCATGTATCAGGTATGTCCTGTAATCTCCCAATGGAAGAATGCATGGGTTGATGCCACTGAACCCTTGGTTTGCATTTGCGGCACTCGATTATGTCCATTATGGCTTCACAGGCTATCTTCAACAACAGCAACTAGTGAGCAATGAAGGGCAGGTCACTCAAGCTAGAGAGACAACCATACCTGGTTGTCTCGATACGAAGACAGACTTGGAGCCCAATCTGCAAAGTGCGGTTAGCTTGTTGCCCATTTGGCCCTTTGTTCTTTCTTTGCGATCGCTCAAACCTCACAGAAGGGCTAACAGGAAATACCACCGATTGAAAGAAGGTTAGCTTAGGCCACAGCACAAAAAGACGAACGAGGCTGAGGGCGAGATGGATGCACTTATAGCACGACAATACCTTGCCTTCAAAAACACGTCGACGGATCTCTTTTGGTGTCACGGATAGAAAGGTAGGAAGCCAAGGCAGATGAATAAAGCTGTAGCCACAGTGTGCAAGCCACTTTCCATTGGAACTGAAACGGCAGAGCATGCCACAGTGATATTCCGACAATCTTGGGCTCATATAACCGCGTGTGTTTATGCCAATCTCTGAAGGTTACTTCAATAACTGAAAATGTTGCCCTGCTCCAGAACGACCTGCAATTGGAGTAGCTTTACTTGTGATTTGTATTGGACCAGTGGGGATGCAACACTCACCAAGACCTGATCCAGAAATTTATAGGTGGCGCAAAGCCTGTGCGTGAACGGTGTTATGATTCGCATGGATTTCCTCGAAGCATCGGCACCATTCAGCGAGGTTCATGATTCATCTTTGTATATGTGTCAGTTATTCACCTGGAATTATTAGGTGGCACATATAGATAGGGGGAACAAGCTTATAGGTGGCTTACATTAAGACGCTAATCCAAGCTTTTTGGAAATTGCTACCTTGAGTGGTGCCCTGTTCAGCCAAATTTGTGAGCCTCACCTGCTGCCAATGAGAAGCAATCCGTCATCAAACATGTTCACAATGCCGATAGAGACTCACATGCTCTTCAACAGGTTTCTCCATTTTCTTGCGATGTGTACCCCATCCTTGAATTCAGCCATAGTGACCCTCTGGCGGACTGTTGGGCTGTTTTCGTGACTTGTGTAACCTGTTGCCTGTGGACGTGCAACGTGCTCCGAGTCCCATCTGCTGTCCGATGTGCAAATGCTGCCCACTCTGTACCTTTAGAGTGGCTTAGGATTGCCCTGCTGTGTGCAAGTGAGGGCGCGTTCCACCGTGACCACGCCGGCGCGATGGCTTTAACTGTTCTCTCTCGGATATAGATGGCAGACTCCTGTGAGTTATTTGCTCTTGGACGCACAGTGGCTTTAGGTAACGGAGGCAGCTGAAATTTGAAAACTCTACCAATAGGTCTTCCCTGTAGGCTGGTAAAGGTGGACAGAAAAAAGGTAAGTATAATATGAGTTCTCAACAAAAATCCAGAGCTGATTCGTACCGTAGACACCAATGAATGACAATTTAAAGGACAAGGTCCGAGGCTAAAGAGAGTCGGAGATGTTCTTTGAAAATTCATGGGCACGCCTAAGCTAATATGACAAGAAACTAGCCAAGGAAATTATCGGATTCAGAACTGTGGAATGTCAGAGTCTCAGTCTGAGTAGCGCTCAAAGCCAACAATCCACCGGGATCATGTGATGGCTGGACGCCAGATGAACGACCACTCATGATCATGATCATCGTCGACTCTCGAGTTGAACTCCGCCACCTTGGCTCTGGTGTCTGGTGAAAACATGATCATGATAACCTGCAGAGTGAGTATGTTATTTTTATCCATTCTCGCCCCTATGGGACTTGTCTATTAGAAAAACTATAATCTACGTGTTTAAAGTAGGGTGAACAAAGGGCTTGCTGAAACCGAAAAGTTTGAACGGGTGACCACACAGAAGAAAAGTAGCAGCCGCCAGAAAACTAGTACTCCAGGTCGGAGTCCAGCATGGTGAGCTCCCAGGAATAGAGCACAACAAGAGCGCAACAAATTTCCTCCATCCCAGGAATATAGCGCAGCAAATTTACTTCATCCAAAACCACAGAGTAGAGGATGTCGCATTGTTTGTTTTTATCTACAAACTACAGTAAGATGAATGTGAAATGAGCTTGAATCTAGGATGCAAGAAAATTAGAGTGTTGGCATAATTCTTTAAATAATTAAAATTTGGAGGAGCAGCAAACACATTCTTTACCAGCAGGCTCCCCGCTGCAATTCCCCGCTGCATTCCTGGCATACCACTTCCTCTTTCCATGCAGATGGGAGTCAGACAATGGCTTTTCGACCGCCAGGCTTCTCTCTTCAAGCATTTTACATGCATATGCGTTCCCTGACATGAGTTGAGGGCCCGGCTCTACAAGAGGCGACTAGGAAAACTAAGCTTACCGCTAGAAGTAAGGTATCAAGATGTTATGTTGGACCGGAAGAAGTTCGAGAATCAAAGCAGTGATGCAGCAGGCATTTTTGAACGTGAAATTGTTGAACAACAAAGGTCCAACTTCAAGGATTAGAAGTTAAAATTCACCAGCCATCACATGATCGAGAATCATGCTGTGTCTGAGGCGTCGCCTGGAGTCGCACATTGCAACAACTTGAACGCAACGGCAGTACTCATCTGGTACTCATCGATTTAAACAACCCTCCCCTATCAGATCAACCTCAGTTGAAGCAGCATAATTGAATTTCTAGAAAACTCCTTGCCACGCCGCGCCGATTGAAGCAAAAAAACGAGTGCAGATTTGCAAATTTGTGACCTCACTCCTGCCTCAGCGCTCCTTTCAGGCAGAGATGGCAAGAACTGGGCTGTAGAAAACCCTATTGGCGATATATAGGTAAGCTCATCGTTGGTATCTTGCTCAACCTCTTGGCATTACAGCCTGCCCTTGGTTCCCATAGACGTCGGCATGGCTCGTTCGCCTGCATGAAACCTGGAGCTGAAAACAAGCCAAATTTTGATACCCATTCAAGAAAATTCTGCAGGAAAGTCAGTATGCAAGCAATTTATGAACTTTTTGTGCCCCGTACTGACGGTTGCCATATAGTGATCTCAAGTGAGCAAGTCAGCCATGTGTGAAGGCCTGGTCATGAATATTGTTGAATAGCTTGAATATTTAACGACAGCCAATAAAAAAACGGCCCATGCATGCGCGCTGCATTCTCTGCATATTCCTGGAGCCAATTTAACATCGCGCAAGCATCATTATTGAGAAGAAACTTACTTGGAGGCGACTGTCCTGTTGACACCACAATATCCCCGCAGATACGTATTCGTTTGTTGCTCATGATCATGTCTGCATGACCGCAAGGCTTTGAGCTGCTGAAACTTCTGCGCTCAGGATCTTCTGCACTTAGGATCTACTTCAATTAAAAGCAGGAAAGGCTTCATACCTTCTGTCGATCACTGTCCAGCTTGACATCGCTCAACGTCCACTAACCTGTAAACAGAGAGAATATATCTACCTCTGCAAAATATCATTAAGAGACTGAAATTAAAAGCAGGAAAGGTGTAGCAATCTTCGTACCTTCCGCTGGTATCGTCCGCTCATCGCTCAGCTTTTTAACTCGGTTTCCTAACTGCAAACGGAGAGAACTTTCTGACCTCCGTTGGCTGCCAGCTATTCTTCCAATCAGCAGGTGCGTTCATTTTCAGTGTCTGTTATTCCTGCAGGAGGACATTCTGTTGGCCTGGCTCATGTTCGCAGCTAAACGAACCTTCTTTCCAGCGTGATTTGCCGCCAGCCTTTCCGGTGTATGTTCAGCATCTGTAGGATGTTGATGAAGTCTGAGTGGGAGAGGACGTCCTATTCCTCCAGTCAGCCAAGCTTCTTCCGGCATTCGCAGGCAATCGTCTGTTCGTTCGTTGCGATTGTCTTATAGTGCTAAATTGCAGAGCACGGAACTTGCTAGCATATGTTTAGCATCTGTAGGGATGCTATGAGGGCCAGCGGCGGGGAGGACGATAGAATGAATACTCTGCAGTTTCATGGATTTCTGCCTCAACTACCGGTTCACCAGCCTTCTCCTGCCATTGTCTTCCTATTGTCTTCGTCGTCAATAGACAATCTCTATTCTGGCTTCGCGGTCGTCATATAGCGCTTGCTTCCAGCGCACAGAATCTATGAGGCATTGACAAGCGCATTCTCCTGGCTGTCGCGAATGATGAAAACTTACCTGACGCCAAAGTCAGTCAATGGTTGTCTTTTTGTTCATGTTTTGTGTCTTCTTATTGATTTCTTTTAGCAAATGTCGGCCGAAATGGATCTTGTGGGTGTGAAGGACAATGAGGGTAGGATTCGTTCTTACTGGGCAGCTGTACTTGATGGCGTCCTTAGCTGACATATTTTCCCATTCAGGGAGAATTCTTTTGGTTTCTACTTTTAGAAGCAACCAGGCCAGCACTGTTTACACACCGGCCTTTTCGAAAGCTGGGTCTCTATATTTAATATGTGGTCTGCTCGATTCTTTTGACAGTCAGTGGCAAGCGCTCAATGTTGGCAACTTGTGGTAGGAAATTTCTGAGATGGCTGGGCAAAGACGTAATTACCACAGACAGGACTACTTATGTGAAACCCAAACGTAGGAAAGAATTGCATGAATCTCACGCTCGGACATGGTTCTTGTGGAGAAAAATTAACGAATACATTCTCCACTCTGCCATTCCGCAACTTTAACCAGAACCCCGCACACATAACTGTCTTTGTCTTCCAATTACTAATGGCTGCTATCACCAGTGAGTACTCAAAACTCACGTAGCTAGAAGGCCCCTCCATCTAACTGCCAGTCTCTAGCCATCGCCACCCTCATTTTTTTCAACCTCTTCTCCATCGCCACCACCATCGTTCGCATCTTAGATCGTATATCATTCCACCACAGCCTCTGGTGGGATGATTATTTGGCTGCACTTTCAGGGGTTGGTCAATCATCGTCGGCGGCGGTACTAATCGCCATGGGTGAGCGATACCTACTATCTTTGTGACCTGGGCTCAGTATCTCAAGCAGCTTTGAAGACCCCTCGCGTTACCACGATCGGATACAATTTATGCATTGGCTTTTATTTTTTCATCCTTTGGTTAGGTGCCCAAAACTGGACTGGAACGTCTTCTGATAATGTTGCAGGTCATCGCGAGCTGGCATGATCATGTCCGTTTCCAGATTACTCATGCTGCCTAGAATTACCATCAGGTACTTGACCCTTGCCGCTCTATTTGTCACGATAGGTGCTGTTTACGGTGTCTTGGCCCCAATTCTTTGTCGCGAAGATGTGAACTGCAAGGAGCCCACCCTTTGTATCTGTTACTTGCCCATTCCATTGGTAATATGCGCCCTCATAAGTAAGAAGCGTGCAGGGCTAGGCTTGTGAATGTGCTGATTTAGTTTGCCAGCTGATATTGCTGCGGACGTCTTAATATTCTTCATTAGCTGGCATGAAATCGTTACTAGTGGTAGTACCAGATTTACTGCCCAGCCTTTTCGGCGGCAGCTTGTTAAGCTCGGATTTTTGAGCGGTATATTTACCCTCATTTCCAGTGCAGCATGTTGGATATCGTACCTTGCCCATGCCTCTGGCAGGCCTCTGGCAGCGTTAACCTTTGCAAATTCTGCAGTAAGCAAATGTCCTATTCCTCCCATATCCAGAAAGAATTGACAATTCTACAGTCAATTATCACCATCCTGGTTTCCAATATGCCCGTGATTGTTGGCGTCATTTTCAAACGATTTCTACCCCCAAACGCTTCACCAGAAACCCAAGGAATAGTAACATCAATGGGAAGCTTGGAAATGCCACTTTCTACCCACCTTCAAACTTTGTATCGCCCACTGTTTCGCAGCACTCAACCAAAATTGGATCCACGTAGTTCCCTTTTGCTCCTACTTTGTATATACCATCAGGCTATTTGACACTGACAATGTGCATCTACCCGTCTCTTTGTCAGGAGGATCCTTCTTAACCAAAGGCCCACCGAGTCATTGGCTTTTCGTAATCCAAATGCAATTCCAATTTTGTCTATCTCCAATTTTATGCAGTGCATCACGACATGAGGTGGCTGCGAGAGGAGGGATGGCATGTCGTCGTATTGTGCCTACTTGCATACGGATTACAACGCCGATGGCGCCAGCTAATGCCAATGGCGTCGCCGCAAGCTCAGTGGCTCAGTGGCTGCTCACGATAGTATGATGGCAGTCACAGTGTGCACTCAGCGCCCGACGTTCAGCGCCCGACGTTGCCCCGCTGCTTGCCCGCTCACTTTCAACTTGCGTACCTCATTTCTCCAGCGACTACAACGTTGTCCCGATTTGAGTGTTGCTCGAGGACTCCGTGAGTAAGCCATATCGGCTACACAAGAGGGACTTCTGCCAATGCGCTGATCTTGAAGAAACAAATAACTGGCATTTTGATCTGTTGCGTTGTCAAAAGTGTGCAACTCGGCATGCCAATGTCGATGGACAACGTTGGGCGGCAACAATGAGCGGTGGCACTCATAGCGGCAGCTGCACAATAGCCCGCGACGAGATGCATACATCATGACGGGTGGCTTGTCATGCAGAATCACCCTGGCTAGAAGGTCCTTGGGGAGAGTTCGCCCAACGGTCTGCCCAACGGTCTGAGGCACGAATTTCCAACGGACGGGATGCCCTCGATATATCACACGTGTTACGCTGCCAGTAGAGCGGAGATCCGGGCCATGCGTGTTGATGTCGCGCGGCGATTCACACCCATGCACTGTCAATGTGTTCATGCCAGGCTCCAGTCACCACTCGCGAGTTGCCAGCACGGATGAGCTTCCTACCGCCTTCACTCGCGCCCCTATTCACTGCATAGACACTACAGAACACTTACGACGACAAAGTCGGCTCTCAATGCTCATAATCGCGCACGGCACCGTTACCTCGAGTTCTGGAGAAATCGTCGACGAGGCCAAGTTTGACAGCGACAGCGGCCACGAGTAAACTCGATGCCTGATAGGATGCTGACGGCCAGCGGCTGCGAGCCTTTGACGGCGGCGGGATTTGCTTTTGGGACATGGAAACAAAGAGGCCGTTTGACGAGTCACGACCGTAGCTGTGAACAAACTCGAGCTTGTCGATGGTGCCGCTGTCTCTGAGTTCGCTCAAAACGGGTGGGCGCGGCCGCGCGGTGAGCGTTGGAGTAGGCCAGTCAGACCTACCCTAGGATGCGTGGGCCAGTGCAGGGCTCGGATAACGCGTCGAGCACGCTGTGCGGACAGGCTGAGCATGCGACCAGATTCCACTACTACAGCGTGATTGGGCTGGCAGGGCTCGAGTCTGATTACTTGTGGATGCCGCGGAAGGTCGAAATTGTCGAGACTCTCGTGCGAGCACCAGCACGATGGCGAGGCTCGAGCACCCTGCCAGGTCTGGCCCATGGACGATTTGTTTTGCTCAATCCGGTGGCGGGATGTACGGAAGCGCGAAGGGTGTCGAAAACATCGATTAGGCCGATGTGTGGATCAGAAAGCACACTGTGCTGCCGGAGCGCGGTCTCGAATCGCACAGCTGGCGCGAGTGCTTCCTCGATAGCAGCCGGTATCGTAGGGTTATCGGGTAGCATAGTTACTGTGGCATTGTCTTGAATTCCTTCAGGCTGTGCAGATGCAGCCGCATCTTCGCGGGCCGGTCTCGAAGAATGCGTTCTTCAAATCATCGCATATCTGAAGACGTTGGTTGGTAAGAAACAGTGACTGAGAACATTGGCAACATACCTCTGCGATTGCAGTCCAATTCGTCTCCTAACATGGCCGCCTATTCCTCCTTCTCCTTCCTTCCCAAGCTTGTTGAGGTATTTGCGCAACCCACATGTCACCCTCCTGGCTCAATAGCTGGCCGGCCACAGGTCCCAGGGAGTGTTCGGACGTAATGAGCAACCGCACAAGGAGCCAATACTCATGGAAGATTGTCAGATCTTCGTACCACGTCGCCAACCTGCGTATCGTGATCCACGGATCTGCCGATGCTGGTGCTGAAATTTCACAAGCTTGGGCGATTACAGAAAAAGAAGCCTCCTGCCATCGCCGATGGGACGGACTTCACTGCCCGAGACTTGAGCAAAGGTATCCGCAGATGTGAAGTCCAGTACGCGTGAGGGTGTAGTGCGGACCAAGGCTCAACACGGTGAGGAAGAAGCTGGCAGAAGTCGAGCCTTGTCCAGAAGGATGGCAGTTCACTGTGTATCTCGAATGAATAGAATAGATCAGGTCAGAATGTTGAGACATACATGTACAGGTGTCGTTCCATTTCTTCATCTAAGGGTCACTTGAATATCGTATCGTAACGTAATAATTGGCGTATCATGCTTCATGCCATAAATTGAGGAGTCGACTATCATGGCGAGAATTAAAAAAAAAGAAACGTGACACAGTGATCAATCACTAAAATCCAGATATTAGCTTACTTCGCGATGATAAAGACCGTGATTGCGTACCTTGAGGATGATGTGCACTGTAGCGTCATGTGTCAGGGTTTGTGACAAGACAGTGAGAGTGAGTGATAACATACTGTTTGTGATGCTTCGGAACTAGTGCTTTGAAGTCCGGTCCGGTCCGGTCTTTTACCCTCAATGGGCATGGACCGAGACCGAGACCGGTCTTTAGTGTTTGCAGGTCCGGTTACAAGACCGGAAAAAGACCGGAAAAAGACCGGACCATAACCGCAGTGGACCGGAAATAGAATGGACCGATCAAGACCGCAACCGCGGTCCGGTCCGCGGTCTTTCCTGATTCTCCAAATCAAAAGACCGATAAAAACCGGTTAGGACCGGTTTCAACCGGTCTTTCTGCGAAATTTTTTGTAGCGTAGTAGAGCACTAATAGCCCTTTCGAACAATGTCAAAACCATATTTTTAGCATAAGAATTGACGAAGATATTAATAGTTTACGATCAGCTGAGTATTTTGGGCGCTTATAAACGCTTTTGCCCGTGTTTCAACCATTAATCATTCGTGCCTTTCGCAAACTTGCACATACATGGAGGGCATATATACCTGCCTAATGCATTTTAGACCTAAATAATCGAGCAATATTTGACTGAGCTATAATTAAATTAATGCTGTGTACATTACCAGACTACTACAAGACGCTTTTGCCAACGGTTCATTCGTTAAGTAAGCTAGCCTTTCGAAAACCATGGCCAAGGTAGAACATTAAAATACCTATCCAATGAGCCTTTACACATAATATTTGATTATAAACTCATTGAGATATGGGCAAATGCGCTCAAGTAGTCTAATTTCTACTAGTTAAATGGTTTCTACATGGAAAATCCAGCTTAAAATGCTGGTTAAGACCGGTCTACAACCAGTTCTCAACCAGTCTTAACTAGGACTGGTTGAGACCGGTTTTTGTCAGTTGCTGAACCGCCCAAGACCGACATAAACCGGTCTATGTCGGTCTTTGTCGGTTTTTTGCAGTCTTGAGACTGCCCTGGACCAGTCTCGGTCTCGGTCTTGCCAAATTTGGGCAAAAGACCGGACCGGACCGGACCTGCAAACACTACCGGTCTTGCCAAATTCAGATTTTACCAAAAACCGGACCGGACCAATGTAGACCGGTCTTTTGCGGTCTTTTGCGGTTGACAGACCGGTCCCAACCGGTTGTGGTTGAGACCGGTTCCCAACTGGTCTAGACCGGTCTTGTGCAATAAAAATATGCGATAAAGGCGATATAGACTCGATTATATACAAATAAAGTAAGTACGGGTGTGCGCGCATGCACGTAGCCATGTTAGTAAATAGACTATCAATAGTTAATACCACCTATTCAACTCTTCTGTTTCGCGATCCCATCTTAAGTTATCAATATCGTCACTGAGCATCTCCTCGAAATCAAAGGCGCAGACCTCCTCATGCTGGAAAGAGTTCCATGCCGCCATATCGAATAAATCAGGTCCCCATGCTGATTTCATGACAACTAGTTCCTCGAAAACTGTAGGTCCCAGACTTGCACGGCGATCTGTCACAATCTGTTTACTACCCGAGAACATACGCTCGCACGGAACAGAGGAGGCCTGAGCCGGAAGAACGTCAAGCGCTATACGCGCGAGGGTCGGAAATGACTGAGCATGATTCTACATGCTGGCGTAAGTGCGTAAACCTGGGCGAAAGTATTTAATATGCTTACCTGCCACCATTCGACGAGATCCACATCCTTCTTTACCGCGCGATGCGTTGTTCCGAGGTAGCGGCGTAATTCGGACGCCCATCCCTCTTCTACATCATCAGAGAGCAGAGTTTCACGATGCTTGTCGAATTCTGATTGTTCGCCGGTATTCTCCGAGTCAGGTTCAACGGGCGCCTCATTGGGAGAGAAAGAGGGAGCGGCCGAACGTTGTGCATAGTACTGAGACATCTAATAGTTCATATACAATTAGTTGAGCACTGGTCATAAAATAGAACTGGCTTTAGATGGCGTACCGTTCTCTCGACGACCTGTTTGGCTTCGTCTTGCCAGTCTCTAGCATCAAGATTACCTGCTTTAATCTCTGCCGCTTGCTCCTCAGGACCACCCCATGCGACTTTGATGTAGTTGAGCTTGTAATATGGATGAAGTACTGTAAAATGTTCATTAATGTTCGTCTAATTAGTTAGATTTAAACCTTACCAAGCGCTAGAACGAAGCAAGGCTTATCATCGAGGCGCGAATAATACTTTCCGAGCTTGTCCAAACCGACTTGGAGGGCATCCTTGTAGAGGGAATACTTCGGACTGTCGCGCTTCTTTTCCCATGCGGATTGAAGCTCTTCGAGTGCGGGAAGCGCTCGCCAGAGGGTAGGTTGCTTTTCAGAAGAGAAACATTGCTGGATTCGGTTTGAATCCTATTTTATAGATAAGTAAAATAGTAATAACGTCGAGACATGAGAGACTTACCCCGAGTATATCGCGTGCGTCAACAACGCGTGTCCAATCTTCATCGACCATCTTGAAAGCGGACCATGGAATTTTCTTTACGGGGCGATTATCACGCCGTAACGTAGTGATTGGGCCATACATCTCGTCGGCCGATGTCAAGAACAAGGTGATAGGCTATTGAATATATCAGCCCCGAGTACAATCGTTGAAACTGATCGAATGCTCACCTGACGGAGTTTGTTGGCCTGGTCCAACATTCTGTACGCAGTTCCCCATCGAATGTTGCTGTGTAATGGGATTTTCAAAGCTTCGGGGAGTCCACAACGGAGCTGTGTACTGTAAAAGTACTCAATGCGTTGTCCGGATGCCTGAATCTAAAAACACACGAGAGATGTCTGCATAAGAAACGAAAGAATGTTCTGATAATGTAAATTATATACCTTGATAGCGAGCGTTCGGATAGCAGCAATCACATCCAAGGAACCTCCTAGAATACGATTGTCCGGCCGGGTGGGATCATATTCCCATATTGCTGTCGCATTTTCGACAGCGGCTATCTTCGTGATATGGGACATAACATCGACGTTCCCAAGGTTGACCACATGGGCGAGACAGCTAAAAATACCATTCAACATGTTGTAAGTTCAGAATAAAATGGTAACATACGGTAGCTGTAGTTCATTGCTATTCCACTCAAGACCTCGACGGATGTGGATGTCCTCGATTGTCTTACAGGTAGTGTTGTTATTCCCTGTATTATCCATGGTCGCGCCGAAGAGCTAATGGCGCATGATCAATGACATCAGAATCAACGAACGCGTGAGACGTTGAATGATGAACAGATAACCGAGATAACGCACCTTTGATGCCTCCTTGTCCATAATCCCAACACGGTCAAGCACTCCTACTGTGTATCGCCCGAGGTTTTCCCCAGTGTGCGCACCTGACAGCGCCTTGAATCCTATCACCGCCGACCGCATCTTCCATTTCCCATCCTTTACCTCGATCCAGTGTGCCGTCACTCCAAGGAAGCTCATCTTCGTTGTATCGGCCGACCACGCGTCTTGGGTGATTGATACCTTGCCAGGTGACATCTAGTACCAAGGTAAGTCTCTCGTATCCATCCGTATAAGTACCAATGACTCACCTTTATCGATTCTTTCAGGTCTTTTATATGCTTGACGAACGCGTTGTGAAGATGCACTGCCACGTTGTGGGAGGTTGGAAGGTCTGAAGTCGTTGACTTCGGCCTCATCGCGACCAGCGAGTTTCGAAATGCAGGATTGTCAGCGAGGGCCAGCGGCTACAGGTGCGTGTTAGCATTGCTGTGGTGTCTATGATTGTACTGATGACTTACCTGGTTGTTAGTCGCTATGAGCTTGACGACGGCATGAAGAACTCCCTCTCTTGTGAACTCGCGTGGGCCGGTCACTGCCTTAAAGTCCAACTGCTGCTGTTTCTGCTTCTCTGTCAACTTTCCCTGCTTTTCGGCCTCTCGCTCCTCCTCCATGACTTTCCAAATCTCTCGCGGGATCGCCCAATGGTTGATTGGTATGCCAGCTTGTTCACACTTCTCACTGTAGATATCGTAGTGCTGACGAATATGTAGACGACATGACGAGTTTCCGCCCTTATGGAAAGCCTTGCGCTTGCCATGTATTTTGAGGAAACGATCGTCGTTCCTAGATTGCGGTAAGTGTTGAACCATCTCCTAGTTTATATGTGGGAACTTACTTGCAGATATTACACCATCTTCCAGTCTCAGTCTCATACTTATCTCTCGCCACCTTGAAGTTCACGGTCACTTTGTCCGTCATAATCGTCAAGAGATCAAGTGTTGAATCCTTTTTGACGGGCTTCGTTTCGAGTTCGGCACCGCGGTGATGAGCAGTCAGGCCATCCTACAATCTGGTGAGTTTCCGTGTATCTGAATTGCATTATAAGTAGTTGGGACTCACCTCTCGTGTATCAGGGCTTCCACGGACATCAACATCTTCGACTTGTTCCTCATCCTCGATCTCCACCACCTCTACCTCGGATTCAATTTCTTCAATGCGCTGTCTTTTGGTAGGTTTATTTTTCTTCGCTTTGGGTTCGGATTCTGACGAGTCTGACCCTTCTGACCCCTCGCTTTCAGACCCCTCGCTAGCATGCCTTTTACGGCGCTGTGATGATTTGACCGTGTTCGCAGGCCTACCATTGCCACGCGCTTTTGCTTTGCCTTTGGTCTTAGGCTCGTGGGTTCGAGGTGGGATTCCTCGGGCGATTGTTCGAGTGATGGTAGGCATATAGGGGGAGTACCAAGTAAGGAAATTCTGTAAGACTGTGATGAGATAGAATGCGTCGCGCCGTCGCCACGTTCGTCACATGTTATATTGAGCGGAGTCTTTCCATTACATATGTAGTTACTTCGCAATCAGAAATTTGAATTTATTTAACATTGAATGCTTCAAAGTCGAAGTTGTATGAGTAGAAAATGATATGCATTTGAGGCTCGAAAGACCGGTTGAGACTGGTAAGACCGGTCTTTGCCCGGTCTTGAAAATTTGAGAATACTAGTGGACCGAAGACCGGACCGCGGTTACGGTCTTCATCGGTCTTCAAAAATTTCGGTCCTGATCGGTTATGGTCCGGTCCAGTCCCGGTCTTTGGCCGGTCCTGTAACCGGACCTTCAAGCACTAATTGACACTATGAGCGTCGGCGGCGGAATATAGTATAGATCGAACTGGTCGTGGAGAATGGCGATGATGGGCATGATAGCAGCGATGTAGTGATGTCTGTGTGACGTTAAGAGGGTAAGGTATGAAGTTCGAATTGGGATTACCGTATTACAGATAACTTGCTGAGTCGTGCATAAATCTACTTATAGTAGTTACGCTATCTGTGATGTTATTAATTATTGAACGTTTTGACGCATTTGCTTTGCAAGATATAAAGGTATTAAAACTGTTATATATATATTATAAACGAACCATTGGAGAGGAAACGTTGTTACATATTAGATCTTATGATAGACTATATAAGTCAGTGGTTGGATTTGTAGTCAGTCTTTTCTGATACTATTTGATATGTCTGCAGTTCGGACGCTGGTGGTAGTAGAAAACTTGCCGTCTAAATTTAGAAGTACATTGCGCAGTGGGTGTAGCAATGTCTACAAATTTCCATAAATGGTAATTATTGACGGTTGTTGTATTGCGCGGCTATCTGAGAGGGTTAAATCGGAACTTCATCAAGTTTTGTTTTAAATAAGTACATATCCGTCTGTTCTAATTTGTAAATAGAGGTTTACCCGTGCTCCGCAGGGGATAATAGACAATCTGAATCCTTTTTACGTGTCTGTAATATTATAATATTGAATCAGACACTATGTTCTTTAATGGTTGACATCGCTGGCGGGCATGGCTGCGGGAGACTTGCATGAGCATTGCTTAGGTATGAAGGCGGTAAGGGTAGTAGGTGGAGTGGAAGCGGCATTTACGACACAAATGCGGCTGCAGTTGGAAAACGCCGGGTGCGAGGAGATGCAGGTGGTACTTTGAGAACGATATAACGGCGTTCACGTTCAAGTCTCTGCCTGCCTCTGCCAGCAACGCTGACGCCTCCCGCGGTGCCGAACGCCGGGTCTGACGGATTCTTCGTCGTCGTACGCAGTATTTCGCAGGAGAATGGGCGGAGTTGGGCTCAGTGAAGCAGCGCTGGCGGCAGGTACAAAGCGGGGAGGCGATATCGTCGTCGCGTCGTTGGACGGGCTGCCGGGAGAGTAGATGGCATGTTCGTTGTCGCGGGTGAAGCTCCTTGATGTGGTAACCCATTGGCCGAACGCTGCACGATAGCGTCCGATTCGATGCAAGTCGCATAAGGGCTTGCATCATTTGCTAGGAGTCCCAGAGGCGTTAGGGCTCATAGGTGCTGGAGCTAGCGAGAACATGGCGACGGCGGCTGGATAAGGGTAGTGTGGTTGGCGCTGTTTCTTTCTCGTCGTCTTCGTCGAGCGTAGGCGCTGTGTCGTTGGTGGTTGGTGGTCGGGTTGTTGACGCCCCGCTCGTCACGGATATCGTTGCAGTTGGAAGGTGGTGGACGCATCCTGCGTCGCCGAACGCTGGCTTTGATGGATTCGTCGTCTTCCGAAGTGGCGATTCACAGGGCGTGGGCGTCGACTGGGCGTCGTCGTCTTGCCAGACCATGTGAGGTGAGGTGAGGTTGTACCCGGTACGGTCCATTGCTGAACACCGGGGTCCGAGAGCATCCCAGCGGTGCGGCGGCCGCCTTCGTCTCGGGCCCATATTCCTGCGCCAGAGTATATATATACTACTAGGTACGACTGTGTAGGTTAGTCTCCATGCGATCAAAATATTGATCTTTCAACTGTATAAATGCCTCCATGAATAACCAGAGTGCCTGCGTAGGCAAATGTGCTATTGAATTACGCTGGCGAGCTGCACTTCTCCACCCAAAGTGATAAAGCAGAGAACTCATCTGGTATTTTAATGAGAAAGTAAAATACATGAAATTAAATAGCATATTGACAAATAGTGACGAGGTTGCAAAAAAGAAAGTAGTAATTGAGCCGTAAGGATGCAGCATCCGTGGTTAGGCATGCACTGAAGCAGTTGTCTCTGATATTGTCACCGACGATTGATCGTCGATAAACGAAACTTCGTTGTTGGGTGGAGTCTTGATATCGTTTGGACAAAGCCTTCGGCAAACGAGGCCGATGATTGCAGACGTGTTAGACACAAGAACTGCGGTTATCGACTAAAGACGATTAGTTTGCCTTAGGATCGAGGTGCAGTAATGTGTTTGCTTACCATGCAGTTCGTCAGTATCAAAATAAGCATATGACCGTCCGACACACTGGTTATATACGCAATCCAGCACACCATGCTGGCAATAAGGGTACACATGCTGCTCGAAAAAAAACCAGAGACCACGAGTCGCCTCCTGAGAGGCGTGGCTGGAAATCTGCCTTTGCCCTTGTTGCTGTGAATAAAGATATACCAATCCAAGGAGAGCATCCCGATGTCAACAACAATATCAGCTTGTCAACGAATTAGAAGCGCTACAAGCCTAGTGGTGTGTGTTCCTTACTCATGAATGCACATATGACCAGCTGGGTTGGTAAATGGCAAAGACATGGATTGGGTTCCTTGCAATTTATCTCCTCGCGGCAGAAGATTGAGGCCACGGTACCGTAGACAGCTCCCATAATAACAAGCACAATGGCAAGGGCATGGAATAGCATGACGTGCGTCCACGAAGTGTTGAATATTCGACCGATCGACATGACCAGGCTCGCTCTCGACATCCTGCGACGAACCTCAGTAGATGTTCAGGTCCAATTATGGCGACTTACCAGAGTACAATGAAGTATCCAACGTATATCATGCGATAATGGCCTGGGTTAGGAGTATTCGTCGCTGGATGAGACACTGAGTTGCAGGTCGTGAAGAATATAGACATTGCTCACCTATCGAGACGAGCACAACAGTCACGAATACCTGCCCCCTCCTGACAGAGCGACGAGGGCGTCGTCGAACCATAACAGTTTTAACCTTTTGATAAGGCGGAACGTAGTAATGGAGAGACAGAAAAAATGTAGAATAAGGAACGTGAGGACGACTAGATTTGTGTAATTGAATGAAGAAATATTCTGCGTGTATAAGCATTGAGCGCTCACTTGTAGTAGAAGCTGACATTAATTTGTCGCCGTTGAGCAAAAATTGAGGATGTGTGGTTTTGGAGTAGGGTTGAGGGATGGTTGGACGGAGTTATTTGAATGTATGTATCTGCATTCTGCCGCAAGGACCATGTCCGAGCGTGAGATTCATAGAATTAGTATGGTTACTCCCTCGAATTCGGTGTTCAAACGGTTGAGTCTGAAATAGCTTACCCCACGCCCAGGAACTCCTGGAGGTTTTCCTATGATTCCGCCGAATGAAAGCTGTGGTATTTGTGCCTTGAAAATAGATAAGCTATTGCTGCACCATAGAAGACATTCGAGCTACCTCACCCATTTCTTTGTGGATTGAACACCGGAGTTCTTTTGAAGACGTTGGTTGTCTATAATATAAAGTTATCTCCCACGTAAGGTTTCAAAGAGACCTCGGTTCGTCCGTACTAGTTTGTTAGTAGTGTAGGCCTACTTGCTTCTGTAAGCAGAAGTAAAATGAGTTCTCCCTGAACGGAAGAATATGTCAGTCTTCCCATCAAGTGCGGGCATTTAATGAGTCCTTACCTGTCCTTACCTCATTTTTCTTCCACCTACCTCAATGATGTACGATGTTCATTAAAACCTCCAGCCGCTAGATGCAGAACGAGGAGACAAAGTGCGAGCGCTGGCTGTATTTAGCATCAGGTACGTCCTCTGGATTCCCCAAGGATGAATACGCTATTCATCGGCTGTAAGCCTCAAGCCCATCATTGGTGGTTCCTTCCTCCTAGAGGCTGTTTATGATCTACATGCTAGCGTTATACAATCGGCACCACAAGACAGGAGGTTGAACCCAACGATGGGTACAGAAGCAGAATCCTGACCATTTGCACGTACAAACGGGGAGCAGGTCAAGTAATGGGGCATATTCTTGCCCGTTTTCTATGTGTCCTGTTGCTCAGAACTTACCTACATAGCTATAGATGCTCGACATATGCTGGGAGGATCCGGCTGTTGAAGTCAAGGCCTGCCTATGGCGCGACAAAGAGACTCGAGCAAGACCGACAGGATGCATACCACCACAATAAAGGATAAGTCCAATAGTGAGATCCGCATTGATGGCGAATGTCGACTTAGGTCGGAACGCATGGACGCCAGCAATTGCTGAAGCTGACGGTATTAGATTGGCCACCAGAAAATTCCCTCGTTTGCGGGTCGAAAACCGGGCGCTGAGCCATGTCAATATGAGGAGTTTGTGGAGAGCAGTCTATAAAAGGGTACGCAAACTACTCCCCTGAGCCTGCGATTGACTGAAACAAACACAGTGTACAAGGTTTGGTAGTCCAAAATCGCGCTCGGGTAACCATAAGCAATGGGCTGACCTCCAAACGCCAACCTGCGGGGATAACGTGGCATCGACGAGTCGGCCACTGCGCAGCTGTAATCGAAGTAAAGTCGTCGCTAAACATTGCAAGCACATTGCTCACCGAATTTGCTCCAGAAACGGAGATGAAGACTATGAATGTGCCAGCGCAAAAGGTATTGTCGTTAAATGGTCCCCATTGCCTGTTCCTAAACGTTCACGCCGTCGAACAACGTTCATAACTCAGTCTTTGCACATACGCCAATTTGCTTACCTGATATTACTAGACAGGCGTCAGCAAGGAGGTGCAGAAAGATCATAATTTACTTGCGTACTAATCGTTTTACAGAGATTTATACTGGCCTTGGAAGTTTGCAACGTCCTTCATGTCAATGATTTTCCAAGGCATACTTGATCGCGCCTACGTCTATTTGGACATTGGATCACTACTCAACCATAGCGCAAGGCGGCGGTTGAGGCGGTCGTCATCAAGGAAGTCACCTGTGTTTTAAAGCCTCCTATACACCCGAGTCTGCTTGGAGCGTGGACGAGGAATGGACGGACGAGAAATGGATGGACGATCGAGGAATGGAATTATGGACGGCTGTTGAACATATACCAGGGCGAGGCTAGGCATGTAGTTGAAGTTTGGAACTGATTGATAATTGCTCACTTATCTTCAACAGATCCTCCTACTACGCAGACATCGTCAAAGGTAAAGGGGTAAGCTGACCATGGCGTTCACGCTCAGTTCTTGCTGCAGATGGCTGTGGCTGCTCTTTGTCCTTTTTATTGAATCGGCATGTTGGAGAAATCTGTCGAGTTTGTCTACGTGAAGTAATGCGGTCAATCGAATGCAGATGTCCAATATGTTGGTAATATTACAGACATAGCGCAAAGCAACGGCGGTTGAGATAGAACTCACCTGCGTTTCTTCAAGACTCCCATACACCTGTGTCTACTTGGAACGTGGACGAGCGTGGACGAGGAATACCAAGGCTAAGAATACGGTTGTGAGACTGCTGTTAGAAACTGCTTGCTTACTTTTTGTCAATAGATCTGCATATACAGGCATCGTTGAAGGTAAATAGGTTGTCGACGACATATGCGCCCTGTTCGACTTGTTGTAAACGAATGCGGGTTTTTGTCCATTTGTAAACGGGCATGTTGGCGACAACTACGGCGACTCATTGGAAATTCAAGGACGCTGATCCGGCTGATACTACAGGGAACTAGGATATTGTTGGGCCTTGGCTGAGCGCTGATGCCTGAGGCCTGAGGCTTGAAGCTTTTTGATTCTGAAGCTCGAGCTTGGACTCAGCATGATCATGTGATGATGTTTTGCGACGCGCTACGTTGCCCACGCCGGCCCTACTCAGGCCTCAGACCGATCTAACTATTGCCTTCCTGCTTTTGTGTGCGTTTATGGCCCGCAGCAGTGAGCTTCTCTTCTCCGGTATTGACTCTAACTGACCAGATGTCGTTTAAAATTTTAGATCTTCAAGGGTTCGCTGTTTCGTGTTTGTTCATTCCGCCGCGTCATTCTACTGTACCATAACTTATGCGTAGCGGTAGGCCTTTATAACTCCCTGCATTGAAATGGTTTCAGAGACGGGTCGTTATGATTTTGCCCAACTATGCTAACCAAACATGATTTAGGCATTGGAACCTCAAAACTCCCTTCTTAATCTAACGAGCAAGCTTCCAAGTTCCACCTACTCTCAGCCCTTTGACTCTCCCAGTGGTATGGATTACTATGCAGCCAAGACAAGAAGACCGCATTGAGGAAGCTTGCTCAACCTGTATTGAAGACGTATACGTGAACAATGGCATGCCTTTCCGGACGTCCGTCAGTCAACTCCTCCAGTTTTCCTGCAACTAACAGTGCTTACTCTGAAGCCGCTAGGCAAGAACCCAGGTGGAATGTGAAGTAGTGTTGGAAAAATAATATTTCATCTTCTTCTTGACAACACCAGGACAAGGTCATGACAAAATGCCTATAAGCTGATGTGGACATCAATCACTTGATGTAAGCCAGCAAATAAGGCAAAGATGGACGGTCGAGCTGTCATTGAACCTGCTAACAGCTTGCTTTGCTCGCTCAAACGAAACTAGTAGGATGTACCAGCTCTGTGGTATTCTAGCCATGTAATTTTGCGAATATATTATATTAATTTTTACCATCTTTGATGCCATGGACCCTGCGATGCAATTCTTTATTTTCTTTCTGAGGATCATGTTCTCCTACCAGGCCCTCATTAGTTTGGGGTTGGGGGTCTGAAAGAAAAATTCACGCACATTCCTGGTGTTCAGCCGCTCAAGTCTGGCACTCTGCTCGAATCACTATGATATGTTGGTGACCTAGCATGATCATCCCGTCTTTTTCGTCGAGCAATTTTTTTTTCGTTGGGCGCCAACTTGATCAGTAGTGAGCAACCTCCAGCACGAAGATATATATTGTGAATGACAAATGTACAGTTTTGAGGTCTTCTTCAAGACGAGAATGTGGGTGCTTGGATATGACGACTGCATCATCAACATCGGTTGTCGCACACTCGTCGAGCTCGTTATCAGGTGAATCCATATTGTTCGTTCGCGAAGGCTGCCTTGAATCTCTGAGACATTGACTCAACACATATTCAACCAGAGTCAGGTGGACCTTGGGTGGACCTGGGCTTAATTGAACCCTTAAGTTCAGCTTCTAACTTCTGGCATTGACAAGTTCAACTTGACAAGTTCAATCGCAATGTTCCTTTGTTCGTAGAGAGGTATTTACTAGCGATCTATAAGCTTACGAGCTACTGGATGCTACAGTGCTACAAACTGGTCTCATAACGGTTGATTAGTATTACAATTTAAAAGTGTTATTTTTCGCATGCTACAGAGTGCTACAGAGCAACTACAGAGTGGAGCATATTTCTGCAGCGCTCATTAGAGTGCCTCGGTATTACTATGGCTGCTATGGCTTGCTAGCCGGGTCTACAAAATAGCCAGGATACTAGTTGTTGCTAATGCCAAAACCAAGATCTGCTGATGCGTGCACACGGCACGATATCCTCAAACAGCGTCAAACATCGTGCACAGGGAACGATGTTCGAGCACTTCCTCAACCGTGCGAACGATGTTTGTCGCGTCCGAGTCCACCCTTAGTTTGTAGCGTGACATCTGCTAAAGTGTGACCCGGGAAAGTCATGAAAGCATGACATTATATGACTCATAGGTTAACTCTGCATAACATAACAGCGCAAGAAACGGCCCGACTTGACAGTTGAATGTCCGCCGTGTGAGGCCGTGCTCGGCAGCGCTAAAAATAGCATCTTCCGGCCAGCAAAGCAATATCCAGGCCATCCCCATGTCCAGTTCAGTGCCTTCCCGGTATCTGATCCCTATAATCAAGGGCTCATTAAATCCGGTAAATTCAGGAGAATCCAACGCACCTACGCGCGTTCCGGCGCGATCCGCGGTTAATATTCTATTTACAAACAACCATTTCCTTTATAGTGCCACGGAGAGTTGTTCAATCACAACGAGTAGGGTACCGTTGGAAAGGTGTTTTATTAACCTATTTTATGGTATAATATACGCGCAGATAGTAACAGCGTAGCCGGCGCTAATGCGGTGCGAGCGCAAATTTATCCGGAGCATTTTACGGAGCGAAGAATGGTCGCAAAATTATGATCAAGGACGCGTTAGAAGCGCACGTTTGATACCTATAGACAGCTGCTTTGATTATAGAAAACGACCCAGCGGTTGCGGAGGAAAGCAGCCATCAATGTGTGCGCTTATTTCAACCAAATAGTAATTCGCTTCTAGGGCCTGAATCAATAAAGCTATCCATATGATTCTTTCACAGGTCGATTTAGAATTTAATTCCGCATCTTTCGGTATAATATGGTCCCTGTGGGTCCCATATAGGGTGCACCAGCTACCCAGGTGCATTTCCAATAATATTGGGAAAATGCTATTTTAGGCATTTCCCACCCCTAGGAGGGTCCCTGCCTCATTTCCAGTCATGTGTGGTCATGTGGTTAGGTGCCAGGTCATGTGTTTGGTCCTTGATGGCATATTTGATGGGCCAATGAGCAGAAAGTCCCAAAATGGGTCAAATCTAATGATAGATGGTCAAGTGCTGACAAATGATGGGGAAAAAAAGCTTACAAATTTGTCATTCTTCTTTTGGACTTTTTTTGATTGTTTCCTTTTTGGGACGACCCTGTAAACAGCGACGAGCAGTGCTTGGCACTGTTGAGCACAGTGAGCAACAGAACTGCCACCAGTGACCAGCAGCGAGCACTAGGAATGGGCGGAAATATTCAAAGCCAGCTAGGTGAGATGGGTAGTTACCTCTCTGGATGCAATATTTTTATCCGGGTAATAGCCATAGGGTTCATGCATGAGACTAGCAGACACTGGTGCCCTAACAGCGAGTCCGGTAGCCAGAAATCATGACCGACGGTGGGCATGGGCGACAGCGAGCCGAGTCACGAGCACGAAGAATCGGGAGCCTGCCCAGACTGCCCCCCGCCCGGATTACACGCGACTGTGCCCCGACCCCGCGGCGACGGCGAACGAGCTGTGCTCGTTCGTTCGTTCTCACACTTCCCAACTGCCTAAGGAGCCTGTGGATCGTCCATACCGCCGGCTTGCAGACACCGAGCGAACACAACGGACGCCCAGCGAGGACGAACGTTGGCCAGCGAGGATGTTGGATGGCCAATGAGCAGAACGGACGCCCAGCGAGCACGACGGACGCCCAGTGAACAGAACGGCGGGCCAGCGAGGATGACCGACGGCCAGCGAGGACGACCGACGGCCAGTGAGGACGACCGACGGCCAGCGAGGACGACCGACGGCCAGCGAGGACGACGGATGGCCAGTGAGGACGACGGGCGCCGACTAGCGAGACCGCGCCGACCAGTAAGAAACACCAGCCAGAGAGCGCGACCGACACCGACCACGTCGGCTGCGCGAGCAGAACCGACGGCAGCCACGACGAGCAGTGAGCACGGCGGACAGAGGTTGCGAGGGACAGAGGGACAAGTGGACGGCGCGAGGCGGCAAGCAAGAGCCCGCCGAACGGGGAGTACAATCGCAGGGAGCATGGCCGATGGCTGCCGCGATGCACAGCAAGCACGGCGGACAAGAGGCGGTACGAGCGAGGCGTGGCGAGAGGGATGGGGAATGCTGGGACCGCCATTTTGCGCGTCCCTGCCTCCATTCCCTCGCTACTTTACTTAGTATATTGTATCATGCAGTAGACTACTTTAATAACATATTAATTCTTATTCATTCACTCAAAACGAAGGAAAAGCGAGAGAAATAGGCCCCCCAAAGCTAATAGACGCTCGGATAATATAGCCAAGAAGCTAAAATTAGAAACCGCTGGCGCCGCCGTCTAAATTTGGAACGTCATCCATAAGCCCCCTGCTGAATCCACCCCTTCCCGCCCTCCCCGACGCGCGGAAACAGGTCCATTAGGTCCGTACATTATTTGTATACATTCCGCTTTTTTTTCCCGCTCCAAATCACCCCCGAGGCCGCCCTACAGCGAGCGCGGCTCCCGAGCATCACAAACAGTGTTGTTTACGTGTGTTAGGCTGCAGCCCCAAGCACCCGCCCCCGCCCCGCCGCCATCCACAGCGCCCTACGTATCTGTACCCACCCCGCCACCCCCCACGGCATCCTCGGCACTAAATGGCATCACCCGCTCACCCACATGTGACCTACAGCCCCTCCTGCCTCCCCCTACAGCACCAGCCAATCCCGTTGCTCAAAGACCCCTCTGGGTAACTCCCGGTGAGGGTTTATCACTGCTACTAGGTAACTACCATGGGTTCATGTATAATACTAGCGTCTACAGGTGCCTTCAGCTATAATAGATGGCTTAGCTTTGCCATCTTCCTCTACTATAGGTGATGCGCTACTCCCGTTGCCCCTATCTGCTGGAGTCTTCTTACCATCTTCCTGCATCACACCTACATCTTCATCTACTCCTTCAACTCAAGAGAAAGCGTCGAAACTTCCAGAAGTGAATGCTACTGGCAGGCGACGCAAGACACTCAACCTTAACACATATAAAGATCACTCGTTGGGGGATTATGTCGAAACTATTCGACGAAATGGGACGATCGACTCATATTCAACAGAGGCGGTGAAGTACCACATTTTTTTATCTACTTCCTTTGCTTACTTGTGCATCAGATGGAGCTTGAGCACCGTTCTCCAAAATCGCGCTATCGCCGGACAAGCCGCAAACAGTTTGTAAAACAGCTGACTCAGATTGAACGGCGTCAAGCCCGTATCTGTCGAATTCATCAGAAATTCAATGCGGCCGATAAGGCACAGACAGCACCTAAGCATGAGAAGGGACCTGACTCATCGTCCTGCGATTATCATATCGGAAAGACACAGAACTATCCCATCTACCTTGATGGCATGGCTCGAGAAAATCGCCATGATCCTGCTGCTAAGGTGCGACGGAGCCTACTCTTGTATGTTGTTCAAACATTTCTGACAGGCTTGGGCATCACAGGATTTTGTCAAGAACCTAAAGGGGCATCTCATTGACAGAATTCGGTCAAGACTTCATATATCTAATGAAAGCTTTAGCACTGGCATCGACGCCGCACAAGATTGTCAGAATTGCGTCCTGATCAAAGACAATCATCTCTATCAACATAAGTTGGCCTGCTTCTACTACACTACATACGACGTGCGTCGGTCCGAGGATATAATAAACCCGCGGACATCCCATTGCGATATCATGTTGCTTTCTAATCTTGAAGCAGCCTGCGGCTCTGACCCTTCCGATGCACTGGATGCCCATCCCTTTCTCTATGCTCGAGTACTAGGCATATACCACGCCAACATCATCTACACCGGTCCTGGCATGCTTGGCTATGAAGCGATGCGCTTTGACTTTCTTCATGTTCGTTGGTTTCAACTTGAAGGGGGCCCAGACCCTTGCTTAGGGTGGACTACATCACGCCTTGATCGCCTATCATTTCCTCCAGTAGCGGCGCAGGATGCATTTGGCTTTGTAGACCCAAGTCTGGTCCTTAGGAGCTGCCATCTCATTCCAGCCTTCTCTCATGGTAAACGTCACGATGACGGAGTTGGCCTCTCAAGTATGGCAAAAGATGGCAAGGATTGGAAGAGTTATTACGTGAACAGGTGCAATAGATTTCGCTCAATGCGCAATGGTTTGATTCGCTCAAAAACTTTCAGGTTTGCCGATCGTGATATGACCATGAGGTATCATTGGGGGCTGGGAATAGGCCATAATTACTCCAGTGACAGCAACCACTTATTCCAAGAAAGTTCTTTGCCGCAGATTGTAAAGGCAGGCGAGGTTGAACGAGAAACTGGGCAGCGAATTGAAGGCCATCAGGAGTTTGAACAACACAATCGAGAAATGGTGGATCAGCGAGGCGAAAACGGGCAAGGAAATGATCTCGAGTTCGGATTCATTGCACACGATGGGTTAGATATAGAGTTTGACGACGGAAGCCCGCACCCCAGCGACGACGAGGACGGAACCTACGAGGATTGCGAGGACGACATATTTGATACCTACAACCCGCATTAATTTAGCCAACTTGAATTTATTAAAGACGATACCCTCGTTTATTTGTTGGCCATCAATCCTTTCACTAGAGATAGCCCTGGAATTAAAAACCATTTACTTCAAATTGCGCTATGGTTTGAATCCTCTCACATACACCGCTGTGAATATTGTCCTCAGTTACACGCTTCCTGAACTACCCAACCATGGCCCGGGCCACCTGCTTTGTCCCTCGACTATATCGATATCGCGGAGAAGATTTCCTAAGCGGGAGTTAGCCAAGTTTTCGACCCGGGTCTTGCCCGGGTTAACGGGGAAGTCAACCTCTCAATGGTGATTGTGAAGTCCGTCGGTGAAGTCACGGCTCTTGGACGCACATTCGGGAAAAGTTTGTAGAAGGCTATTCATCGAGTCAACCCTCGCTGGAAAGGTTTCAAAGTTGTCATTGGACCGGAAGAGCTGTGGCTCCTCGTAAAATGATATTGCTATTCCAAGCCATCGTCATACAATTGAAAGTTATTACCCACACACCTACAAAGTTGAATGAGTGATCACTGCCTGTAAGAAAGGCCATAGAAAGGCCTGTAAATATAAGTTTGCTAAAATATATCTATATATTTATCAAGAGGAGGAAGACTTCGATATTTTTACAACGTAGTAGCCACTACATGACGGGATGCTGCAAGACGGGTGAAGGCCCAAAAGATGGCAGAACTGTTGCAGTTTCTTTCCGTGTGCTGAAACGGCATTGCCAACAAAACTAATGAGGTGAACGAGCGATCCCCTCCCGCAAGGCTTGCGGCAAAATCTAGCAGAATGGCAAGGCCTTCCAACGTCATATCTTCCGAAACGGGAAGTAACAATTCTGCTGACCAATCACAAAATCTGTCTAGCAAAAACGGCGGGCCCCCAATTCCCCGATGACTTACTTATATTTATTTCACTTCTGAGACATTTGGGCCAAAGCTTGCCCTGGCCCTCTTTATAAACTATCCATATCTACTAATTTATGTACCTGGACCCTTTTAAGAAGACTCTGAAGTACCTCAGGTCAAACAATGTTATCCAATGCTATATTTGACAATTTTCCTGCAATTTCCAGCTTAGATTCAGCTTAGACTGGGGTATTATAATGGACAGTTTTAATTCAAAATAGCTAACAGTACATAAAACACACAGGCCCGACTCAGAGGATGCATAAGAAAGATGTTGGGAAGACGTGCAGAGCGAACATTGTGCGAAGACGCGGCCATGGTGAGACGCGCGCGCCGGTGCACAGCCACTATTACGTAACTATTACGTAACTAAGAGCCCCACCCTCTGTTCATTGCTTTCCAATTGCTTTCTGCTTTCTACATGCTCGTTCGCCGCTACGCTAAGTCGACACTCAGTCCCCCAACGTCGTCGTCGCTTGGTAGGCGCACGCCGCTTATCCTACAGGAGAATGACGGTCTCGACTCTTCAGACGCCGCCTGGCGGGTCTCCCATCCCCCACCGCCTCTGCTAAGCACCTTCGAACTCGGCGGAAATTCTCTCGTTATCATGGTCGCTACTACACACATCAAGCCCACGGCGAAGCCCACTCTCGCGGCGAAGCCAACTGTCTTCGGGCGGCACCCAACTTCGACCTCGCTGCGCGCGTCTTCGTTCCCGGCCACAGTTCCTCGACATATGCAAGGAGGCGCTGAAGGTGTTCTGTCTGGATCTCAATGGCGTGCTTAATGTGTAGAAGTACCACCAGCAGACGTGCTAGTCAATATCCAGGCGGTTTGAGCTCAAGCCTGGGCTCGCCGTCTGGTCTCATACTTACTCTGTGATTTTTGCTGATGCTTCCTTCTCATTTTCTTCCCATATCCAACGTCATTTATCTTCTGCGCTCTGGTCTATACAATCGTGCAGCTCGATGGTGCTATCAGTAATGCAGTACACCACGGAAAAAAGCCATCTCGAACGAACGAAGGTTTTCGTTTTCGTAGGCCGCGTTTGGCGGGGCACGGTCTCATACATTCGAGTTCGACGTCCTGGTTAACTTTCCCCACTCGCTGCCAAGCTGTAGAAGCATGCGGATTTATTGAGCGATGGCGTGTTGACAGTTGGGACCACAGGCGGGTTGCAGGAAGTATTTAGGCACGAGCAAACGAGCAGGCTGTCTTGACCTATTTGAATTTACGTTTCGAAGGTAAATATTATCTCCAAAAAAATAGGATACGTATATTGATCTCATTTGTTCATTTGACAGTACTCGCCTTGAAAGCTCAAACCCGAACTGATCTCTAATTTTCCATCCGCGTTCAACGCTTCCATTACCGGGACTACACGCTCCACGAGCTCTCTAAGGTCTATCCATTCCTGAATCGCTTTGGTCATACTCTCCACCGACCTCGTCTGAATCGTCATTTTAGCTACTCTCGTCCGCTTCAGCTCAGCCTTCCGGACTATTTTTCTGGCTCGTATTCGCACTCGCAACTACATCGGACCCCATTTATGAATCTAGGAAGCATGGACAAGGAGCTATTATACACCTCCAGCACGATCTTCAGCGAGAACGAGAACGGAAGACGCCCATGCATCCGTCTCCGAAACTAATTTCTGGTTTTGCCATCCATGGTCGACTCCTCCAATACCAGAGCTACATGCTCAACGAGCTCTGATACGGCCAAGGTCTATTCACTTCCTGAATGACTTTGTTGACAGTCTCCACCGACCTTGCCATTTTCGCTACTCTCGACCGCTTCAGCCTTCCGTGGCGGAGCACTTCATCGACGGTCCGCCCTTCCGGCGCATGCTGCGCAAACTTGCACTACGTGGGCAGTCCGCACGAATTCAAGCCTACGGCGTCGTCCAGCCGCTCTTCTACAACTACACTCGCAATTGCGGGGAGGAGACGGGGATAGTGCTGCAGAAAAGGATCGAGAGGAGGGCAGAAGGTGGCATGGGAGCTCGTGCTGCCCACAAGGCCATGTGATATCACCGAGGGATGGGAGACTGTGATTTAAATCATGTTTTTCGCCACATCGAACGCTGTGGGCGCTACAAGCTCCGGCTGCGCATGATCGTGCTCGGTGTGGTTGGACGACCTCGGGGGTCCAGTGCGCTCTTGTCCGGGAAACGTTTCAACGGGGAAGGAATAAGGAAGGCACTCCTGGGGGTTCCGGGCACTTGGAAAGCACCAGAAATGCGCCAGGCTGTACGAGGCGTCGTGACTTGATGGTCAGCACGACGAGACATAACTAAATATAGCGTACTGGCTGTCAAAACATGTACAGATGGTACACTATCAAATGCTATCGCTCCTTCTCCCCATTCACATCAAGCTCATAGTCGCTGCAATGTCTGAATCCGCTGGTAAGCTCCCCACGATCCTTATACGAACACCGCACAATTCTCGTTTCTTTTGAAGAGAAAACCTCAACGTTTGGCGATTCGCTTCCGCATGCTGGAATCCATCTGGGCTCATCGAGTGATGATTTCGCTAAAGCAGGTGAGCAAAACCATCTGCTGGCCTAGCATACGTGGACCGCTGGGCGCTCATACCTGTCTACCGTGCACAATGTAGATTCTCCCACAAACACCCCTTCGCAAATTTTGCTCGAGGCCCTGCGGAATTTTGTGATTCCAATCATACATACGGCCGAAGGGAAAAATAACAAGGGTAAGTCTCTTCGCTGAGCCAAACGCATTCATAATCACTTAATTATTATAGATATCGGCAACGTTCACTCGATGGGTCCCGAGGCGGGGAAGCTTCTTGCCGCGCTCCAGGAGTTTATATCATCGATGATCGTACAATCACAAGTCGGTCAAACGCAGAGCATCGAGGTGGACTTGGACGGTAAACCTCTTCCTCAGCAATACGACGGATTACAGTTACTGATTTTACAACAGATCCTGATGTCGGCACCGTTTCATCGAACGATGCTATGGTCAAATCTCCCGGCGTAGCAACAAAGAGAAAACTCTCCGATCCTGGGCCCTCAAAAGGTATGCAACCCATAACAGAACCTCAGAATCTCAACATTTAATATTATTGCTATGCTTGTTGGAGGATAGCTTTCATACCCCAACAAACAGAGTACCAAAGTTTCATGGGAAGACTTCTAGAGGCGGTTCGTGAGCACGTCTTTAGCAAGATGCCTATTCGGCTATTACACTTCACCGACACTCCTCGAGGAACTGGCACCAAGCTACAAATGTCGCTACTTGAGAGGAACGATGTCTGCGGTCTAATCATACAAGAAACTCAAGCCAGTTTCTCAGAGGGAATGTTCAAGGAGAGGATGGTGAAGGCGAGAGAGACTCGGGGACCTGGATCTGGATTGGGACTATCTCTTGAGGACCGCATCATCAAGGAGATCATACAGGAAAACACCAAATACGCCATCCTATCTCACACATGGCTTCGTGGATCGGACAGGGAAGTTACTTATGGCGTTTGGCAGCTGGGACAGTTTGACGCTCAGCAGCCAGGGTATCAAAAACTCGTCAATTTTTGCAGATCTGCCTGCAAAGACCACGGGCTCTCTTTCGGTTGGATGGACACTGTTTGTATTAACAAGGACAGCAGCTCCGAGCTCGACGAATCCATCCGCTCAATGTATAAGTGGTATAAAAACTCCCACATCTGCATCTCCTACCTGGCTGAGACCGTCGCCCTCGGTGATATTCATCGCGATCCTTGGTTCACTCGTGGATGGACATTCCAAGAACTGCTCGCCCCAGAATGCATGGCGTTCTATAAAAAGGATTGGAAGACATTCGTACCGTACACCCTTCTTGGCGACAAGTGCAATCCAGATATTATCGATCAGATCTTCAAAGCAACGACGATTACAGGTGACGAACTCCGACGTGGCTCGCTACTCCCTATTTCACGCAAGATGCAGCTGGCGGCGAAGCGCAATGTGATGCGTGAAGAAGACATCGCATATTCTCTAATGGGCATTTGCGATGTCAGCATCTCAATAGCGTATGGCGAGGGTGCCAAGCGGGCGTTCTTCCGCCTTATGACGGAGATCTTAAATACTTCGAGCAAGGTAGCTGATATCTTCAATTGTGCTCAGCCGGGATGGTCTATTATTCCATCGGGACCATCGGCATATCTCCAATGCTCCAAGGTTATTATGACGATGACGCACAGGCGACCTATAGAGCCATTGCTTCTTACTCATGTCGGACTCCGGATGCCAATTCTTCTGATGCCCTCATTGCGAGGGAACTCTTATGTTCAGCATGAGCCCATTGGCGACTACTATGCCACATTTGAGCAGTTCAAGGGTCGCACATCATCTTCGAACGCTGACGGTATCTATCATCTATTGGACAAAGGCTTGGAGACAAGCACCTCAGGTAAGCGGCAAGAACTTGACCTGGACTCTCGAGTCTCAACAGAAGCATCATTTGCTAATTCCACCTTCACAGACTACAATGTGATATTTGGAATGTTGAATTTCAACGGCGATACAACCACTATCCGTGTCCCGGATCTCTGCCTTGCAGTATATTTTGCCCTGATCCCCGAAGACAAAGGCCGAACGGAATGGCCATGGAGTTTTTCCAGTTACTTGAAGATCCGGATTGATACAGACGAGCCTGTCGTCTTCCGTCTTATGAAGCAGGGGATGTCAACTTCAGGGGATGGTAAAACTTTTTATTCGATCAAGCGAAGCGACCTGGCAAAGCACGGGATGACTTTAGAGACCATGTATTTGTAGGGGCTTGACACAGCGTGTAATGAAATCAATCATCACGATTCTATATTCGAAGCAGATGTAATGCATATCCATTTGATATCCATATGCCCGCCGCTACGCGCCGGAGGCACGAAGACAAAGACAGGGCCAGCCCAGCTGGACTAACCACCGCCGACAACCAGCGGCTTCAGCGCAAAAAAAGCGCGTCGTGACATGGATGACGTTGAGAGGCGAAAACGGATGTACATGCGTCGACAGACGAACGATGTCCGATGGATGACAATGGGAGATGTACGATAAAAACGATGAAAGCGAATGTCGGCAGAGGAGCATGAAGATGGAGGGCTGTAATAATAGAGGAGAATGTCGATGGAGGAGCATGTCGATGGACAAAAGGCGGCAACGTGGGTCTTGACAGAGGGAGAAATCAGACGAGACAGGATGAGGTTTAGAGATATGGAAACGCGAAGACGAACGACGACAAAACGAGGCCACAACACGGGCATAAAATCTTCAGACGGCTCATAGAAAAAGCATCTACGCCGCGCGGCAGCGTAGGGTCATTTCAATACCCGAGGCCAATGCCCAACGCTCAGCACTGAGTCGGTCTGCATGGTATAGATGTCGCCAAGCTTTGGCAGTCATAGAATTCGGAGGCGACATTGACACTCCCGCGTCGACGCGGATGGAGCGTTCGGGGAGTAGTAGGTAGCGACGGAAGGGCGCGCACTGCATTTTTGCTCGAGAAGGGCTGGTGGAAGTTGGGTGGAAGGGTACGCCGACGATGAAAGAGACGGAATGGGCCGGAATTGCTGACATAATATAATATGTCATGCGCACCATGTTCTCCCCAAGTTCAAGTTTGCCTTTCCAGTCTACGTTGAGTCTACGCCTTCTCCATGCTCGTTCGCCACTACGCTAGGTTGACACTCAGGCTCTTAAGGTCGCCATCATTGTGATGTGCATGCACCGCATAGGTTACAGCAAAATGGTTGGACATAGATACTTGGAACTCTCAGCGTCTCGACTCTCGACTCTCGGGACACCGCCTGGGTCACTGTTACGTCTCTCGTCATCCATTGCCAACTTCCATGCACCTCCAAATTTGGCTGCGAATTCCTGTCGCCCTGGTCGCTACTGCATACATCAAGCCCACCGCAAAGCCCACTCTCATGAGCGAGACGACTATGTACCTGCGGGCCGGTAATGATTTCTATCGACATTTTTTCTACCAGCCAACGCCATTCGTCTTCTGGGCACTGATGTAGACGAACGCAGAGCTCATTGGCGCCATCTATACAGTGTTGCACATGCTCGCAGAGGACCGCCTCGGCCGAACAACGTTTTCTGTGTGGAATTTGGTTGGACGGTCTCATCTGATCTCATCCGTTCGAATTCGATGTATCGGAGTCCTCGCTCCTCGCCAAGCTGTTGGAAACATACGTGTTTATTGGGCGAGGATTTGTTTGGTTGGGACCACAGAGGGGTTGAAAGGGGTATTAGGGCATGCACGGGTAAACGGGCAGGATGTGTTGACCCTTATGGACTTTCTGTTCAGAGGTAAGCTTCCTCTCCAACAAAAAAGAATAGGATCCGTATGTTCACTTCATTTGTTTATTCGACAGTACTCGCCGTGTTAGCCCAAATTGGAACCAGGTTCTGGGTTCGCTGGCCATATTCTCCACCAACCTCGTCATTTCCGCTACTCTCGCCCGCTTCAGCCTTCCGGAGGACTTTTCTGGCTCGTATTTACAATCTCAAGTACACAGGGCCTTAGGGTTGACGCCCATGCATCCGTTTTTGCGGCAAGGATTCTACGTGTGCGAGGTTCTTGAATGCTCTGGTCCTTACAAAGCTCCGGGAGCATATGGTCACGCTCGGTGTGGTTGGACGACATCGGGGCCAACGCGCTCGTGTCCAGGAAACAGGGAAGGAAGGGGAACAACACTCCTGGGAGCACGAGAAATGCGCCCAGTTGTACGAGGCGTCGTGACTTGCTGGTCAGCACGACGAGACATAACTAAATATAGCGTGTCAAAACATGTACAGACAATATTCTATCAAGTTTTGCAGCTCCTTCTCCCCGTTCACATCAAGCTCACAGTCGCTGCAATGTCTGAATCAATCTCAACGTTTGGCGATGCGCTTCCGAATGCTGGAACTCATTTGGGATCATCGAGTGACGATTCCGCTGGGAGAGGTGAGCAAGACCATCTGCTGGCCTAGCGCCCGTGGATCGCTGGGTGCTCATACCTGTCTGCCGCGTGCATTGTAGATCCCACCACAAACACCCCATCCCAAATTTTGCTCGAGGCCCTGCAGAACTTTGTCCTTCCTCTCATACATACCGCCGAAGGGAAAAATAAGAAGGGTAAGTCTCTTCGCTGCAATAATAATTACAATTCCAATCACATAGTCATGATATTTTGGATATCGGCTAAGTTCACTCGATGGGTCCCGAGGCGGGGAAACTTCTTATCGCGCTCCAGGAATTTGTATCATCAATGATCGTACAATCACAAGTCGGTCAACCGGAAAGCATCGAGGTGGACTTGGATGGTAAACCTCTTCCTCAGCAATATCACGGATTATATGTACTGATTTGATTTAAAAACAGATCCTGTTGTCGACAGCGTTTCATTGGACGATGCTATGGCCAAATCTTTCGGCGTAGCAGCAGAGAGCAAACTCTCTGACCCCGGGCCCTGGGAAGGTATGTAAATCAGAACTGAATCACTGAATCTCAACATCTGATGGTCTTGCTATCGCTTTTTGGGGGATAGCCTTGACGCTCCAACAAACGAGGTACCAACATTTTATTGGCAGACTTCAAGAGGCGGTCCGCAAGCACGTCTTTAGCAAGATGCCTATTCGGGTATTACACTTCACCGACACTCTTCGAGGTTCCGGCACCAAGCTCCAAATAACATTACTTGAGAGGAATGATGTGTATGGCCGAATCATAAAAGGAATTCAAGCCAGTTACTCGGGGAAAATGTTCGAAGAAAGGGTGGTCAAGGTCGCTTCTAGGTGGAAAAAACCAGGAGGTAAACTTGAAGTTGACGAACAATTTGTTGAGGACCACGTCATCAAGGAGATTGTACAGGAAAACACCAAATATGCCATCCTGTCTCACACCTGGCTTCGTGGGTCGGATAGCGAAGTTACTTATGGTGCTTGGCGGCTACGACAGTTCGATACTCAGCGGCCAGGGTATCAAAAACTCGCTAATTTCTGCAAATCTGCCTGGAAAGACCACGGGCTCTCTTTCGGTTGGATGGATACTATTTGCATTAACAAGGACAGCAGCTCCGAGCTTGATGAATCGATCCGCTCGATGTATAAGTGGTACGCGGGCTCCGACATCTGTATCACCTATCTGGCGGAGACCGTCGCCCTCGATGATATTCATCGCGATCCTTGGTTCACTCGTGGATGGACGTTTCAAGAACTGCTCGCTCCAGATTGCATGACATTCTATAGCAAGCACTGGAAGAATGAAACGTTGTCCGTTTCTGTTGTAGGTAGTTCTTAGTTCACTCCAATAGAACCAGCCAACGTTATATTGGTAGTTGTAATACGAAGTAAAGAAAGAACTAAAAAGATGGAAACGGCGCTCGAGCTATATGTACCTAGCTCGAGCTTACGTAATATGAACGAGCCGTTACACACCCCCCTTTGAGATTGCATTCGCAATCTGAAATGAACAAAAGGTAAGTGAAAAATCGTTGAGACGACGTGTAGACGCGTTAGCGTCCATCACACCGAATGTAAAATAAAAATGGTTTGAACGAAAAGGTAGGTGGAAAATCGTTGAGACGATGTGTAGACGCGTTAGCGTCCATCACACCGAATGTAAGAGAAAAATGGTTTTCAATAGAGTACCTTCGACGCGTTAGCGACTCAGAATACTTGGCTGAAGAATTTCAAGAAGAAGATAATTTAAAAGTTGATAATCGCAAGGAGAATTTGGTTGAGCAAAGAAGGTCGTATGACGAATAGTCCGCGGTGCGTTAATGCGTTTCCTCTGGTGTTTCGTTCTCGCCTTCGGCATCCATCTCCTCATCTGGATCGCCTTCCACGCGTTTGGCTGTGGAATTAGACTCTTCCCCTGCTGCAGAAGGCGCGTTCGACGAGCGCTCATTCCCATTCATCTCCGCATCCTCAGCCGGCGGCCCGGTGGGCGCTAATACTGGCGCCGCGTTCTGGGCCCCCCACACAGGCGGATCGAACGGTGGGATGTTGGGCCTGGAGACCAGGATCACTGGGAGGTGATCTGCTCCGTAACGCACCCAGTAAGGGTTGTCGAGGTTGTAAGCCGTAGGATGCAAGTGATAGAAGTACTTGTCTTGAGGGCCATTGCGTTGCATGGCACATACTCGTCTAAGTCTTTTTATTATTAAATTTGATATCTTTCCATTATGTTTCTCTTACTTACATAGGTCTTTCTAGCTTGAGTGCTTTGTGAAAGAGAAAAAATAAACTACTTAAAAGTCAAAGTCAATCATATATTATGCATTAATAGTGAGTCGTGTCGTTGCCTTCGCAGCGCGCCCGCAATGGATCGCCATCGTCCCGGCGCCCTGGCGTGCCCAGCCACACCCCCGCGGCGATTCGCGCACTGCTCGTGCGCGAGCGGGTATGGTACGTCCAAATGGAAGCCGTCGCACTGACATAATTTACGCTCGCCTTCCACTTCTGTTAGCTTGCCTGCATGCCGCGGCAATGAGCTCGGGCGTACCGTATACGCGCCCTCGCGCGGTCTGGAGCCCACCTCTATGTTCTATGGCATCCATGGCATCCGACCGACCTTGGGCTGATTGACTCCGTTGCTAGCGCCTGCGATCGAGGAGTTTGGGCGAGGGCGAACGGCGGGTACGGCAACGGCGGGCTCCGTCGCCAGCGTCTTCGGCTGCGATGTTACCGCGATTCGTTGTACGCAACCGCAGGGGTTGGATGACGCGAACGCGATTTGAGCTGGAGGGCGGCGGGTGGCGAGGCGCTGGCACGGCCGAGGTCAGTGTGGGTTCAGAGTAATGAATAGGGAACTTACTCTGCTAGCAATCAACCACCCCTCCCGAGTCCCGCGTCACCGAACGCTGGGCCTTATGTCGGCTGCTATGGTCTTGTGAACTGTATTGCGCGTGGTCGTGAGGGTTGAAGGACGTGAACGCCGTTCGAGGAAGGGCCGTGGGTGGGGAGGCGTGGGGAGGCGTGGGGAGGCGCTAGCATGGTCGAGGTAAGCCTGGATTCAAAGAATACAGCCATGCTTGAGGCAGGGACAAGGCAGTGGGAGGCGAGATCGTTGTGGATGTAGGCGATCATGCACGAATGGAGTGTAGATAGGTCGCAGTGCTAATGTGTGGGCGCAGGCGTCCGGGGGCGGAGTACCTTTCGTGCCCTGCGGTGCAAACGGATCGTCGGCTTGTGCTTCATGGCGTTGCACTGAGTGCAGACATACCGTATATGCGGCCTTGCATAGTGTCGCGCCCGCTGTGTTCTGCCTCGTACGGCCGCCTTTGTCCATTGCGTCTGACCTCGAATGGACGTGCTCCGTCCCGAGCGCCTGGAATCGCCGCGATAGACAGGCCGGGTTGGGAGGGGAGCGAGAGGCTTAGGTGGCCGGGGTAGTAAGCGGCAAGGTAACTTTTGCGCCCTGCATTACAAACATATCGTCAGCGTCTGCTGCTTGCCATTGCAATGAGCTGAGGCGTACCATATATGCGCTCGCGTACGCTACCGCCGCGTACTTCTCGCTTTGCGCATTCCATATGATCTTCGACTGTGATGCTCCATCGTGTAGCAGCGGTGGGCTCCTCAGGAGGACGCGTCGTCGTCGTTCTGCGGCTGCGATGTTATCGCGGATCGTTACAGGCAGATAATGAGAGTAGTGTTTGCAGGTCCGGTCCGGTCCGGTCTTTTGCCCAAATTTGGCAAGACCGAGACCGAGACTGGTCCAGGGCAGTCTCAAGACTGCAAAAAACCGACAAAGACCGACATAGACCGGTTTATGTCGGTCTTGGGCGGTTCAGCAACTGACAAAAACCGGTCTCAACCAGTCCTAGTTAAGACTGGTTGAGAACTGGTTGTAGACCGGTCTTAACCAGCATTTTAAGCTGGATTTTCCATGTAGAAACCATTTAACTAGTAGAAATTAGACTACTTGAGCGCATTTGCCCATATCTCAATGAGTTTATAATCAAATATTATGTGTAAAGGCTCATTGGATAGGTATTTTAATGTTCTACCTTGGCCATGGTTTTCGAAAGGCTAGCTTACTTAACGAATGAACCGTTGGCAAAAGCGTCTTGTAGTAGTCTGGTAATGTACACAGCATTAATTTAATTATAGCTCAGTCAAATATTGCTCGATTATTTAGGTCTAAAATGCATTAGGCAGGTATATATGCCCTCCATGTATGTGCAAGTTTGCGAAAGGCACGAATGATTAATGGTTGAAACACGGGCAAAAGCGTTTATAAGCGCCCAAAATACTCAGCTGATCGTAAACTATTAATATCTTCGTCAATTCTTATGCTAAAAATATGGTTTTGACATTGTTCGAAAGGGCTATTAGTGCTCTACTACGCTACAAAAAATTTCGCAGAAAGACCGGTTGAAACCGGTCCTAACCGGTTTTTATCGGTCTTTTGATTTGGAGAATCAGGAAAGACCGCGGACCGGACCGCGGTTGCGGTCTTGATCGGTCCATTCTATTTCCGGTCCACTGCGGTTATGGTCCGGTCTTTTTCCGGTCTTTTTCCGGTCTTGTAACCGGACCTGCAAACACTAAATGAGAGGGTTGGAGGGCGCAAACACGGTTTGAGTTGGAGAGCGATGGATGGCGAGGGGCTGGCACGGCCGAGGTGAGCGTGAATTCAGAGTAATGACAGGGAACTTACATGCTAGCGATCAGCAACGCGGCGCCGAAGTTCGAACGGAGGGCGCGTCGTCGTCGTTCAGCGGCTGCGATGTTCCTGCGAATCGCTGTGAGCGGCAGAGAGGGTTGAAGGACGCGAACGGGGTTCGAGTTGGTGGGCGGTAGGTGGCGAGGCGCTGGCACGGCGGAAGTAAGCGTAGATTGAGAGGAAGGAAAGAGAACTTACATGATACCGATCAGCAGCGCGGCGAACGGCAGGTGTATCTCTGTCGTCGTCATTTTTGGCTACATCGTTCCTGCGGATCGTTGCAGGCGGGAGAGGGGTTGGAGGACGCGAACGCGGTTCGAGTGGGAGGTTGGTGGGCGGTCAGTCCCAGTGAGAAGGGCAGAAAGCCAGATCGAACCAAACACAACAAAATATAGACGATTTTATTTGGCTTGACATCCGGACCACTTCTCGATTTCGAACGACAATAGATCAAGTAAAATCAAGCATTATCGAGTAATCTATAAGTACAGGTGCATTCTAATCTAGCAGAATCAATTCAAACCTCACGACCTCTCTACAGCCGGATCGAGCGGAATACAACTGTGATGCCCAGTGTTATCGAGCGAAATCGAGCAAAAGATAACACAAGTCACGGAGAGGATGGAGCAGATGCGAAGTCGAGTGAGATCCAGCGAAATCCAGCGAGTTACAGTGGTTTCAAACGAGTCATAGCAGTTTCGGGCGAATTGCAGTGGGTCTGACGTGGAACAGATACGAAGGCCGATAGTCGAGCGAGTTCGAGCGAGTTCGAGTTGGTTACGGTGGTTGTGAGTGAATTATGGCGTTTCCAAGCGAATTATGGCGATTTTGGTATTGGTGTGGCCCATGTAAGATAAAGGAACTATAGAGCAAATCAGCAATGTGGCCGTGAAAATGATTTGAAACTCACCAAAGTCATTAGTTCGTCATCCGAGCAGTGCAGTACAAGCGAGACAATTTGGCGATATGTTTTGGTAGTGCACGGAGACCAGATTAAGTGAGCACAACAGTGGGAAATGAGGCGAAGCCGAGAGAGAATAGCCAGAATACACAAGAACAATAGACCTCACAGGGATACCTTTTACATGGAGCACTAAACCATGAGCGAGACTCGTGAGAGTACGAATTGCAAGCGCTGAACGAGCAGAATTCCGAGAACAAAGAAAACAAGACACCTAGACAAGCTGGCAGCGAGTAATGAGCGAACTGAGCACAGCGGGTGGCGTTGGCAGCTTCGAGAGCTGGAAGAAATGTTATCTTCGAAAAGGAGAAAAATGAACCAAGAAACTCACTGATTTAACCATCGTTGGCCTGATTTTCAACCGTCAGTCCCTTCTTGGATTTGCTGAGCTCATTCCAGCGCTTTATCTCATCCTTCGGCAAGGCTTTGTAGTACACTTCAAAGGCGGTGGATGTGAGCGGCTCGTGGGTCTCAAGGTATGCAATGTAACACAAATTTCTGTTAAGAGCAGATTAGCATCAATATGAAAATCTGGCGATACAAAACTTACTTCGGGGATGTACTTTTGGTGACCTTCTTCATCCCGGGGCCGGATTTTGAGACGTTCAACACTTCGGGAGTAGTGTCCGATGTGCCTACACATTCGGAAGTTCATTGGATGTATATAAGTGAATGTGGGCGCATACCTTGGCGTTGTGGATCACAGTCCGCTGACACGTCATCGTTCGGAACGGTCTCGGCTGCCTTGGACTTTACAGTGCGGGTTTCGCAAAGAGCATCGGTGCACTTCGTGGATGCTAATGGAGGTCCATGCATCTTGCTACTACAGCAAGACGAGTTAAAGTTAGATAATAGAGAAAATTAGATATAGAAATACAGAATGGAGGACGTACATTGGATTGATTATCGGCCGCCTGGCCGCAGTCCTCGACGGCCGTGCAGCACCTTGTTTGGTGTTTACGGGAGCTAAAGGTGCTTGCGCAACTTCGGTGGTCTTCGAGGCTGGAGGTCGCATTACCGTGACTGCTGTGGATATGGGTGCCGAACTCGTCGCAGCTGGAGCTTGTGAAAATTCGGTCATCTTCGAGGCTGGAGATGATGTTGTCGTGGAAACGGCGGCTGAACCCGTCGCGGCACCTAAAGGCATCCTACCTTCAGTGTTTACAGAGACGGTCTCCATAGGGGTTGTTCTGGTGGCCTCAGGTGAAGATGATGTTGCTGGGGCTATAATGATGGTAAAAGCGTAAGAAAATCAAGCCCAAGATCAATAAGAAGTGTGTTCTACTCACCTGGAAGACCTTGAGCCGGAGCTTGTACCTGCAACTGGGGATCGATTGGTGGCGACAAATGGCGATGGCCTGAAGAAGGGGCTGTGGTGGGAGCTGTGGGTTTATGTAAAGATAATCCAAGAACAGAACAGTGAAAACTCACTTTCACACACAAGCATGTGCTTGGAATCTGGGCCACCGATGTCGTCAACGTCTCTCTTCCGCTTGCTACTGCCCTCGACCTTCAAGTTGGGCATTGCTGGCTCGTTCTTGACTTGGGGTAGAGGCTTGGTTTTCACAGCTGCATCGGTGTCTCGAGCGAGCCGTTTCTTGCTGGTGGAGTGGTAGGTCGAGAGACAACGTCCAGCGATGTAGTTTGCCTTCCAGTCATCAAAGCAAAGGAGAAGGAACGAAAATTTTCGGTACATTTCATTAAAGACGTACTGGCGCTCGAGAAGTCCGGCCTGACCCCAGCTTTTCGGCAAGGCAGACATGCTGTTGAATATGTTCTTGACGTGGTCACGAATAGCTTCTGCACGGTGTCCGTCAATGACTGTGCCGTCGTCTTCTTCAGCGAAACCCATAGAGACATTCTCTCCATCCTTCAAGCGTGCATTTCCCCGACGACTCGACTTCCCTTTCTCCGTAGCTTTGAGAATATCAGAGTTCTGCTTTTGAGCATCGAGTTCTTTTTGATAAGTGGTTTGGTACCAGTATTTGACTTTGGGAAATAGGGTGTTGGCATTTTGTTGGGTGAGGCCGCGGTAGCGCTCAGGAATGACGAAGGTCTCTGTACAAGGCAGTGACGGGGATGTGCTGGAGGACATTGAGCTAGGGTGTAATCGAGGTGCAACGGGGTGGTTGTCCTGTAACCGTTGACCTATGGCCTGGGTCAGAACCTCATGTGCTTTCGTCAATGTTGTATGAGCCGATCTAATGAAGGAGAGTTAAAAGATGAATTTTCGCAACAAAAAAACTGAACACTGAACTTGAGGTCCTGATATCGACTGCGGATATCATCATATTTTACCTGAAGTCGATCTTGCCGTCTTTTACAGTCTTGATGACGGTCAAAACTGCCGTTTCGCAGCATATATCCCTTGAAAAGTGCATATATTCAACTTTTTTCATCTAAACTTATGAGAAAGGAATACAAATACCTGTTTTCTACGTGTTTCATGCTCCTGAGAACGGTCTCGGTGTCGAGAGGTTGATTTTAGATGTGACCCAGAGACACCTTTCCTGTGATAATTGACAGCAGGTGAGTCAAAGTTGGAGAGCTCTACAATACTTTGAGAGCTCTCTGATGACAATGAGTGTGTCAATGAGTGAGCTGGAGACCGTGAGCGGCCAGATGAAGATGAAGTCGAAGAGGAAGGCATAATGACGGTATGAAGAACAAGGAGAGAGACTCACATCGAACAACAAGGTCATTTAAGCGCCGCTTTAATTCATAAATGCTCTCTGCCAGTGGCACCTCCAATTTTCACGATCCTCAATTAAGTAGACAAGCACTTCAAATTAGCTAAATTAATAGAAAGTACATGCAAGAAGAAATAGAAAATATGTTCCTAGGCATCTGGGTCATTATCATCATCAACCTCTTCATGAGAACCACCCAAATATCCAATTTCGAGTCCCATCTTCTCACAAACAAAAAATCGGCCATCTGGTGGTTTTGTAAAAGGAACCATGGCCACGCAAGTTGCAATAGATGTGATATTGATGACTTTAAGGGCCTCATTGCCACGATAATGCGCTACCCAGAGAGCATGACTAGATTCATGGAGCAAATCTAGGTCAGGTGGATCATACACAGAAACAAGTGCAAGTCCTCGGATTTCGTCATTTTGAAGTGTTGCACGAAAGAAGAATTGAACCTCTCCGTAGCTGGCTTTTTGCTCTCCATCTATAGTTTCAAACCACTGGAAGATATATAATTTAATCATAATCAGAGGATTTAATGGTAAAACGCACCATAATATTGCGTGAAATACGGACAGAACCCGAGCGCGAGTTCTCTTTCCATGCAGTACGAACAATTTGCCCAGTCGGTAGTTCAACACGAGCCCAGCGTTTTAACCGTGGCACCCAGTCATCTCCAAATTCCATTCCATTAGATGCAAAGTAGTGTTGAATTGCAGGGATGTGAGTTGGATGAACAAATCGAGCATGGGGATCACGGGCGCCTAACATAATATAGCCGTCGCCAAGATCACTGGAACATCGGGGCTGTGGGTTTGGTTTGGCAAGGTCAGGAATGATTTTCTCCAGAGCGTTAATTCGGGCCCTACGTAACCCACGTTCGGATAAATTTTGGAAGGGATTTGATGGCTGTCGGATTTCTTGTCCGAGAATTCCTATCATGCGTTCCATTGTCCATTGAGTAGAATATGTACCGGGACCAATCCGCGTTGTTTCGGGGCCTATATGTAAAAGCGCGTGAACACTTTGACGGCAAAAATGAAGGCGAGTGGTTTTTCGTTGATAGTAGAGCTCTTCGAACTCCATAACAAACTCAACTAAGAGATTGTGGCCTTCAAGAATCTGAGAAGCTGTAATGGAGCGTTGGTGGAGCAAGCGAACCCCACGAACAAGCTTGCAAAAATTCTTCCAGTAAGGTAGAGGAAGAATGTCATAAAAAAGACCGGGGCCAAGTCCGTAAACATAGGTGAGAAATTCCCATGCTTTATATCCACTTGAGATTTTCTCGACAGGATTGCGCGGAGGTCGGTCAAAGGAGCCAGGAAGATAACGAGTTGCATCGGCAACACGCTTTCCGTGATTTTTCCAGATGTCACCTTTTAAAACGGCCCAATCCCAACTTGCTCGGTCATCATGTGGATCACAGTCGAAGATTCCGCGCCATAAACCAAGCAGAAGATCGGTGAGATTGAGGGATATCAGATGCATAAGATCAGGACCAAAGCAAGATGGAATACCAAGCATTCGATTATTTGGAAAGCCACTAAATAAACTCGGTTTGCTGATCCCGGTATCCTTTCGTAATTTCTGGTATTGAGCTTGTGTGTGAGCACCAAGAAGGACTTCCAAATTTTTGAGATACTCATTCTGACTTCCACCATCCAAATTTCTGCCATCAACGTCATCATGATCACAACCGTCAACGGTATAGTCGTGGGGCTTTAACAGTGCGGGGTAATAGTGGTTGGCACCTGGCTTGCGTCGTCCTTTCATTGGGCAGTAAAAACGGCACCCATGGGCACCACTATGTCCAGTTAGGCCATTTAGATATGTGAGTCCAGGGCCATCTGCAGCGCCAAGCATGATAAATGGATTTGATCGAAAAACAAGGTCCTGGTATGCATCCCAAAATCGCATACCTTCTTTCATGAGGGCAGTGACATGGTAAAAGCCGGGGAAAAGGAAAGAGTCGACATTTTTCGGCTTGTCAGGCCCAGGAATGAAGCCACCTGGAAGAACGTAGCGTTTCTTGTAGCGTCGATCAGGTGCCAAGTCGAGCACAACCCAAATGTAAATCCAACAGTCGGACTGTTTGCTCTGATAGAGTTGCGCCCCATCTATTGAAAGCATAAGAACCATATCGTCATCCGCGATCTTTCCATCTCTAACAGCATCAAGATAGTCGCTACCAGAATAGACATCATCGAACAATGCTTGCTCGTAGTTATTTTGCTCTAATTCCTCGAGAATCTTCCGAGTTTCTTGAACGCGATGTCGCATAGCTTTAGCATCCTCGGGATTGCGCCAGATAGCCTGGAGCTGCGGACCAACCGGCAGTGTATGAAATTGGCGCCGCGAGCGCTTTGGCTCACCAGCCAATGTGGCAGCGGGGTCATAACGGGGCTGCGAACAATAGGGACAGGAGTCGAGTTCGGCAAATGGGCCTGTATACGCAAGGCATGTATTGATACACATGTCGGTCATGATAGAATGGACGCCGGTGAGCATGCCAATTTCTTTTTTGACGGTGAAGAGACTCGGCATCGAGTTGTCTTCAGCTTGATCATCTACACCGAGGCGGCCAAGGTAGGCACGGATGGATTGACGGACATCTTTGTACGTTTCCTCAGAGGCATTCGTTGTGTTTAAATAAACGTCGATGCCAGCGCGGAGATGGGGTTCTTCTGTGAGATCAACTGGCTCTGTGATAGGATTTTGTAGCCGATCCTTGGCGTCAGCATCAAGCCCAGTGTCGCCTTCGAGAGTCGCTTCCTGCAGTGCTGCGATAAATGCTTGCGCAGTTCTCAATTCATTGAGTGTAGCTTCGACTGTTATGTCATTGTATTCAGTCAAACGAGGCTGCATATTATCCTCAGCTTGAGGGTCTTCATTCGGAACATCGGGTACAATTGGAGACATTTCTCGTGAAGGAGGTAGACTTGGAGGGACATGTTGATTGATTTGATTGGCATGCTCAGGGGTCGGAGGACGAGACTAAGATTTTGGAATATGTTTTATTCACAGCGTTGAGATGTACATTAATGGTAGATATACGAACTCGAACATAGATATCTGAATCATCAGAATAATGCTCCTCACTTCGACGCGGAGAGCCCGTCTCGCCAGCAGCACCGGCACCTATATTTCCTACACCTTCTCCATCTCCACCTCTATCTCCATCGGGGCCGGGGTCGAGATCCATACGGCGCTGGCGTTGTTGAGGAGGTTCACCAGTGGGGCTGCGCGAGATAGGATCGGCAGATAGACTGCGTGCACGGCAACGGGGAGCAGAAGGCGTGGGGCTCGGGTGGCGAGGCTGTGGTAGAGCAGCAGCAGGGTGCCAAGTATGTTGCGCAAGAAATTCAGCCATCGGTTGAACAGCAGGAGGCTGTCTGGGTGTGCGGAACGGCGCATGATCGTGGTAGGTAGTCTTGCTGACGAGCTTGGGCTCTGTGCGGCCTCCAGTCATACAGTAGCGCGGACAATCGCAAAGATGTTGTTTACGAGACCTTGGAGGCATGGGTTGAGAGTTAGATGGGGAGGTTGCTCGATTTTGCTCGATGGTTGAGTGGAAGTTCGAGACGCGAAACGTACGATCTCGATATTGATGGATTACATCATAGTATCTATATCGGGACACATCACGACGGATTTAGAAACAGGTCATTTTCACTGGGGGTCAGTGTCACCGTGGGTGGCGAGCACTAATAACGAGCCACGTGACGGTCCGAAATGAACCGGCGGGCCGGCGCGTTTAGCGTAACAGCTGCCAGAATTTTGGCCCACTCCGTTGATATAAAGACGAGTCTATATACATAGACTCGTAACTTGAGTCTTCGTACATCCTCGTAGGACGGCGTGAACCACCCAGTCCACTCGGAAATGGTAGGAGGTACTCCAAATCGCCGAAGTCGGTCCATGCGTTCATCGTCGACCATGACCGCATCATCGTTTCGTCCAAAGTTGAGGAAAACGTGGTCGAGGAACTGTCGCCCAAAAGCGTAACAGTGATCTATGAGGTCGACAGGCACACTATTCTTGATCAAGTAGGTGCATAAGTCGCCGAGCGTGAAGTTCTTGGATGCCGACGCCCCCAACTCCAAAGGTTTGAACGTGTAGGGCGGTCCGACTGCTGGATGAAATGGTGCGCCAGGATTTTCAGCGTTGTACTGAGCAATCCATTCCGCGTATAAGTTTGGGCGCGCAGCCAGGAACGCGAATTGTACCGTGAATGCCGCTCGTGCTGTCTGGTTTGGCGGACTCAGCATACGCACGAACCTGTTTCCGAATACGGTTTCTATACGGACACGACCTCCCAAGTCCATGGTGATGCCGTTTATCGCATTTACGGTTCCCGCGGTGTTCTGAATCAGGTAGTATCGACACCATTCCATAATGTCGAAGGCACCCGTCGGAATAGGCAAACCGTATCCATGATTCTTGCTAACCTCGCTTATTACGCGGTTCGGTGGCATAGTTTTAAATGGGACTATACTGTCCACTCCTTTCAAGATCGACGGATAATACTCCGGATTATAAATCTTGGTGTCCAGTACGTGCCTCATCGAATCATCGTACAAGGAAGGGTCGATGCGCTTGACCGCCTGGTAAAACGCTCTAAGCACTGTGTGAGCGCCTATTCTGTCGTATGCGTCGGCGTCGGGGCTCTTGGCTAAGTGAGCCAGTCGCTCGACTTCGTAGGGGCTCGTTGGATATCCGCGCGGAGCCATTCGATAAACCACCACTCCAGGTCCACTCTTTGGAGTCTCGAACCTGACGCCGATGGTATTCCTATAAGGCTGAGCACGGGTGCGGGTCCACAAAGGTAACCCGCAGGTTTACCCGTGGGAATACCTGCGGGTAGAGTGACCCGCGGATCCGGGTCACCCGTGACCACGGATCACTGCGGGTCCAGGTATGGATTTTGGCATCGGCAGGTATACCCACGGGTACCTGCGGCCCAATCCGAGAAATTCGATCTCCGCTTCAATGAGGATTCTACTTCGATTTCCCCTTCATTTGCTCACCCACCCGCCCTCTCGACTCTCCCCCATCCACCTCTTCCCCCTCGACCTTTCGCGCCACGACGCCACCTCAACCACGGACGACCACGAGCGCACGACGCGGCGACACCACGACGACGACGCGACGAAGGAAAGGGAGGAGAGAGCAAGGGGAGACCCGGGAGCGGGAGACCCGCAAGGTACGTCCCCAACGCCGTCCGCCCTCACTCGCCGCTGACCACAACCCCTTCCCACAGCCTCCATGACGCGACGGCGCAACGACGCGACGGCGCAATGGCGCAACTAGGCGACGACCACGGCCCCCCTCCCCACAGCACGATGACGACGCACCACAGCCGCCCCGAGGCGCTACGGTGCGCACCTGGTCCGACAGGCGTGCCACATCACCCGCATATGACGACCACGACCCCGCACTGGGCCCAACGGATGTGCCACGTCACCTGCCCGCGACGTCGTGCCGCGGCACCCTCACACGACGACAGCGGTGTCCGCACACGACGACCACGGCCATGCACCGCCCGCCACGTCATCCCGCGACGACGCCCCCCCACGACATCGTCCTGCGGTGCACGTACACCCCGCGCGTGCCACGTCACCTGGACATCGTGCCGCGGCGCCCGCACACACACAACGACCATGGCCCCGCACCGTGTCCGGCGCGCGCTTCGCGAGCCCCACAGGTGGGATACCCCTCTCCCCCTCCCCTGCACCGTCTGTGTGTGCAAAGGAGCTGCTCATAAGCAGCTCCTGCGGCGCAAAGACGCATTAAGGGAGGGTTCAGTGAGGGTACCTGCGGGTATACCTGCGAGTACCCGTCGGGATCCGCGGACGACAGGTAAACCTACAGGTACCTGTGACCCGCAGGTATTTGACCCGCGGATCCGGGTGATCCGTGGGAAAAAATCTTCGCGGGTGCAGGTATGGCTTTTGGATGCCAACTTACCCGCGGGTCGGATCCGGGTATACCTGCGGGTGCACCCGTGCTCAGCCTTATATTCCTAGAGGTTATATGTAGAATAACCTGCTCCGCGAACGGTCCATAGTAGACAGTATTATTCGCTTTGTAGTAAAAGACCGGACTCCAAATAAACCCTACGTTGAATAGGGTATTCGGACGCTCGATGTGTCCATCAACTACGATCAAGCCTTTTGCCAGCGCGTACTGCTTCTTAGCAGTCTCGATGCTGTTCTCGTACCTGCCAGCAATCTGCTGCCAGACGTAGCGGTTCAACGCTTCGCGTTTCTCTTTCTGATCCGCACTTTCTCCATGCGCGGGTCGTCGAATTATACCTTGATCATAGTCAAGGTACTTCTTTAATTTCTCATCACTGGTCTTGCTCGACGGCATAACCTTATCTGCGGGATCGTTCTCCGGGAGCGATCCATTCAAGCGTTTCTTGACGCCTCTGAGGGCCTCCGTCAAAAGGTCTACTCGTTCCTTATCCTTGAACGTCGTCGACTCGACTTGGCGCTCAACCGCTGACAGGGGCGTGGGGAATTCGATCACCACGGGCGCCAACTCTTCGTGCTCGGCGCGCCTACGCTTAGATGGACGTGCAGGAGGCGCCGCAGCATCTCTGTAAGTCTGAGTCGACTGCTGGGTTCGATCAGTCGTGTCTGATGATGGTAGAGGCCCAAAAAGTCGATTAGATATCGCCATGAATTCATCCTGCGATGTATAAGTCGAATTGGATGACCCTTCATACTCCAGTGCATCCCACGGCTGGTGGTAAGGTCCCAGCTCGTCGTAAGGACGCAACGAGCTTCTCTCGGACATGGACGTCACGGTACGTAAGTTGTCTCGAATGAGGAGCCTAATTAAATTATTAGTGAACATCCTCCCCACATGAACTCGCCATGGGAGTTCACACCTGAATCACGAGGCCTTCCACGGCCCCGACCTCCAGCCTGGCCACGCGCGCCGCGACCTCGAAGATACATCGTTTAAGAGTGTAAAGATTTCGGTAGGGAATAATGGGGGACGGGAGAGGAAAGGTGAGACACTCTTCCGCCCATTCCCAAACCCATTTTATACATCCGCGCTCCGTCACACAGATATTCCGGTCCCCCCCCAAAATAATGGAGTCAACATCCGCCTGCCATAAATTTAACGCGACGGATCCCGCACGGCCACACCCATCGGTGCCCTAGGCAGTTGAGAGGGAAATTTTACCCTGTGGAGCTCCAAATAGCGGTCTAGAGCTTCCAACTTTCTGCACTCTTCGTGCGGTTCCCAGGTCGTATCCCCAAGGGACCACCGCACCTCGTATTCCAGTTTCCCCAAGTCATTCCGACGGTGGCCGATGATCTCGTCGACGTACCACTCCTGATCATCACCAGCGCCGAAATCGTACGGCTCCGGTGTCATTCTATTGGGGAACAGCGCATCCGACGACGCAACGTATGGTTTCAGTAACGATACATGGAACGTATCCTTTATCCGCCGGCGCCGCAATACTGGCGGTAAGTCCAACACATAATTAGACGTCTCTGGATGAGCCCTAGTTATTCTGTAGGGACCAATAAACTTAGGCCGCAACTTACGCGTCCTATTCTTCGGTAAATTTAGGTTTTCTGTCGATAAGAACACCAGATCTCCACTCTTCAAACCCGGATCCTCCGAGCGCTTCCTATTAGCTTTCACTGTCTGGAATACACGCGCTTCAATAATCGCGTCATGCGCTCGCGCCAGATTTTCTAGGGCGGTATGAGCAAATTCCCGCACTCCCTTGGGCGCTGTTGCACCACGGAATTCCCTGATCATTGATGGCATGTAGCCGCCATGTAATTCGAAAGGTGCGTACTTTGTTGTTTCCGACACACTAGCGTTGATCGCAAACTCCGTCATGTCTATGCAGTCTACCCAATTCTTCTGGTCTGGTGCCACCGTGGCCCGAAATATCTGCCCAATCGAACGATTAGCGCGTTCTGTTTGTCCATCCGTTTGAGGATGAAATGATGTAGACATTAGTAATTTAGCGCCCATAATTCGATGCAACTCTGTCCACCATTTCGAGGTGAACTTAGAATCACGGTCGCTCACAATCGAGCTAGGCAATCCGTGCAACCTCACAATTTCCCGCCTGTAAACCCATGACAGCTCTGATGCCTTCATATTCGTGTGCACGGGTATCAAATGAACCATGCTTGTCATCCTACAAATAATCACCCATAAGTAATTAAATCCTTTGGCCTCAGGGAAGGGTCCAATAAAATCCATCCCATTGAGTCCCATGGTTTAGTTGGAATTGGTAATGGGTGCAGCTTTCCAGCAGGGTGCCGATTTGACACCTTTGTTACCTGACAAGTAATGCAGCTTTTACACCACAATTCAATGTCTTTTCCCATTCGTGGCCACCAGTACCAGCGTCGTATATAATCTGATGTTTTCAAACTTGAAAAATGTCCCACAATTTTGTGAGCCTGGTCGATAATACGGGTGATTAACTCACGATCGTCCTGAGGGATGCATAATACTTCTACATCGCTCTGATTGCGTGTGTAAATGACTCCTTCTCGTACAGTGAATTGACGAAATTTCTCGGGTTCGGCTATGACAAACTTGAACAGTCTATCCTGTTTGTACCCTTTTCTAGTAGTACTTATAATTTCATTATCATTTATTAGAGTTGGAGGGGGATGACTCCCTGTCATCTCCAAAGCCTCTTCTAGTGTAAGGTCAGAGCCTCGTGAACCTTCTGGTACCGAGTTTGCTGGCAACCCAAGGTCACCTTCGCTCTGTGCAGTTACACTTTTAAGGTCTTCTGCTTCGCGCTCACGCTGCTCGACGCGATCCTTAAGTTGCCGCAGCCTATTGCTACGACGTACATTAACCTCGTTCATTGCGCGCAAGTATTCAGGGTTCCCAAACACTTCCTCATATCTTTGGAGCGGCAAGTCATCTCCCTCCTTATCTATCCGTACATCAGCATTCACAAACTCGTACGGCTCGTGTACATCAGCTGCTGTATCATTTTCGTAGTAGCGGGATAAGCAATCAGCCACTTTGTTTAATTCTCCTTTGACATAAGTAATATCAAAGGTAAATCGTGCAAGATAGTCCATCCACCGGCGTTGGCGTGGACTCAACGTGTTCTGTGTCTTAAAGAACTCCAAAGCCTTATGGTCGGTAATAACATGAATTTTATACCCAACCAATTTGTCCTCCCACTTCATCAGCGCTTCTAAAATCGCCAACGTCTCAAGCTCGTGCACTGCATAATTATGCTGTGCCGAGGTAAACTTTCTCGACATGAATCCGGCAGGCCGACATTTATCCCAACTTGGCCCTTGGCCATACATCGCTCCGATTCCAGATTTTGAAGCGTCGCATATGACCCAAATGGGGTCCTTCTCTTCTGGTTTGACGGGCTGCAACACAGGAGTCTTGCTACACAGATGTTTGATCATGTCAAAGCACCGTTGATGTATTGGGCGCCACATGAACGGAGCACCATTCTGCGTCATAGCCATGAGAGGCCCACTGTATACTGATATATTAGGCAAGAAGTTCCCAATATAGTTCACAAGCCCAACGAAGCGTTGAATATCATTATAGTTCCGAGGTGTTCGCCATCCTCGAACCCTGTCTAATTTAGTGTTCGAAGGTCCGGTCCGGTCCGGTCTTTTGGCCCTAAGTGCCATGGACCGAGACCGCAACCGGTTAACTGCGGTTTAAAGACTGCAAAAAACCGCACAAGACCGATGTAAACCGGTCTACGTCGGTCTTCTGTGGTTGAGCAACCGCAAAAAACCGGTCCTCAACCAGTCCTATTAAAGACTGGTTGAGGACTGGTTGTAGACCGGTCTGTGGGCCGACTTCAAATTGATTTTACCTATAGAAACTATTTTAATAGTAGAAATTGGACTGCTTGAGCGCATTTGCCCATATCTCAATGAGTTCTTACCCAAATATTATGTATAAAGGCTCGTTAAATAGGTATTTTGATTTCATACCTTGACCTTGGTTTACGAAAGGCTAGCTTATTTAACGAATGAACCATTGGCAAAAGCGTCTTGTTAATAGTGAAGTCAAGTAGAGAATATTGATTTTATTATAACATAGTCAGATCTTGTTCAATTAATAAAATTTAACATACATTTTGTAGATATACATGTCATCTATTTATGCGCAAGTTTGCGAAAGGTACGAATGCCTAACGATTGAAGTGCGGGCAAACGCGTTTTTAAGCGCTCAAAATAACGATTTAATCGTAAACTATTAATATCTTCGTCAAATTTTATGCTAAAAATATGTTTTAGCATTGTTGAAGATGGTTTTTGACGCTCTACCGTGCTACAAAAAATCTCGGTGAAAGACCGGTCCTAACCGGTCCTAACCGGTTTTTATCGGTCTTTTGATTTAGAAAATTAGGAAAGACCGTGGACCGGACCGCGGTTGCGGTCTTGATCGGTCCATTCTATTTTCGGTCCAGTGCGGTTGTGGTCCGGTTTTTTTGCGGTCTTTTTCCGGTCTTGTAACCGGACCTTCGAACACTAGTCTAATTTATCGACATCTGGGTGTATACCCTCATCATCAATAAGATGACCCAAACAGTCTATCTTGTCAGCATAGAGTTCGCACTTTGCCCATTTCAAGTAGAGCTGATACTTTCTCAACCGCTCAAATATAATTTGGAGGTACTCTTCGTGTTCCTCAATTGTATTGGAAAAAATGAACATGTCATCTAAATATACGTGCAAGAATCTCCCAATGCAATCTCGGAAGATAAATGTCATTAATCTTTGGAAGGTAGCCGGAGCATTACAGTCTCCGATTTGTATGACGTTGCTCACGTAGGTCCCTGCAATCGTACTAAAAGCCGTTTTATGCACATCTTCAGGTCGTATTCGTACTTGTTCATACGCATCTGTAAGATCTATTTTTGATCTATATTTCGCCCGAGCTACATCTTCCCGAATTATATCCTGATCTGGTAGTGGTGTTACATCCTTGATCGTGTTGTCATTCCGTTGCCGACAGTCGACTACGGTTCTCAGCTTTCCATCTTTCTTAGGGATGCACATTAATGGAGCTGCTTGAGAGGCACTGCTCGCGGTCCACCACCCGCTGTTACATAGCGGTTCAGTTTTTCATAGAACTCCGTACGAAGTGATTGTGGACAACGCGGTGCATGGTAGTTATAACGTCTATTATCATCCATAAGATGAATTTCATGATTTATCTCCCTGAATGGAGGTAATTTACTTGGTGTACCATTGACTATGTCGTCATATTCTTTTCTCCAATGATCACGCAATTGTGGTATATCTTCTTCAGTTAAAACAGCTTTTCCTTTTCCTTTAATATCTCTAGCAGCGCGTATTTCTGCTTTAGGCGCTGGTATGTCTATATTTGGTTTCGGCATTTCAAATCGCCTCCTTAGCTTTTCGATGTTGCCTATATCCTCTTGTACAGTATGTAATCTGTTGTTATATTTTCGGTTATTCCGAATTGTTTTTGCATCTTTATATACAGTATCAAACTCGACAGACTCTGATATTTCATCTGGGAATGGATCCCTGTATTCTCCTTCTGGTAGAGTTACTGTTTGTGTCTTGTACGCTGTCATATCGTACATTAATTGATTCAATTCCCGTGGCATGCGTGGATCATAGACCCATTCTAGCTTGGGATTCGGTACTGGTCGTTCCCAGAATGTTCTATATATTTTTCGCTTTTCCCTATTGATTTCATTCAGGATTTCATTTTCCATCTCGTCAGTGACGAGATCTTCCACTTTTATTTTTGATGAAGTAGGTTGACAGTACTCCATTCTACTTTCAGACTGGTCTCGATTACTCGACCTTTCTGTGGCTGAGTGATCGATGCCCTTCTTATTTAATTTTGAACTTTTGTTGCTTTTATTCAATTTTTCTATATTCTCCTCCCCCCTTTGAGGAGGCCTCGACTCCTCAACGCTAGCGCTGAAGTGCATAACCACCGAATCAATTGAACTCGGTAATGACCGTGAAGAGATTTCACGCTGAATACGTATCCCTTCCTCATCGTCAACCTCCTCAACCGACGGTTGGCGGCCTGAACGTGCAGCTAGTCAGTCAGCCCGACGATCTGTAGTCCGGGACCTATGCAATCGTGGATCCACATCTCCTGGGTACAGCAAAGCGGGAATGTCAGTCCCATTTACAGTCACGACATTCCGACCGAAATCCAGCACTACGCCGTTACGCCTCATGAATGGCGTTCCAATGACCAAATCATAACGGTCGAGATTGCATATGTCAACATATATGTTGTCCTTCAGGCCTGGCATCATAACCTCGACCTCAGCGCCATGCGTGATTTTAGCTCGGCTCCCCACAGTACCCAACTGCACTACGAACGGGTCGAGCAATGGGAAAGCCCGGACCTCTGCTACGTCCGCGAATGCAGGCGTAATAGATGTGGTCGTACTTCCGGCATCCCACAACGTCCATGCGTCCTGGCCATCAATTTTTGTGTAAGTTATCAAGCACAATTTCTCCTCTTGCGGTATCACTGGGCGCGCTCGCGCAACTTTTCCTGATTTAAACGTCCCTTTGCGGCGAAACATTTTTCGAATGCTTCCACTCGGCTGAGGGACCTCCGTCATCGCTCCTATGTCGGCTAAGACGTCAGGCCTGCGAAAGTCCAGAGTTTTACCACCGTCAACCCTAGATTTAAAGAAGTTACGTGGATCACAAAACTCCAGCACGTGCATTGCGTACATTTGTTCGGTATCCGAATTACGCGCGTAGTATTCGCTCCCATAATCTTCATAGGGCACATCGTCCAAATCCCCACTGTCAGACTGTGCATCCTGAACGCTGCCATCCTGCGAGGCATCTGATTGATGCCCCTCATCGTCCGACACGTTGTCACCTGGCACTCCGCTCTCACTGCGGCCGCTACTTCTCGCTGTGTGTGCCGCACGGACGTACTCTTTATTATTGCCCCTGACATGCTTATGCTTATTAGGACAGTTGTATGAATAAAACCCAGGCTCGCCACAGTCGAAACACTTGATAGTGGACTTGCCCTTCACTTCAGGTCTATCTTTAGCCGGCTGCTTTTCGGCGTCCGTCTTCCTTGGTTCGTCCTTCAATTGAAGTGGACGATCATGATCGTTCCTAAATCTCTGTCCTGATCGCATAGGGCGTCTATCACGCGTACGGCCATCACGGCGACCAACGCCGCCCTTAGCGTCCTCGGCTGATGGGTGATTGTCGGCATACAGCGCTCGAGAATCCTTGAGATTAGTATAGACTCCCGGCATTGTGCTGCCATCGTAATGACGTGCAGTGCGTTCAGCTGCTTCGATAGCTTTCGCTTCTGCAACAAGCTCTTCAATTGTATTCATTTCAGGAGTAAAGTCCCTGTCGAATAACTCCTTGCGCCAGTTTGCCGGAATAGCGCGAATAAATCTATCTGCCAGCGTATAACGATCTGGATGATCCAGCATCGTTTCAGCGATATCGCAGATTCTGTCATACAGTCCTTGAATACCTGTGTCCGGATTATATCTGGTCTTTTCAAATATATTTCGTGCATCCTGAGTCACCGACGCAAGTACAAATCGATCATATAGGGCCGTCACTACGTCTTCAAACGTCCAGTGAATCTTCTGTCTATTCAGTCCAAACACATGATGTCTAATAAAATCCTGTGCTTTTCCTTCGACGAGTAACTGGCTATAGTAAACTCTCGCATCCTCTTTCTCAGGACCACTCAGGTTAGCAATCGCGAAGTAGATTGCCACATCAGTCACCCATGTTTCAAGGGACTTCATCTTGTCATCACCCTTGTATTTGGTCACCGAGTTCAGATCTGGCAGCTTAGGCCGCTCTTTATCACTTCCAAACACGCGTTTAGGACCACAGTGGTCACGCACTATATTGATCAACCGCTGGTGCATGTCATGTCGGTACCTATCTTGCACTTCTTGTATGGCAGGCCTGAGTGACGACCTCCTATGGCTAGGTGGTGGGTTACTCCACACACTACTTCCACGAACGACGGTGTCACGCTCTCCCTCTCGGGACGGGGCGTCCTTCCGAACAACTCAGTCATCCAGTCTATTTTTACCTGGATCGTCGCGCTTCGTCTGATCATGATCACCCTTGCGATCACCGAGCTCCGATGCCCCCTTGCGATCGGGATTGCGTCGAGAGTCCTCGTTATTCTCATGACTTCGCTCGTACATCAAGCGCATAATATCAGTTACCTCATTCCCTTTCCAGCGTATCCCCTGGTCCGAGTAGATGGTAATACCAGTAGTTCTGAGATCCTCGTCTCGTAAATGCTGAAGTATAACTCGATCACGTAGATCATTAGCTATTCCAATAGGCACATTTCCTGGGCCTTTGTACCTGCTCTCGAGTTCAGCCAGTTGGCTTCGTGATATCACACCTCGTTGAATCAGACGTTGTGCAGAATCAGAAATAACTGCCTGCCCCGCGTCATGATTTTGTGATGGTGTACTCTCCTGTTTAATTACAGGCGATGGTACGTCCCTTGCGAAACGCACATTCGGTATGCCGCGCCCTTGATTATTGTAAGCGGCAACTTGGGGTTGCTCCATCAATTCTCTCAGTACTGACGTACTAATCGACACAGTCTTATTAGGATCTGCTTGTTGCCTTCCCAAGTATTCAATTGACTGCTGATCAGTGTTGCCTCTTGCTTCTAAGTCAAGATTGTTACTAATAGGAGCGCGTGGTACAGGCGCCCGAATTTCTGACGACGGAGAATCAACATTTATTCTAGTGTGAACTATATCTAAGTAGTTTTCTGGGGTAGGGACATAGCGGCCTTTTCCGTTATTAATATCCCTCTTGGTTATTTCTCTGTATAATCTAACAGCTAATATCACACGTCGCATTACCGACTCCGTGTATTCCAAGGAGTTTGGATCACCTTCTGGTAATCCTCGTGCGTATCGAACACTCCCTGTGCTCGTAATTGCTTTGGCTACTAATTCCGAACGCCTGCCGATGGGAACTTCCGATTCTGGAAAGTCCTCCCAGAACATCATCAAGCGTTGCCCAAGAGCTGAGTCCAACGCTGCAACGGGCGTTCGTTCCCCAAGCCCGTATCGCCGCATCTCGTCATTAGCACCGACCCGGACCGCATACCGCGGTTCCTGGTGATCGGGGGTTCTGACGGATCCGGTCTGATCGGTCGTCATTGAGCGCTCCTCGGTTTGCCCCGGGTGGCTCAAGGATATCCCCTCAGCGAGTGTACCCCCCGTTCTTGCCTGAGGAGTGAGTATCTCGTTCCCTTGCAGGCTCGCGGTGGGCGAATCTGCTGTCTGGTCACCAACCCGGGTCGCTGGACCTTGCATGGTTGGTGAATGGGTGGCTTGACTATTCGAGCGCTGTGGTCGCATCGAAAACAAGCCCGGAGGACTCGGTGTTCTCTCGTGAGACGACATCGTCTATCCTCAGTGTAGGAAAAATTTTACTTTTCTCTTCTTTTTTGTGTTTTGCTTTCGTTTTCACAACTAGCAGTATAGTTGTAGGTTCAAAAAAGTGAAACGTTGTCCGTTTCTGTTGTAGGTAGTTCTTAGTTCACTCCAATAGAACCAGCCAACGTTATATTGGTAGTTGTAATACGAAGTAAAGAAAGAACTAAAAAGATGGAAACGGCGCTCGAGCTATATGTACCTAGCTCGAGCTTACGTAATATGAACGAGCCGTTACAGGCTTGGCATTCTGGAAGTATAAAGACTGGAGGCATTTGGAAGGAATCTGCACTATTCTAACCCGTCGTAATGCCATTCCCATAGCCCATTCCCTACCTCGATGGTGGCGATATGTCCTCATGATTGTGGATGTAAGTACTCTATTTCCTTTCTTGTAATTCAAGTAACGCGCACTGATTGAGATTATTTCTAGCATTGATCATCATCCTCTAATTTAAGCGCCCATGTGCAGCGGAAGGATAGCTTTGGGCTCCACATGTCCATGTCACTTCTATAGCTGTACCTTTCCATGTAAGCTTTCCAATTTTTGCCGAATCATTCAAATTCAATATTTATACTTCCCGCCACCATCCTTTGCTAACATTGTGACTATCTCACCACAGACACTTGACCACGCACTTCAAAGTTCAAATTTGATTTTTGGACGTCCCGCGGCAAGCACTGTTGTGCTTGGATTAGTGAGTCTATCCCCTTTCTTGTGACTTCCCGCCACCTCACTTTGCTGACATGACTGTCTCGTCATAGTAGATTTGTAGTAGACACTTGACCACACACTTCAAGGCTCAGATTCGATTTTTGGACGTCCCGCGGCAAGCCCTGTGATCATCTAGTGGTTAGTAGATTAGTCCCCTCTGCAACTTGCAATTGATAATCCCAGTTTCCGTGGGACCATGGCCATCGACGTCGACTTGCCGTCAACGACGAACATCAGATCTAGTCAGTCCGCAAGTCAAATTTGATTTTCCGAGTTCCCGTGGCTATTAATATTGCTGCTGCAACCTTGAGATTATCATCGACAGCTGGGAATCTCAAATATGGTATGTGATTCATTCCAAATGCATTATGTCGTTGCAGGACTAATTGGGCAGCCAATATTCTGTTTAGACTTTTGGATTTCCCGCAAGCAAGGCTATTTTATCTCAACGCAAGTAGTTTTTCTCGTTTCTGATTTGATATGAGGACTTTTGCTTACCTTGTTATTATCAGGAGTCTAGTGAACACACCCTCGGATCCCATGTGCTGCATCATCAACACCCGGCGGACTCGATTTGCCCTTTTGCTGCTGTATCACCGACGCCATCGATGCCATCGCTCCATCGACGCCGCCGGCGGACTCTGCAAGATCAGCCTTAGTAAGTGATTTATGCTTCATGCTAAAATAATTGCAAAGTCATCTGATTTGACCTTTTGCCTCGCAGATAGAAGATTTTGTGTGCAAGTCATGTTCGAGTCCGTAAGTAGTGCTATTGAAATTGTTGAAAATGAGTCTAACTGGTAGATAGGATATTGCGCGCACAAGTCCTTTTTCGGACGACTCCTGCTGATTCAAGTCATTTTCACATCTTGCGTGCAAAGTAAGTATTCCACTAGTATTGAAATTGTCGAAAACAAGTCTAATAGGATTTTCGAAGACATTGTGCCTGTGTGCGACTCTCCATCGCGCAAAGGAGATTGTAAGGATTTATTGCAGACTACTAATTGGGGTTACAGAGTACGTAGGTAGATAGATGCGGAGTGCGGATGGCTTGCCCTTCGGGGTGGGCCAACCTCTGCGCGCACGGTACCAGAACCCGACTGGACGCTGTGACCTAGGCTCATTTTCAAAATCTTACCTCCGTTTAGGCAATTTCAACACCAAAAACCAGGGTTTTCACCCAGCATTCGTACCCAAAATACGAACATTAGCAACCAAATACGATGCAAAACAACTCACAAAATTGCCTCCGACATCCCGCCCTCGCCCTGCAGCTCCTGCGCCGCCAGGTACTCACTTACCAGCGTGCCCACGCCCACCTTCGCGAGCTTCAAAAATCAACACCACCCAAACACACACCCAAAACAAAACCCGCACTCACGCGCGATACTTCTCCAGCACATCCGCGCCCGCACTCTCGCTCACCTCCGCGCCCGCCTCCAGGTGCTCCTCCAGCCACGCAAAGTGGCGCGCGAGCGCCGCCCCGTCGCGCACGTGGCTCTTCCGGAAGCCGTCCAGCTCCGTCGCGTTCTTCACCGCCTTGAAGTCGGTCACGGGCGAGCGCACGAGCGTGTACGTGCCCTCGCCGAGGGCTTCGGCGACGGCGAGGCTGGCTTTGTCGCCGATGAGGATTTTCTGGGGTGCGAGGCGTCAGTGGGCTTGGGCTGCAGGGAAGGGGGATACGCACTGTGTCGTCCTTGAGGTCAAGCGAGGAAGGGAGGCTCTTGAGGTAGGCGAAGAAGGCGTCGTATGGCTCGATCTCCACGCTGGTGCATAGGTAGTGCTTCGCGGAGGCGTCGAGTTGCTTGTCGTTGACGAATAGAATGACTTTGTCGGTGGTCACTACGGCGTAAGCGAAGAATACTGTGTAACATGATTCGTGAGAGGTCGATTAAAGATGTTCGCATGAGTGGGATATACCTGGATTGAAATCGATGTCGGATCCTCTGAGGTTAAACAGCCACGCGATCTCGTCGAGCATGGTGACGACGATCGCCTTTGCGTTCTTCTTCTGCAATTCCTCGCGCACCTTGGCGACCTTGTCCGAATGTGATTGTCCTAGATCAAACTATTCGATTCTGCATGCGAAGAAACGCGATTTGCTACACACCTGAGTACTTTTCGTCGAGATGGAACACCTCATTCGCCGGTCGCGGGGGGCGATCCTCCCAAATCGCGTCCACGAGGTTGTAGGGGAGCGATACCAGCTCCGAGGATTTGGAGGCGAGTTGCTTCGTCAGACTTTCAGCATCGGCTAGAACGCTTTTGATTAATCGCGAGACAGAAAAAGGGCGTAGGGTTGCCTACAGGCAGATATGAGTTTTGCATCGATGCCGATTTTGGTGTTGGCGTCCAAGTCCTATTACAGTATGAGGCCCTGTTCTGGATGGATATCTTGCCTTACGTTACCTTGTACAGGAATTCTTGCCATGTCGGTACATCTTCATCACAATTCAGGGTTAGGTTTAGACATTTAAAATGGGTGCACGCACCAGGGAGACCTTGCTTCATCAATTTCCAGTTCCTGTTCTATGATCAACTGTGTGTCCTCCGCATCAATGACAAAGGCTGCTGCTAACTGGTCTAGTTGTTTGCCGGCCTGGAGGAAGTACCGACCGTCCGTGAAGAGATACGCGTTATCTAGGGTGATGACGGCGCATCCTACAGACATGGTCAGCGCGAGATCGTCGGATGATCCGTTGGACGTACCGGCGGAACCGTTGAATCCCGAGATGAACGCCCGCCGTTCGTCGCAGTGCGCGAGATATTCGCTGGAATCTAGTGCAAAGGTTTGAACCCGAACGCCATCTTATCCCGCAAGACATAAGCCACGCACGCTCATCTTCACTGGGCACCACAACGGCCTGAACGCCGACGTCCTTCGATCTCATCAACTCCCGAAGGCGCGCGAGCCGCTCGGTGGTGTGGACTGTCTGCTGGCCTGCTGCTCCCATCGCTGCGATGCTTGATAGTGTTCGTGTGGGATGTCGTAGAAGAGAGGGTGCTGATCGCGGCCTGGATATCTGAATCCGAAGCCAAACTTGGACTGGTCGCCACATGGCATGGGGGTTGGCCGGAGAGGGCCGGCTAATATTTGCTGTGACTGCTGTCACGGGCGTCTAAAAGCGGCTGCTCTTATTATGTAATATAGTTATTTTGTCGCGCCATAAATTCGCGTGGGTGCGGCACGTGATCATAATTAATGGCCTGATTGTCGTCGAACGACTTTGCAGCTCAGCACAGAACCACGACCATGGCTGAACTGGACCCCTCGGATCCCCTTAATCTGCTGCTGCACAACGGCGACGCCTCCTCGGACGAGGCGTCCCAGCACGAGAACGCGCAGGACTGGTCCAAGTTCAGCACGCTGTGGACAGACGGCGCGGACCCTACGAAGCACTACTCGGACATGATGGATTTCGCCGACCTCAGCGCCCTGCCCATGGACATGGATTTCAACCCGTCAATGTCCATTGAGCCCAGTGCTCTGCACTACGACCCCTTGAAGTTCAACTTTTCCTACGACGACCAATTCAGCGCCCTATCAAGCGAATTATTATCCGGCCAATTTCCGTTTGGCTTCCAGTCCGCCCTTTCTGGCAGCGATTTCTCTGGATCTTCATCAGACTCATCTACGAAGGAGCGCCGTCTCAGCATCACATCGTCGTCGTCATCTTCCGGTGCTTCCCTATCTCCAGTTCCCGAATCGCTCCCCAGCCCCCACGCCAGCTACACCACCGATACCCCGCTAAAAGAGGAACCCACGCAGCCCTCGCTTGACCCCGCCGCCGAACTTGCGCAGCGGGTGCGCCAATCCGCCGGCGTCATGCTAGCCGTGCCGATGAATGCGCAACTACAAGGAATGGGAATCCACGTCCCAGGTATGGATCAAATTCTAGTTTCAAACGAAGTAATTCGCCAACAGTTACTAGCAGGCAACTCATCGCAAGCAAAGCTCCCCATACCCCGATTACCCCGCCACAATTCCATGTCCATTCCTAAATCTTCGAGTGCATCTGCCTCATCTTCCGCAGCATCCACCCCTCCTCCTTCCACTCCTCCCGCGAACGCATTCAAGCTGACCGTTAACACCAACACCGGCTTCGCCGCCGCCGAGGCAGCGTTTACGCCAACAGGCACCGCACCCACCGCCGGTCTCCCGCGACCGAAAACAAGCCACACGACCATCGAGCGCCGCTACCGCACGAACCTGAACGCCCGCATCCAGAGCCTGCGCATGGCGGTGCCTGCGCTGCGGGTGCTAGAGGACCGGGAGGGCGGCAACGGGAAGAAGATCAAGAAGAACGTCAAAGGCAGCGTCCTCGTCAAAGGTGCTGGCGGCGCGAACATCGACGCGGACGACGGCTCCGTCGACGTCATCGACGAGCGCGGCTTCGTCGACGGTGTCAAGGTGGCGCGGAAGTGCAGCAAGGCAAATGTGCTGGGCAAGGCCGTCGAGTACATCCGGGTCTTGAAGAAACGGGAACTGCGCTTGAAGGCCGAACAGGCTGGGTTGAAGACCCTCATCTCAGGCCTAGTCGGCGGCCCCGCGCTGGTCCGCGAGTGGGAGAAGGAATGGCGCGCGAACTTTGGCGGCGAGGAGAGGGACGAGGTCGAAGGCGACGAGGAGGATGCAGAAGACGACGACAGCGACGAGGAGGACGGCGAAGATGGCGACGAAGAGGGCGGCCGGAAGCGCAAGCGCCCGAAAGTGGCGTCCGCGCCGAAGAAGCCCGCGGCCGAGAAGGAGAAGAAGAAGCCCGCCGCGCCCGTGATGCTCGCGGCGAGCGAGGCGGGCGGCGCGGGTGCGCCCGAGAAGCGCAAGCGCGGCCGCCCGAGGAAGATCCTGCCGCCGCCCGTCACGCTGCCCCCGACGGCGTCGTCGCCCTCGGACGGCTCCGTGCAGGACGAGCCTATGGCGTCGGCGCCATACACCGCCACGCAGGCGCAGTGGCCGCAACAGCAACAGCAGCACGCCCAGCCGCAGCAGTACCTGCTCGCGGTCTTCGCCCTGTTCTCGTTCTTCAACTCGCCCCTCACATCCTCGTCCGCCTTGTTCCAAGGGGGGCACCATCACACGGGCGCTGTGCTCTCGTCCGTGCACCCGCCGCTGGCCTATTCCCCCGAGATCATAGCGCAATTCGCTGCGCCTGAGGCGACGGTGCCGGGCGGATGGGCGTGGTCGGAGTACATGCAGATGTTCCATCTCGCTGTGTCTGTGCTCGTGCTCGCCAGTTTCGCTGGCAGCTGGCTTGGGATCAACTTTGGTCTTGGGTTGGGCAAGGCGGTCGCGCAGAGCAGGAGGCTGTCCATGCGCCGCGCTACTACCGGCGAGAAGAGCCGCAAATCCAGTGCTGGCAGTGGCAGCTGGGCGGATTTGGCGCAGGAATCTGTACTCGAAGGTAAGCAATGTTATCGACTTTTCGACTTCTGGTTGCTAATTTTGGCCTCAATTTCTAGGAAACGCTTCCGCACTATCCATCTATGAGCGCATTCAGCTGTACCGCTCCATCTCGACGAAAAAGAACGCGTCGATTTCGGATCTCACCAACCTGGCCATCGTCTTCCAAGCCACCACGGGCGCCTTCCGCAGTCTCGCGCACATGAAAGCCCGCCTGCTCTGGGCCGCTGCGAAGCTGCAAGCCGAAAAGCCGCACCCGAAATCCCCCGCCAAAACCAGCGAGCAGCTCGTGTTCTCCGCGCTGAGCGTCGAGGACGCCGCGCGCTGCCTCGCCGGCGCGACGCCCGCCGACCGCACGGACGGCGAGCGCGCGTACGCCCCGGTCGAGGTGCTCGCCTGCGTGGTGGTGAAGGCGCGCGTGAAGCGGCACGTCGCGGCGCTGTTCATCGACGCCGTCGCGGAGGAGATCGAGATCTCCGCGCGCCCGGCGGACGACGACGTGGAGTGGCGGCGCACGATCGACGCGGCGCGCGAGCTCGGCGGCGCCGTCGAGGCGCTCGGCCGGCTGCTCGAGCACACGTGGAAGGCGGACGCCGCGGGCGCCGACGCGGACGACCTCGCGCTCGAGGCCGGCGCCGCGGCCGCTGAGGGCGCCCCGGGGCTCGACGCGGACATCCGCGCGCTGTTCGCCGCGCTCGTGCTGTACCGCCGCCTGTTCGCGCCGGCGCGCGACGGGGCGCTGTCGTCGTCGACGCTGCTGAGCCCGCCGCCGACGCCGACGGCGAAGACGAGCATCCGGCGCGGGCAGATGCTCCAGGCGCTGCGGGCCGTGCTCGGCAGCGGGGTGTTTGAGGACGACGCACTGGTGCGGGTGGGCGGAGGGGATGGGAATGGGGATGAGGAGGTCGTGGAGAGGGAGATGGGGCTCGAGGACGCGCGCGATCGGGTCGTGGATATGATATTCGATTCCGAGCGGCGGCTGAGGGCTACTTCTCCGTCATGATTTTTCTGCTGGTCGTTTTTGACGTATTTAATATAAGCATCCATCGACTCTTACTACTGGAACTATCTTGTCTTTATACTGTTTGATTTATTAGCTTTGTGCTTCGCATCTCCTGTTAACCTAGTACGCAAAATTAATTTGATTGTATATACGTTTGGACTGCCAGCCAAGTATTATTAGTCTCCTTTACAAATTCCTACGTGATGAAGAATTCATAGAATATACAAGCTGAGTATTAGAGTCCGTAGAATATTTCATTCCGCATCTTTCTGCTTGTATGGACATATCTGTGTTTGATTAGTTCGTCTGTCATCATGAACATTGTGCACTGGGAATAACGTTGGTGGGAAAGAGAACGAAGAATACAATCAGCAGTCAAATACAGTACTTATAGGCATCGGCCTCAAGCTGATGATTGAATTTATAACTGACTGCGCACTGACTAGTAAAAAATCAAAGACATGTCGGGCCATATGTATACCGACTTCTAAAGGGCGTAAAGACCCGAAAAATGGCTACGAATACTACCCAACTTCACTGTGGCCATACATACAGTGCTTGGCACCTTGCGCAGTCCGATGTCGACTTGTCCACGAGTATTCCACAGAGCTCTGTCAGGACTATAATCGCGCGATGACAATAGGTCAGATTTATGTACCCGACTGTTGGATTGACTGAGACGCACAACGACCTGAATGAGGTGACTTCCCTCGACGCAACAAATTGGCTTATTCATGGTCATTTGCATAACCATGCTGTTTAAGACGAGTGCCAAGGGCATTGGCAAGGTCGTTGAGCACCGAGGAGCAAAGTGGGCGAGATGCTGGACAGAGGAAGGCCCGCTCGACACAATAAAATCACTTCGTCAAGATCGTCTGATTATTGATACACCCCGCTGTTCATAACGCATGAGAAGGACATTGGCACGGTCGTTGCGAGGGGCGATCCGGATGAGCTGCTGGCCGAAAAGGAAGGCTTCTTGAAATTATCCTGGTTTTGAAAAGAAATAGCGTCTGAAAGCCGAACAAGTTGGGTTGAGAAACCGCATCTCAGGACTTGCAGGCGGTCCAGCCATGGTCCGCAAATGGTAGAAGAGATGGCGAGCTAGCTTTCGCGGCGAGGAGAAAGACGAACTTAGGAGCAAAATCGAGGAGGTAGATGACGATGGCAGTGACGAGGAGGATGGGGACCAAAAAAAAAAAGGACATGAATAGGCACTGATTTCTAAAGGACAGGAAAGATCGAAACATGACCAGTATATACCTGACTTCTGCTTAATGGTATGAATGGCTGTGGATCGCTCAGCGCTGTCGAGCAGCTTATCTCCATAAGTATCCTGGCGAATCTCTGTTCAGGCTGCTAAAGTCAAGAGACGACAAATTAGTCAGGTATTTTTAAACGCGACTATTTTCAAATATTTATCTTACATTCACAAATTTTAATTTACTCAGATGTAGAGTGATCTGGATAAGGTGACGGCCGAACCATGGCCTCGGCCTCTCCAACAGCATGGCTTGTTTTGGATACGTAGTAGGCTCGGCTGACGTCGATACACTATAACTAGAGCCTTGAGGAAAATGAGTACGACAAAGTAAAAAGAAAAGATACGAAGAACTTACAAGGCTTAAATCGCTCAACATCCATTCATCCATTCAGCTTTAAAATGCGTCACTGTATCCGCTGAGGATCCTTTCGCGGTTGAGGCAGAAGTAGAGGCGGTGGGCGGTCTAGCTCATGGTAGGCAATTGGGAAACCAAAAGTACGGTGGGCAAACGAGCTCGGAATTCGTTCGCGTTCGAGGCGGCTGGCAAGGAGGTAGCGGGATTGATCGCCAAAATCGTAAAGGACATAGCGGGCAGCATTTGCCTTGTGCCTTGTCCATCACCCCACTCGACAACTGGCTGCCGCTTCGACTGCCACTCGCCTCCTCATCCATGTCCGTCTTCTCGTCTGTCGTCTGCATGGAACTGTCTAGCTCTCTGTTGGTCGTTTGTGTCGAGACAAGACGCGTCGGATGTGGGTGCCAGTGGGCCTAGATGGAGAAGCGGGTCAGGGCGAGCGGATCGACAAAGTACCAACCCACATTCAGGCGATGAAAATAAAATACGCGCCACCTAGATGACCGTCTGCATGTCATTCTTGAGCTTGAGCTTTCAGGCTCGTCGCGTTGACGCGGGTGGTGTAGAAAGTGTTCGCATTATCCATGTATTGCAGTCGTCTATCATCGTCGGTCGGGGGACTGTCGCGGTGTACTAAGTTAGAGTCGGTTACGGGCGACGTTTGGGGACGCAGTAAGTCGTCTGTTGTATGTACTTACCATCGTGGAGCAGACTTGCAGCTGCTGATATTCCGGAAGCAAGTATCAGAGCTGCTGTATCTGCCTGCCGCGGCGTACGATGGAGATAGTCTGGGCGGGAGGGAGGAGGCGACATTGCTAGGACGCAGACGGACTCGGAGACTTGCTCGGAGACAGAGAAGGAAGGGACTATGTAGATTAGACAAGACGAAATAAATCCCACGATATCTACTAGGCGCACGTCGCATCGTATCTGACTCTTGCTCTGTACCTTGGCAGCGGAAATCGAGACAGCCTCTATCTGTACTGGGCTTGACTTCCCCTTTCGCCGTGAGCACTGAACTCGCCATCTGCCACCACAGGCCTATGCCATCGGGATGACTACAGGCTCCAACGAACTGGAATAACATCGGACTCGGAAGTGCGCAGCACTAAGTATGCGCCAAATTCCTCGCAGTGGCTATTAAAATTTGCGACGTCGCTCGACGCCTCTGTCCAGAGCGCCAAATCAAAACAGGTTCGAATCTTGCCACATTTCTTTCAAGCAGATACAGTCGAAGCCCAATGGAGACTTTGGAGGAATGCTAAATGCTAAAGTTCAAAGTAAATGAATGTTCTTTTCTTCCCTGATTCTAACGCATTTATTCATCGTAAGCATCTGCACGCTCCCGACGAGAACGCAGGCGCCAAAATCCTGGAAAATATTTATATCTATTTCGCCGCTATATTCGTTCGAATTGCTCTAACTATTGCTCTCTATTTGAAGTTCAAGAATGTCATGAAAGCCGAATCGAGAACAAGGACTACAACCAACAACGTAGCCTTGACCTCGACCTATAAGCAGCCAAAAAACTCAGTACGGCTTCGGCAATAGTCGATGAGAATCTCCATAATAAGCATACTGACCATCATACCAGGTGTTGGCGTCGGTGTCAAATCCCGTTTCTACTACTATCTAGAAAGGCTTACACTGTTAGACTCAACTAATTAATATTTGCCTCGGGTTCGAGACATTGGCACGAAAAGATCACTTTCCCATCCCTATACTCATGTTTTTATCAAAAAGTAGAAAGAAAACAAGAACACTTTACCGAAGTATCTTGACACTATAATGGGAGCGGGCCAACGGAAAAGCGAGAAATCAACATTATAATTAACAGTCAGATATCAGACACTTATTGAACTCGAGACAACAATGACAATAAGTACTTACAACCGACTGCGCCGTAAGTAGTCAAAACAGAGGACCAAAACTACAGGAATACATCTATAAACATATTTTGTCCGCAAACGTGGATTACTCGGAAAATGAGGGAACATTACTTCTTCAGCAGCTTGAATTATCCATGAGCATGCCGGCAGAATTCTGTCGAGGCTAAAATTGAAGGGGTTAACAAACTAGTCAGATCATTGTATACATGACTATGCTCCAACATTTAGCTTACATTCAACCGATTTTTGAATCTACTGGGATGTGGAGTGATCTCAATGAGGTGACGGCTTAAGATTAAGAGCCTTAGCCTCTCGACGCAATGAATCTGCTTCATCCTGGTCGATTATAGTACCTTGCTTTTTGAAACGAGTTTGAAGGGATTTAGCAAGGTTCTGGAGTGGCTCAGAGTGATGTTGATGAGGTGCTGGGCAAAGAAGAAGGGCCTCTCGATATGAGAAAATTGCTTCGTCAAGGTCACTTGATCTATCCTGCTGTTCAAACCGAGTGAGAAGGGCATTGCCAAGATTGTTGAATGACATTGCACGATCTGGATGAGGTGCGGGCCGCAGAAGAATAGCCTCTCGATGCAATGAAATTGCTTCTTCAAGGTCACTCGGTGTACCCTGCTGTTCAAAACGAGTGAGAAGGGCATTACCAAGATTGTTGAGTGTCATTGAGAAAAGTGTAAAACGTGCTGGCTCAAGAAGAACGACCTGTCGAAGAAGGGAAATTGCTTCTTCAAGGTCGCTTGGCACACCCTGCTGTTCATAACAAGTGAGAAGGGCATCACCAAGATTGTGGAGTGATAATGAGCGATTTCGATGAGGTGCTGGCTGAAGAAGGATGGCCTCTCGATGCAATGAAATTGCTTCTTCAAGGTCGCTTGGTGCACACTGGTGTTTAAAATGAGCATGAATGGCCATGCCAAGATGGCTGAGTGACATTGAGTGATCTGGATGAGGTGCCGGCCGAAGAAGAAGCGCCTCTCGATGCAATGAAATTGCTTCGTCAACATCGCTCGGTGCACCCTGCTGTTCAGAGCGAGTGAGAAGGGCATTGCCGAGATTGTTGAGTGATGACGAGCGATCTGGATGAGGTGCCGGCCGAAGAAGAAGCGCCTCTCGATGCAATGAAATTGCTTCGTCAACATCGCTCGGTGCACCCTGCTGTTCAGAGCGAGTGAGAAGGGCATTGCCGAGATTGTTGAGTGATGACGAGCGATCTGGATGAGGTGCCGGCCGAAGAAGAAGCGCCTCTCGATGCAATGAAATTGCTTTGTCAAGGTCACTCGGCACACCCTGCTGTTCAAAACGAGTGAGAAGGGCATCACCAAGATTGTTGAGTGACCAAGAGCGATCTGGATGAGGTGCTGGCCGAAGAAGAATGGCCTCATGATGCAATGAAATTGCTTCTTCAAGGTCACTCGGTGCGTGCTGCTGTTCAGAACAAGTGAGAAGGGCATTGCCAAGATGGTTGAGTGATGACGAGCGATTTGGATGAGGTGCCGGCCGAAGAAGAAGCGCCTCTCGATGCAATGAAATTGCTTCGTCAAGGTTGCTCGGCACATGCTGCTGTTCAAAACGAGTGAGAAGGGCATCACCAAGATTGTTGAGTGACCGAGAGCGATCTGGATGAGGTGCTGGCTGAAGAAGAATAGCCTCGCGATGCAAAGAAATTGCTTCTTCAAGGTCACTCGGTGCACCCTGCTGTTCAGAGCGAGTGAGAAGGGCATTGCCAAGATCATTGAGTGATGATGAGCGATCTGGATGAGGTGCCGGCCGAAGAAGAAGCGCCTCTCGATGCAATGAAATTGCTTCGTCAAGGTCGCTCGACACACCCTGCTGTTCAAAACGAGTGAGAATGGCCATGCCAAGTTTGCTAAGTGATGTTGAGCGATCTGGATGAGGTGCTGGCCGAAGAAGAATGGCCTCGCGATGCAGTGAAATTGCTTCTTCGAGGTCACTTGGTGCACCCTGCTGTTCAGAGCGAGTGAGAAGGGCGTTGCCAAGATCATTGAGTGATGATGAGCGATCTGGATGAGGTGCCGGCCAAAGAAGAAGCGCCTCTCGATGCGATGAAATTGCTTTGTCAAGGTCACTCCGCACACCCTGCTGTTCAAAACGAGTGAGAACGGCCATGCCCAGTTTGCTAAGTGACATTGAGCGATCTGGATGAGGTGCTGGCCGAAGAAGAATGGCCTCGCAATGCAATGAAATTGCTTCTTCAAGGTTGCTTGGCACACCCTGCTGTTCAAAACGAGTGAGAAAAGCATCACCAAGATTGTTGAGTGACCAAGAGCGATCTGGATGAGGTGCTGGCCGAAGAACAATTGCCTCACGATGCAATGAAATTGCTTCTTCAAGGTCACTCGGTGCACCCTGCTGTTCAGAGCGAGTGAGAAGGGCATTGCCAAGATCGTTGAGTGATGATGAGCGATCTGGATGAGGTGCCGGCTGAAGAAGAAGCACCTCTCGATTGAATGAGATTGCTTCATCAAGGTCACTTTGTGCACCCTGCTGTTCAAAACGAGTTTTAAGGGCAAATGCAAGCTGGGCAAGTGACGAGGATTGAGAATGAAGTGCTGGAAAAATGAGAAGGGCATGGCGATATACAATGATTGCCTCATCCAGGCTCTGAATATTCCTGCCATGTTCATACAACCTGTCATAGGCATCTCCCAAGGCTATCCATGTCTGAATATCCGTTGCCTGGAGTCGGACAGCAATCTCAAGGCAATAGAGTTGATATAAAAGAGTAGTGACATCTTCATCCCCTATCATCAAGGCTAATTCATGCGGTAGCACAGATCTTGGGATCTCATCTAGCGAGTCATACGCGTGAGCGTCTTGGAACCTGGCTGTGATACAAGGAAGGAATAGAGTTGCCCAACGCCGCATATCTTGCTGAGATATCATGTCCATTGGATCCTTAATGGTGGTTAGAGTGGCCGGAGGTAGGCGCGAGCTTCCATTCGAAACATGCAGAGGCCAAAACTTGATGGCATATAAATCGACACCACGAAGTTCAGAATAGGCGCAGACCTTCCCTCGGTGTGATTGGAGAAACTCGGAGAAAACAATCTCAAGGCACCTCTTTGCGACCATCGAATGAGCATTTTTGGCGCTAATAGCGATACATCGCTCGTTAGACTCCGTCGAGGTGGACTGCATGAATTCAAGGAAGGACAAATGGAATTGCTGCATTGCCGGTGGAATGATATCGCTCTTGAATTCACCCCGCATTTGAAAAACAGCCAGCCGCCGTTGAATCTCCTCTGCCGGACGGTTGGATATTTGACCATTTGTTCCCCATGGCAAGAGACGTGCAAAATCACCAAGAGGAAGGGGTTCCTGAAGCACCATCATCGCTCCAAGGAAGTCTTGAAGCTTCTCTTGCATATCCGGCTTAGGAAAAAGATTTATGATAGCATCACGATAGAGACGCTCGAGCTGCTCTCCACTCCGAGCGCCCACCTTCTCTTCAGACCAGACAATTTGTTCGAGTATCTGGTGTGGATATCGCTGATCAAATTCGTGCGATAACAATGAGCGAACGGTCGCTGCCCAGATGAGAAGACCCTGCGCGTGAGTCGCCAAACGACTGATAGTAAGTTGGTCAGGTCTTCGCCCTCTCCAATCAATCGTCTCGAAATGATGACGGAAGTAACGCTCGATGATCTCCTCAGAGACCGGTGGAAGGGGGTATGCTTGACTGGGAATTTTATTGAGGACACGTTCGACGGAATAACTGGGCCGACTAGTCAGGATAAATTTCACAGGCGACGGTGCTGGAAGGTGTGCGAGTTCCGCCAGGAATGATTCATGGCTCGTCCATTCCTCCAGACCATCCATCACGACGACAAGCGGGTAGGGATACTCTAATTGACGGATTGGGTCGATAACATAAGCCGTGAGATAATCCCGAAGAGGGTTATGAGGGCCGTTCAGTTTCCTCGCCGCCTCCGCAATATTGGCAATGGCCCGCGGATGCATCTCTCCAAGCTGCCGAGAGATCATCTGGATGACGGTTTCTGGGTGTTCCTTCGTTAGGTTGGTGAGAAAGACACCTCCTGCAAGGCAGTTGTCATCTTTGAGAAGGCGGACCAGTTGCTGGCCTGTGGTCGATTTCCCTAGCCCGGCTGCGCCATGGATCCAGAGGATTGATTGATCCCGTTTATCTATCCAGTCGGAAATCTCCCTTAGAACGTCGTCGCGGCTCCCGTCCAGATATTCAGCGTGGTCATATCGGGGATGACTTGGAAGGCCATTCAGCGCCACGTAGTCTGAATCATTTCTCAGCTTCAATTTGTTATTCGGTCAGAAGTCTGAGACGCACCGAATTTCTTGCTGAGCTCGTTGACGTCGAGCTGTATATGGATCTGACTCTCATTCTAACCACGATTCAGTACAGGACTTCAGAATTACAATGACTTTACAAACCTGAAATACTTTGATTGCATTATCTAGTCTTGTTCGAATGCCTTGGAGCGTGTCCTTCTGTACGTTTTGTTGGAAGTAGCGCCAGAACCGATTCTGCCGAGTCAATTCGTCGCAATCTTGGGCTATGCCTTCCAAACTCCTATTTAGTGGACTAGTGAATACGTTGCACTGTGCAAATGCGGCTAATGATATTCACTTTGTAAATTTGTTCAGCGCTCGTTTGAGTTCGTTTGATGCTTCCGTTGTACGATCAGAACAAATCACAGCACATGAGATCGCAAACTCTCCAGCGGTGGCTGCAATCTGTCGCATGTCGTCGTAATTCGAGCGTGTTTGCTGAAAGCCAATTCGTGAATAATGGAAAGCAAAAGATATCGCAAGCACATACTTTGACAGCATTCAAAAGATTGAGGACCCCTCCGATGACTCCTTGGATCCACGGTACAGGTATCACGGAACCGGCATCCTTTACGAGGGTGAGGATGGTAATACTTGGGCTAATGATCGCAGTCAGCAGCCTGGACAGTCGCTCCGAGGTCACACAGTCACGATCATGGGCGAATAGTGCGTTTGAGGACTGGACAGTATGAGATTGGGTGGGCATAATTGGAACCTGAGAATGGAAGACCAACCTTGACTTTGGCAATCTCATCATCCACCATCCGCTTCAATGTGTCCAAAGATTGCACACTGCCTTTGAGATCCATGCTATTGAGCTTTTCAACCGTCCTAAACAACGACGTGCGGAGGTGGTCAGAACCGCAAGTAGAGATAGAATAAAGATAGGATATTCTTACTTGATGAATTCTGTTATTGCTTCTGTGGCTTCAGCGCGGTGAGCTTCGGTAGCAGATATAAGTTGGACGCTAAACTGGGCGCAGGTCGCCAGGACACCAGTAAGCTGGAGGATGAAATGTTAGAGATGGTTATGCATAACGTATGGACGACATCACTTGATCCTGTTCGTCCTTAGCGTGGATTCCGACAATGAGATGGATAAGCTTCTTGAGCTCGGGATTCTCTGCGATGATATAGGACATCGAGAGAACGGCGATATCTTTCTCGAACATTTTGCTCTTTGCGAAAACCTTCTGTGGAGCGACAGGCGCCAGCGGTATATCTGGTGCATTGGTCGCGGCTAGGGCTACTTTGTCGTTAGATAATTGTGGTGGTATGGGGGTTGGAGGAGGGGGTGGGGTTGCTGTGGTCGACCCTGGCGGTTGAGGAGCCTTCCTTCGCGAAAAAAATTTGAATGGATCTCTTTTGCGTTTCTGAGTTGGTTGAGACGCCATTGCTTTACGATTTACAAGTCGATGTGGAAGAATAGAGGGAGGGTATGTCAACACAACGGTTGCATGTACTTATTGGTGCACTGCAGCACAGCACTGGCAGTGCCCCAAGTCGAGATCATATTGAACATGGGCTTGATATCCGTTGAGCTCGTGGACGTGTGATAACGCGCTGCTCAGTTGCACAGCTCAAGCGAAGCTCAAGCACAGCTTCTGCCAGTTATCGAAAGTCTGTCGAAAGCAAGTCGAAAGTCGAAAGAGTATGCATTTGCGTTTGATTTGCGTGGTTTAACTTGTTGCCGTTTTTTCGCGCGTGCATAGGGCGTCGCAGTAAGAGTACAAAGGCGGAGCAAGCGAGAGCGGGATGTAGATGTGTTGAGTACTGAGAAATTGAGAATCAGGCGTTTATTACGTTATCACGTGGAAGGATGACATCATATCCCAATTTCCCATTTCTTGATGGAATCCATAGCGGCTTCCCTTGATTCATGTACCGACTTGAAAGGACACCCTCTCAATATCACATATCCTTCGTCATATTCAGCTGTTTCCCTAATTTTCTAATGTCTCCGGTCCTAACATAGACTACAGCATCGATACCCCGTCAAAGGGGATCTACAACTTACAACCTTCCCTTGAACCTGCCGCTGAGCTTGCACAGAGGGTTCGCCTACCCGTTGGCGTTATGCTCGCTGTACCGATGGACGTACAGCTCCAAACAATAGGAATCCACATTCCAGGTGCGAGACACATTGGCACCTGAAGCGAAGCCATGAATTTAACTGCTCATTAGCAGATGATGTCTCGCAAATGGCGCTTAGAATGTTAGCCCCCAAGTCTTCGAGTAGATCTTCCTCAGCGTTCGAGGGCCCGACTTCTCCGACCTTTCCTGCGAATTTGTTTAAGCCAGGTGTCGATAGCAACATTGGCAAATTGACTCTAACTTGGTAAAGCGGCTACACCAACAGGAACGGCACCCACAGCGAAACAACGACCGAGCACCTATCTCGCGCAAACTTGAATGCCCACAACCAGAGCTTGTGCACGGATATGCCCGTGCTGCACATAGCAAAGCGCAGGGAGGCCGGTAACGGGAAGCATAGTAAATACTAAGAACGGTATATCTTCAAGCTGGGAACGTCAATGCCGACGCTGCCGACGGTTCGAGCGACATAAATGATGAACTGGATTTGTTGAGGTTGTAAATGTCCTCGCAAGCGCGGCAAGGCAAACATCGTTGACGACGCTGTCGAGTATATTCTGGCCTTGAAGAGAAGGGAACGACGCTCGGAAGACAGAGCAAGCTGGAACCATTACTTCAGGACTCGCTGTCGATCCTGCTCTGGTTCGCGAATGGGCGAAGGAGGGGCGGCCGAGATTTGCAGGACAGTATCATTGACTACATGGCAGCAGAGGTTGCGCGATAGCAGCGGTTAATTGTGCATTCCGCCTCTCGTGGTGAAGGATTACTCACTTGCTGCTGTATCCCGAGGTATGATGCAGCGCAGCCGGCGCGAGGGACGCGAGCCACCCCGTATACTGGCGATGGGCCAAGGTCGCGCCAAATGACAACCAAGGGCCCAGCACCAGTCTTCGGCGCGCATGCTCGTCCAGTTGATGCGGATGGCGCAGGAGGAAGCATCCGCTTCATCACCATCCATATCTCGTACGCATTGTCGTCATCGGAGTCTGTCCCATCGTTGCCCATTTTTTTTTTTTCATTTTGCCTCGCCTACCATCGGCCTCGTCCATGTCGTGTTTGATCCAGCCCATCGTCTCGTCCGCCATCTCCATGGGATTATCCGCCCTCTGTTGGTCATCTGCCTTCGTTTATGCGTAAGGCACGACACGACGGACGCGAGCGCCATTGGGCCGAGTTTATGGAGGGGTAAAAAAAAAGTTGAGCGCTGATGGACTGCACGAGGTATAGGTACGAGTCACGTAGATCGCCGCAATCACCACTAGTAGGCTAGAGGGACGCAGGCGTCAGGAACGAGGAAGACGGGAGAGAACGACGAAGAAGAAATAGGGTAGGGCGAGAGGGGCGGGAAGGTGGGCAGACAACGCAGTAGATGCGAAGCAGCGCAGCGGCTTGTTTGATCGGAGACGGATGCGATGCATGGGAGGGCGACGTCGTATAATGTGCGCATCAACAAATGCGGTGCGCGGAACTGGGACGACCACGGTATTCTCGACAAGCAGCGAAGAAGACCGCAGGCAGTCCGGAAGCTCGAGATCGTCGGAGGATGGGTGCAGGGATGCCCAAACGGGTGCGGATGCCATACATGAGAGAGAAAGAGCGGCTCCTCAGCTCCTCTTCTTCCTGGCCCCCAGGATCTCGCCGTCGCCCCTACCCCCGACGGCAGAGCGGACGACCAACTCGCGAGCACAGGCAATGGGCCCTCCGCGTTGTCGCATCGTCGAGATCAGGCTCTTGCGCTGCTGAGCCGGACGTGGAGATGGTGGACCGTGATGGGGTGGATGAACGAGAGCGTTTATGGCGGATGGAGGTACTGGGATGGCCTAGGGGCACACTGACTGCGCTCGTTCGTGGTCGAGGAAGACGTGGAGGCGACGTGGCCAAAAGGGCAAGGGAGAACAGAGTCTCTGAGTTCGTCCGCATTTGTTGCCACTAGGAGACCTTATGGGGTTCGTATAGCAAAAAGACAAAACAGGCAGCATTGCCTTGTCCTCATATCACCCGTCAAGCGTCAACCTATCCACCTTGTCGTCCATCTGCTTCGTCTACCATCCATCTCCTCGCCCATCTCCATCTCCATCGTCCATTTCAGTTCGCGGTCTTGCTCGGCGATTTGGTCGAGTTTTCTCGGCCTCTTTTGGTTTTGCGTGCTGATTTGCACTCGAGGCAGGACGCGACGGGATGTGGGCGCCAGTGGGCCTGAGTCGTCGAGTTCAATGCGAAGAAAGGAGACGGCACATGCGGAGGACGGAGTTGGGCAGCGAGGACACAGCGAGGCGGACGGACGAGGTTTACTCGTTTGTTCGGAGACAGACGTGGTATGGGGGACGGCGGGGGGTTGGAAACGGAGGTGGGCAAGAGCAATGGCGGAGAGGTAGGCCAGGGCGAAATGGACGGATAACGTAGGAAGATGTATGTAGACCGCCCGCGAATCAAGTTGCCTCATGCAGAGGACAGGGCTATGGGGCGCGTTCAAACTCGCGGGGCAGCGTGTCGGTAGCTGAGCAGAGGCTGCGTGATAGCAATGATTAGTTGGGCATTCCATTTCTCGAACGGTTACTCGCCTGCTCCAACGGCCATCAGATACGATGCAGCGCAGCGACATCAAAACCTCGCATGTATGCGATGAGTATAAGACACGCGCTGCCTGAACGATAGACGAAGTCCGACTCGGACGATCTTGCAGGCGCGGTGAGTTTGCAGGCGCATCGAGTTGACGTGGATGGCGCAGAAGGATGGCATGCGCATCATCGATGTTGTAGGCGTCGTCTTGTCGTCAGCATTGTTGTCATCAGGGCTTGTCGCTGCGTAGTCATATCAGTTACAGGCAGGTCGACAATCCAGAGTCTATGCTATCGTGGCGCCTATAGGAGTAAATATCCGTACAGTTTTGGCTGCCGTGGCATGCGAGGGCGGGCGAGGGCGAGACGGGAACGGTGTGCAGGGGGGTGGCTAGTGGTTGGAGACGGAGGTCGCGGGTGCGGGATGGAAAGGCGGTAAGGAATGGGAGACGTGAACGGGACGCAGATCTAGAGGTCCAAGGCTGCAATACGGAAGGCCGGGCCGGTGCGACTACAGTCCGTGCCTGTCGTCCCTGTTCTTTGTCTTCCTCATCTTCCTACTCCACCACAGTTCAGTGAGTTGACTGACTGGATCTATGGATACAAGCTTACCAACTTGTTCCAGTATATCTGACGCGCATTGACAGTGAATAGGGCCTGTACCCCAGCCACACAGAAAGGACGCGATTTTGTGCGCGCAGCCTTGACTGCATCTTTGGATACAACGTATGGTCCATGAATATGTGTCGTCTATGGTGGGTCCTCTCTGGCATAATGACTATTTCGATTTTTCTCTGATCGTTATTCGCTGCTTGGTAGGTGACGGAGCGAGGTCCATACCGACGTGGACCATCGTAGCCCTTCGGACTTCCTCACAACGGCGTCTCGCAACAGCAGTAAATTCCTCCTGTTCTCTGCTCCTACCTGCGGCTGGAGTTCCCAACACGGCTCGAGATGCTCCTCTCTTTATGGCTATCCATGTCGATTCAGACAACTTCAAACCATCCTCGAAACGCCGGTCATTCGTGCTGCTGTAGCTCTGCTAACCTGTTCACTCCAGGGGCCGTATATGCATCTCTCTGTGCCCAAACTCAAGAATATCTCCCCACTTTCTCTTTCGATAAGGAGCAATACCATTCCGTGCATTCATCCACACGGACGTTTCATATCTCGAAAGCCGAACGCGAATTTGTCGGTCCATGGCCCAGACGTCCAATTGTACATTGCCTGGAAACTTTCGTACGTATGCTCCTCCCATATCTTATCATCGTCACTCATATACCTTCCTTCCTTCCTTCCTTTCTTTCTTTCAGCAGTCCACATGATGACGAGAAATTGGTAGCGATTCTCTGCCTTGCGACATTCGACCGACTTCCGGCCTAAACAGTCTCCTTCCGTGGTAGAAAACCAGCGGCCAGTCCCGCCGACGTAGGAATATCATCATCGCGTTGATCTGCCCTCTGATTTGGCCTGCCACTACCGCTGAGAGGGGTCACCAGTCTAGCTTCGGCAGCTGGGCGGTTTTGGGTCAGGATTCTGTGCCTCGATGGTAAGCACTGTGATCGCCGGCTTGATTTCTGGTCGCTAATTCTAATTTTGTCCAGATTCTGCTAGGTTGCATTTCTGTATGTGTTATCCGTCTATCAGTACATCCAGCAAAATCACGCTATCTCTACAACAGAGGACGCTCAATGTCGAGGACGTAGCCAGCCAGCTCGCCCAAGCCATACACACCAATCGTTCGGACGGCGAAAAGCACCCGCTGAAATCCTCGGCTGTGTAGCGGTGAAAGCGCGAGCGAACAAGCATATCGCCACTGTTGCTCGGCGCTGTCGCTGAGGAGACTGAGGGACCCACGCGGCCTTGGGAGGACGATCGGGGATGGAGGCAGGAGGCAGGTTATGGATGCTGCGCGCGAACTTGGCGGCGATGTCGAGGAGCCAGGCAAGATCGTGCTCGAGTGGACGGCCGACTTTGTTATTTGGCGATAGTGGTTCCTATGCTGGATGAACATCATGAACTTCTGCAGAATAACAGTCGATTTCGGCTCAATGGCGGAAGATGGAAGATGGGTTCACTCCGCTGCAGGCGAAGGAAGAATAGGTGCAGAAGTGAAGAGGATTGGTCTTCAGCAATTTCAGGCATCAGGATCAAGCGACCACATCATCCGTTGTCAGTGGCCAGCGCTTCAGCTTCTCCGAGACACAGATATTTGGCCATGGGCTCGTCCGCGGTCATTTTACATATCGGATCCGAGTCCTAGGGTTTCAACCAGCGCTGCTCCTCCAACTCCAAGAGCGATGGTCATAGCGATGGCAAACCCTAAATGTCCAACCTTTATGGCCGCGAAGCCTTCGTATGTGTGGTCCTTTCATATCTTGCCATCGTTACCCATACTTTTCATTCTTTCCGCATTCTTTCTTTCGGAAGTTCAACGGATGAGGAGGAATTGGCCACATCGGCCAGGCTTTTATGCCCCGCGACCCCCGCACCGGATTGTGTACCCATTCTTCCTACATCCTCAGGTTTAATACGTTCTGGTCTTCGTTTTCATTTGTTACACGGATGCAGATTTTACGCTAGTGATGATGACGCTGCGCACTCCCAAGCCTATTCAACATCATCATGAGGCCGAGTTCGTATGTAGCAGCTAGAAGACATATAATCTCATCGTTTTTACATTTAATAAATATCAAAACTAGAGCCTAACTAGCGCCGATACTACAGTGTCGTATACGTGGGATGAGAGATGCCAAGGGCGAGATCACGGTCTCAAAAATCATGGTTTATTATACTCACATTTGTCGCAGACAGGCGGCGTTTGTCGTGGCCTCAACCGAATTCTTCAGAAAAATGAAGTATAATGAAGTAAGAAAAGAAGATAAATATCAAGAACCTGCAAGCCTACAAGTTGTAGCAAATCCTTCAAACAACCGCCCAACATTCAAATGCGAATTTACCGAGACTCCTTCAACTACATTGAAAGCGATAACTTCGATAATACAGCCATATTCAAATGGATACGTATGCAGACAGCATGTTAGGAAGCCATGGTGATCAAAAAATAAGATATATAGGAAGGCGGTACTATGGACACATGCGACGATCATTCGACGGCTTCGATGTCGAACGTAGGCGCTGAGGCATTTAACGTAGTCCAACGTAGTGCAATATGGCGCGGACGAGGTGGTCAACATCAGCCTGCCTTGAATAAATGCAGGCGTCCAAGCGATTCCGGTGGTAGGCGCACAGGGAGGATAAGCAGTAACGCGCCAGGCCCCAACGACGTGCGGTTCCAACGCCATCACCGGCATCGTCATTGCCAATGCAGAAGGCAGATTCGGGCCCGAAAGGGCGGAACCTCTTCGAAGAGAAAGAGGAGGTTGCAGGCGGTCTGTAGGCTCGAGTTGGGGTGTATAAAGCGCGTTCGCCGTCGGGGTAGATGCAGAGCGGAGGACCAGGGGACAGGATGGGCTGATGCCGCAGGCGGCGAGAGTGACAGCGCTTCTCCTTCCTCGTTCTCTGGACCTCGTCGTCGAAATCACCCTCGGTAGAAATTTAAAAAGCGGACGACGGATTCGCGAGCAGCGGCGTTGGGCTCTCTGCGTCGTCATGTCGTTGGTAAGTATTATCGCATCGCCCACGTGTGGCCGTCCATGCGCGTCATGAAGCAGGCCCTCGCAGCCGCTGGTATTCTCGCGGAAGCAAGTATCAGAGCGGCCGCTGCTGCGACGTTCGGAGGGAGGGTTTGAGCAGCGGGCCAGCAACGGACACTGGGTGCTAATGCAAAGATGGTAGGCCGCGGCGACTCATGAGATGGGTAAACGAGGGCGCTCGAAGTGGATGGATATGCGCTAGTGACGTTCGTGCTTGAAGAAGAAACGTAAGTGGTGGGCCAACGAGCGAACGAGCTCATTCAACGTTCATGTTTTAGCCGGCTGACGAGCTGGTGGTGAGGTTGGTCCACTATTGGCAAATGCGCGCGGTAGGCAGCGTTGCTTGTCGTCACCCCATCCGTCGTCCGTCATCTCATTATCTATCACCTCCGAGTCGTCGACCATCGACTGCCTCGCCTACCATCCGCTTCGTCGTCGATCATTGGTCGTCGTCCCTTCCAATCCGTCTCGACTTGCGTTCAGGTGTCTGGTCTGCTGCTCATCGACTGCATTCGTTTATACTCGACGCGAGATGCGGCGGATGCGGTCTCAGTGGGCCTAGCTTGTGGCGGACAGCAAATGCGGTGGGGAAGGAAGAGCCGTCCAACTGCGAGAGGGACATCGACAAGCAAGTATCAGAGCTGTTGTATCTGCTGCGGCGTACGGAGGTGGGCTAGGGCCAGATAGTCTGTGTGGAAGGTAGGATCGACATTGCTAGGATGCAGACGGAGATAGAGAAGGGACGATTTTGGCTAGATTAGACAACACGAAATAAATCCCACGATATCTACTGCGCACATCGCATCGCATCTGACTCTTGCTCTGTACCTTGGCAGCGAAAATCGATACGGCCTCCATCTGTACTGGGCTTGACTTCCCCTTTGACTAATGAACACTGACAGAACACGCGATGTCCCCCCGCAGGACTATGCCACCGCGATGACTACAGGCTCTAACGAACCAGAATAACATCGGACTCGGAAGTGGCAGCACTGTGCGCCAAATTCCTCGCAGTGGCTGTTAGAACTTGCGACGTCGCTGGACGCCTCTGTCCCGAGCGCCAAATCACCACAAATTCGTATCTTAATCCTACATATCTCGCGTTGTTGTTCCTATGGAGGCTTTCGTCGGAGGCATGTCACCCGAGGTGTAAGTAGATAAACTATCTTCTTCTCTTCCCTGATACTAACGCGTATTTTCTTTGCATGTAGCGGATCCTAAAGTGACGCAAGAAAATCAAGTAGCGGCCCATTTAACGGACGACCTGGACTCGGATGGAGATGAACTTTCTCGAGGGGTCGCTCCAAGGTCTACCAGACAACCATTGCATTGGGCACGCTCGGTACAGAAAAAGCAGACCCTCCGTTAGCCAGCACAGACGCCTTCGCATCTGCAATGCGCCAGCTTGATACCAGTATATGGTCCTGCCGAAAACACTCGTGCCAAGGTCCTGGAAAAGCTCCAGGTATTGATTTCGCCCGCTATATTCGCTCGAATTGCTCTAAGTAACGCTCTCTACTTGAAGTCCAAGAATGTCGTGAAAGCCGAGGTGAACACAAGGATTACAAGCAACAAGGTAGCCTTTGTCTCGACCTCTAAGTGGTCAACAAATTCAGTACGTCTTCGACAATCGTCGATGAGAATCTCCGTAACGGCCATACTGATCATGATACCAGGTGTTGTCATCGGTATCAAATCCCGTTTCCACTGCCTTGAAAGGCTTACGCTGCTAGACTCAACTAATTACCATTTGCCTCGGGTTCCAGACATTGGCTCACCGAAACCATCGCTTCCTCATGCCTATATTCATGTTTTATGGCCCGTGAAATAAAAGAAGACAAGAACACACTACCGAATTATCTAAATTCATTTATTCAGCTTCTTTGTATGGGCACTTTGTGGCTTGATTTTCAATGTATCATACTATACTTTGCAAAAATGGGAGCGGACCAACGGAAAGCGAGAAACGAAGATTATTATTAACAGTAAGATATCGGACACTTATTGAACTCGAGATAGCAATGACAATATATATACAACTGACTGCGTCAGGAGCAAAGCTATAGGAATACATTGTCTGCCAGTTTGACCGTGATTCACTGATTACTCGGAACATGAGGTAACACTGAGGTGGCATTCCATCTTAGAGAGCAGAATTCCGTCGAGGCTAAAATTGAAGGGGACAAGAAAGTAGTCAGATAATTGCATATTTGACTATTCTCGAACATTTAGCTTACATTCAGCCGATTTTCGGATCTACTGCATCTGTATGAGGTGACGGCTTAAGATCAAGATCAAAGAGCCTCGGCCTCTCGACGCAATGAATCCGCTTCATCGCAGTCAGTCAAAGTACCCTGCTTTTCGAAATGAGTTTGAAGGGCATTAGCAAGGTTCTTGAGTGACCGAGAGCGATGTGCATGAGGTGCTGGCTGAAGAAGAAGCACCTCTCGATAGAATGAAATTGCTTCATCAAGGTCACTTAATGCACCCTGCTGTTTAAAATGAGCACAAAGGGCTATGCCAAGATTGGTGAGTGATGGTGCACGATCTGGATGAGGTGCTGGCCGAAGAAGAAGTGCCTCCCGATGCAATGAAATTGCTTCATTAAGGTCACTTGATGCACTCTGCTTAGACTGTTCAAAACGAGTTCGAAGGGCATTTCCAAGATTGTTGAGTGACCCAGGGCGATGTGGATTAGTTGCTGGCACAAGAAGAAGGGCCTCTCGAAGGAATGAGATTGCTTCATCAAGGTCACTTGATGCCCATTCCCCCCGCCATTTAAAACGAAGGCAAAGGGCAATGGCAACATTGTTGAGTGACATTGAGCGATCTGGATGAGGTGCTGGCCAAAGAAGAAGCACCTCTCGATGCAATGAAATTGCTTCTTCAAGGTCGCTTAATGCACCCTGCTGTTCAAAACGAGTTCGAAGGGCATTGCCAAGAGCATTAAGTGTCCTTGGGTAATCTGGATGAGGTGCTGGCTGAAGAAAAAGTGCTTCTTGACATAATGAAATCCCTTCATCAAGGTCGCTTAATGTACCTTGCTGTTCAAAACGAGTGAGAAGTGCTTCACCAAGATAGTTGAGTGACATTGAGCGATCTGGATGAGGTGTTGGCTGAAGAAGAAGCACCTTTTGATATAATGAAATGGCTTTGTCAAGGTCGCTTGATGCCCCCTGCTGTTGGAACCGAGTGTAAAGGGCAAGTGCAAGTCTGGTGAGTAATGAGGATCGATCTGAATGAAGTGCTGGCAAAAGAGAAAGGGCATGGTGGTATACAATGATTGCCTTATCGAGGCTCTGCATATTCCTGCCATGTTTATACAACCCAAAGTAGGCATCTCCCAAGGCTGTCCATTCCTGCACATCCATTGCCTGGAGTCGTACAGCGATCTCAAGGCAATAGAGTTGATATAACAGAGTAGTGACATCTTCATCCCCTATCATCAGGGCTAATTCATGTGGTAGCACAGATCTTGGGATGTCATCCAGCGAGTCATACCCGTGAGCATCTTGGAACCTGGCTGCAATACAAGGAAGAAATAAAGTTGCCCAGCGCCGCATATCTTGCTCAGATATGATGTCCATTGGATCCTTAATGGTAGTTACAGTGGCCAGAGGGAGACACGAGCTTCCATTTGAAAGGTGCAGAGGCCAAAACTTGATGCCATATGATTCGACACCACGAAGTTCAGAATAGGTGCAGACCTTCCCTCGGTGCGATTGGAGAAACTCGGAGAAAACAATCTCAAGGCACCTATTTGCGACCATCAAATGAGCATTTTCGGCGCTAATAGCAATGCGTCGCTCGTTATACTCCGTCGAGGTGGACTGCATAAATTCGAGGAAGGACAAATGAAATTGCTGTATCGCAGGTGGAATGATATTGCTCTTGAATTCACCCCGTGTTTGAAAAGCAGCCAGCCGCCGTTGAATCTCCTCTGCCGGACGGTCGGATACTTGGCCATCTGTTTCCCATGGCAGGAGACGTGCAAAATCACGAAGAGGAAGTGCTTCCTGAAGGACCATCATTGCTCCGAGGAACTCTCGAAGCTTTTCCTGCATATCTGGGGTAGGAAACAGAGTCGCTATAGCATCACGGTAGAGGTGCTCAAGTTCTCCACTCCGAGTGCCCACCTTCTCTCTGGACGACAGAATTTGGTCGACAATCTGGTGTGGGTATCGCTGGTCAAATTCATGTGACAGCAACGAGCAAACCGTAGCTGCCCAGATAAGAAGACCCTGCGCGTGCGTCGCCAAACGACTGATGGTAAGCTGGTCAGGTCTTCGCCCTCTCCAATCAATCGTCTCGAAATGATGACGGAAGTAACGCTCGACGATCTCCTGAGAGACCGGTGGAAGGGAATATGCTTGAAATAAGATGGGAATTTTATTGAGGACACGTTCGACGGAATGACTGGGCCGACTAGTCAGGATAAATTTCACAGGCGACGGTGATGGAAGGTGCGCGAGTTCCGCCAGGAATGACTCATGACTTGTCCATTCCTCCATTCCATCGACGACGACGACGAGCTGGTAGGAATACTCCAATCGGCGGATTGGGTCGATAATATATGCCTTGAAATAATCCTGAAGAGGGCTATGTGGGTCATCGAGTTTCCTCGCCGTCTCCGCAATATCAGCGATGGCTCGCGGATGCATCCCCCCGAGCTGTCTGGCAATCATTTGAACGACTGTTTCCGGATGTTCCTTAGTTAGATTGGCGAGGAAGACACTCCCAGCAAGGCGGTGGTCCTCCTTGAGAAGGCGGACCAGCTGCTGGCCTATTATCGATTTCCCTAACCCGGCGGCACCATGGATCCAGAGGATTGCTTCATTGGATTGATCTATCCAGCTGGACAAAAATCCTATCACATCGTCGCGGCTCCCGCTAAGGCATTCAGCGAGATCGTAGTGTGGATGTTTTGGAAGGTCGTTCAGGGCCGTGTAGTCTGATTTATTTCTTAGCTCGATTTTGCTGTTCGGTCAAGGGATTTGAGACATACCTAATTTCCTGCTGAGATCCTTGACGTCCAGCTGTATATGGATATGACTCTCCGTCTAATTGCTATTTAGTACAAGGCTTCCACATTAAATCAGTTAACCAACCTGGAATAATTCAATTGCAATATTCAGCTTTGTTCGTATCCCTTGGAGGTCATTCTTGTGCGTGGTGTTTTGGAGATAGCGCCAAAACAAATTACGGCCACTCAATTCGTCGCAATCCTTGGCTATGCCTCCCAGTTTCCTATTTAATAAACTAATCAATATTGCAGTCTGCAAATATGACTGTTAATACCCACTTTGTAAATTTATTCAGCGCCTGTTCGAGCTTCGGGAGCTCCGTTGTGGAATCAGAGCAGATCACGGCACAGGACACGACGAACTCTCCAGCTGTAGCCGCAATCTGTCTCATCTCATCGTAATTTGAACGCGTTTGCTAGGAATCGTTTCGTGAATTATATAAAGTGGAAGATATTATGAGGACATACTGCGATGACGTTCAACAGATTGACCACCCCTCCGATTGCTGCTTGCACTCCGGCCACCGGTATCACAGCGCTGGCGTCCTTTGCGATGCTGACGACAGTGATACTTCCACCAATGGCTGCAGTGAGCACCTTGGATAGCCGGTCGGATGTCCCAGAGTCGCGAGTGACCGCGAGTTGTGGGTATGTGGACTGAGTGGGTGTGAGACTGACTGCGGTATAAATGGAGGCCTCAAAACAGACCTTGATTTTGGCGATTTCATCATCCACCATGCGCGTCAATGCGTCCAACGATAACGCTTCGCTTTCGAGTTTGATCTTTTCAACCGTCCTAATGATGGTGGAAGGAAGTGTCTTAAGAACAGCGAGCATAGATAGAGAAAAACACTATATTCTTACTTGATGAATTCCGTTATCACCTCTGTGGCTTCCGCAGGATGGGCCTCGGTAGCAGATGCAAGTTGGACGCTGAACTTGGCACAGGTCTCGAGGACATCGGTCAGCTGCATAATAAAATCGTTAGAGATCGATATGCATAATGTATGGATAGCATTACCCGATCCTCCATATCCTTATCATCGATTTCAGCAATGAATCGAATGAGCCTTTTGAGCTCGGGATTTTCGGCCATGATATAGGCAATCGAGAGAACGGCAATGTCTTTCTCAAACATTTTGCTCTTCACGAACGCCCTCTGCGGAACAATTTGAGGGGAAGGCGTATCTGGTGCATTCGGTGATGTTGTCGTTACGTTGTCGCCGGATATTTGTGAAGGTATCTGGGTCGGAGGAGGCGGGGATGTATTTAGTGCATTGGGCGCCGTTGGCACTACGTTGTCGTTGGATGACTGTGGTGGTATGGGAATCGAAGGAGGAGGTAGTTGGGGAGTCTTGGGTCGCAAAATCGACATTAATTTGTCCCTTTTACGAGGCGATGTTGTGGCCACTACGCTGTTGGGAGACTCCGGTGGTTGCGCAGTCGTAGGTCGAAAAAAGGATTTGAATTTATGAGTCGACGTCGACTGGGATGCCATTGCTTTACGATTTGGAAGGCGCGATGAAAGAATAGAGGAGAGTGCAACAACAGATCTAGAACGGCTGCGTGAACGGGTGCACTGCAGACTATTTCCGCCTCATGGGAAAATGCTGAACACTGGCTGTGTTGCCGTGCATAAGTGTTGAACACAAGCTTGATGTCCGTTGAGCTCGGAGAGACTCCACATGCTCAATTGCAGAGCATCCTCCGGTACTATCGAAAGTCCAAAGAATATATATCTGCGATTCTGCGTCGTGTATGTGATCACTGATGGTAACTTGAGGCGACCGTAACGTTCAGCATTGGTCCTGGAGGATCGATGTTAATAATCGGTGATACTACATATCACAGAGGAGAGGGTACGTTGGATAATCCAAGGAAAACGGAGGAACGATAGTAGAGTCGCGTTGAAAATGAACTTGAAGGCAAAGCTTGGGTTAAGCCGCGTAACTTGAGGCGACCGTAACGTCCAGCATTGGTCCTGGAGGATCGATGTCGATAATCGGTGATACTACATATAACAGAGGAGAGGGTACATTGGATAATCCAAGTAAAACAGACGGAATACGATTGTAGAGTCGCGTTGAAACTATGAAGCTTGGGCTAGGTCGCAGGCTCAGCGCATCGACGCGCATAATCACGTGCGCAATATGACGTATTCTTCTGTTTTTCAACCTGCAAGCAACTATAGGAGTTATGAATTTCTCTTCCCTTTCTTATTTTCTTCCGATCCACACTTTCTTGCAGTAACTTTTATAGATCGTCGTCGGCCTCCTCCCGATATTCTAGAAAACGCTTCTGCATTATTAATCTGAACGCGGAGTCTGACTGTAAGTATTGCTTGCTTTATCTCTACGGAAACTAAAATATCCCTGTCGGATTACACCGAATTGGCCATCGCCTTGCAGACTACCACAGGCGCTATCCGCGGTCTCGCGCACATGAAAACACTCTTGCTATGGGCTGCAGCCAAAAACAACCCACCCCGAATTCCCTCCAAAATCAGCGAGTCGCTCGTGTTTCCAACCCCAGACGTCGAGGACGCTGCCAGCTACCTCGCCAACGCCATCCACATTACACGTCCGGACGGCGAAAACGTACTCAAGTACACACCGCTGAAGTCCTCGGCTGCGCGGTGGTGCAGGAGCGTCTGAAGATGCATGTCGACCTCTGTTCATCGATGCCGTCGTAGGAAGATCGAAAAATCCTTACGAGGTTTTTGGAGGACGATCAGGAACAGAGGAAGACCGTCGAGGCTGCTAGGGGACCTGCAGGCGACATCGAGGAGCTGGGAAGAATGCTCGAGCGTGCAGGGGTTTGCTGCCCTCCTCGACGCTGTTGAGCCCACCGCTGACGCCGAGAACATCCAATGCTCCAGATTCGTCGCTGGGCATCATTTTAGGTGGCGAAAATCTTGAGGACGACAAGTTTGGTGGGGATGGACAAAGTAATGAGGTTGAGACTGAGAATGAAGAAAAAGATGTTGTGAAGAGAGATGCGCCTCGAGGAAATGCGTACGTTGTATAATAAAACCTCTTCACTTGCTTTCGAGAATTAGTTTCACTGGATGGAGTTAAACTTTTGGAGGTCATTGCCCAGTATCACACATGGGTACGATGAGAGACTTCGACAGAGAGACCGAAGTTTCGATATCATGCTTATGCGCTTTATATTTCGGTGCCATCGCTATACCTAAATTTCTAAAATCTTGGGCAGAATGAGTATAACCAAGCAAGAGAAGAAGATATGAACTTACAAGTCGCAGCAGTTTGTTCAAACAACCGGCCAGGATTATAGGCATATCCACCGAGGATCCTTCGATGACAGCGAACGAAATGGCTTCAGTAACTTCGACGGATACACATGCATATAGCATGAGAGGAAGCCATGAATATCAAAAATAAGATAAAGGAAGACAGTGCTACGGAGGACAACATGCGATGATCGTTCGACGGTTTCGATGTCGAATGTAGGCGCTGGGCATGTCGTAAATCATCACAGTATGCATGGCGCGCAAGAGGTGGACAATTTCATATAAATGCAGAGGACAGGCGTGGCGCTGAGCACAGTCGATTCATCCATGGCATGCACAGCGGTTCGGGGCGTAGGTGCGCAAGGAAGAATAGTAACGCGTCAGGCCACAACGACGTGCGGTTGCGACGGTACCATCCACGGGCATCGTCGTTGTCATTATTGTGCGGCGGCCAATGCGGAGGGCGGAATCGGCCGACGCGGGGGAGAACATCCTCGAAAAAGCAGAGGAGGGTTGGCGGGGGGTGCAAAACGCATTCGTCGTCGAGGTAGACGCAGAGCGGATGGCGCAGGCAAGCGAGAACTGGCAAAGCTCCTATCTCCTCGTCCTCGGGACCTCGCCGTCATCTTCACCCTCGGTAGAAAGCGGACGACCCACTTGCGAGCAGAGGCAATGGGGCTCTCCGCGTCGTCACGCTGTCGATATTATCGCGTCGCCCACATGCGGCCGTCCATGCGCGTCATGAAGCAGGCTCTCGCCGCCGCTGAGATTCCCGCGGAAGCCAGTATCAGGGCGGCTGCAACCTGTGGCGTTCGGAGGAGGTGAGCGAGGGCAGCTGGGCGGAAGCGGACGGTGGACCGGCAGGGTTGATGCACAAAGATAGTGGGCCGTGGCGAGGTGGGTAAACGAAGGCGCAGGTGATTATCGGCCAGCCAGCGAGCTCCGAGTTCGTTCTTCGTTGTGGGTGGCCGAGAGTGCGGTAAGCGAACGAGCGAACGAGCTCATCAGGCGGCTGGAGAGGTGGTGACAGGGTTGGTCCACCATTGGGCAACGCACACGGCAGGCAGTATTGATTTGTCCGTCATCCGTATCCATCACCTCGCCGACCTTCAACCGGTTCGCCTACCATCGGCCTATCCATCATTGGCGGCCGTCTGTTCCAATCTGCCATCTCGTCCGTCGCTTTCGTTGAGCTGCCCGGCCTCTGCTCATCGTCTGCATTCGTTTGTGCTCGAGGCGAGATGCTAAGGATGCGGGTGCCAAGGGCCTAGCGGGGCAGCTGGGCGGCGGTAAATGCGGTGGGCGAGTAAACGCAGTCAGCTCCGAGAGGTAGTGGCGCATGCAGCATGTATCGCACGTCGCCACATCGCCATTGTGCAAGAGGGCTGCGGGAGGTTGGCAATGGATGTTGGCGAGGGCGATGATGGAAGTGCGAGACGAACGAGATAGACAACTGGTCTCGTTGGTTAGAATCGAACGCAGAGGGTTGGGTAAGTTGGATAGAGAGTCGGGACGAGTTGCTAGGATGTAGGTACCAGCGCGAATTGAGGACGATGCAGATGGGACGCGTTAACACTTGCGTGCTGGCGTCGTTGTCGGGAGCGAAGGCGGCGCATGGCAATGCATAGTAGTCTATTCCGTGCCTCGTATTGAGGAATTTGCGGGACCTCTGTGCTGTCGTGGAGTAGGCTAGCAGGCGGGTGGTGTGCGGGAGATGGTTAGAGACAAAAGCTAGATTAGACAAGACCAAATCAGATACTCTCACGGCAACTCTGCTTCCTTCGCATCGCATCTAACCTTCCTCTCTTGGTAGCAGCCTCCGACCTCCATCTGTACTGGGCTGGACTTCGCTTTTGACCATGAACACCGAACTCGCCATCCGCCACCGCCGGACTATGCCATCGGGATGACTACAGGCGCCAACGAACTGGACTGACGTTCGGAGTTGCAGCGCTGCGTGCCAATTCCTCATAGCGGCTATAAAAACTTGCAAGCTTGCTGCACATCCTGTCCCGAAGGACTAAATCACGACAGATTCGTCATGGTATCTTGGCCCTATTTATCTCGAGCAGCTGACCCTTACTATGGAGGCTTTGGTGGGATCCATGCCCCCGGAGGTGTAAGTAAGTAGATCAACTACGTTCTTCTCTTCGTTGATACTAACGCGTTTATTCTTTGTAAGTAACCGATTCTAAAGAGAAAATGCAAGGAAATCAAGGAGCGCGCCTTCAACGCACGACCTCGCCTCGGGTACGAATGAAAACTTGAAGTCTCGAGTTGCCACAAGGCCCACTCAGTCAACGGCTACATTACACACGATCGGCAAAGCAAAAACAGACCCTCCATTGGCCGGTACAGCCGCCGCATCTGTAATGGACTGCCATATTGATACCATTAAGCTGGATACTCTCGACGAAGATGCTGTTGCCAAAGTCTGAAGGAGCTGGAACAAGCCGCAGGTATCTGTGTCGCCACTATATTCGCTCCAATTGCCCTAATTGCTTGCTCTTTCACTTCAAGTCTAAGCACGCCATGATAGACGAATTCAAACCTTGCATCAAAATCAACACGAACCTTGACCACAACCTATAGGCAGCCAGAAAACCCAGTATGTCTTCGACGTCGAGAATCTCCATATTTTGCCTGCTGATCATCATACAGGACCTCGGCATAGTATCAAGTCTTATTTGAGATTTCCACTGTCTTAGAAGGCTTGTAGTGCCGGGCTCAACCACTGGCCATTCAGCTCGAGTTCCAGAAATCGGTTCGTCAAAGCCGTCGCGTCACTTGCCCATTCCTTCGCTCATGTTTTTTTTCAACAGCATGAGAAGTAAAAAGAAGACAAGAAGGCTTCATCGCATATCCGACAACGTAGATTCTTTGATCAACCTCTTTTGTTGTATGTGCACCATGTCGTTTGATTTTTACATCTACATATTATGTTATACTTTTTGTAACAACAATGGCACTAGCGACGCAGCGAGAAATCATGATTGTTATCGACTGCGAAAAAGAGGCTACTGCGAAAGAGCCTCCGCCTCTTGACGCAATAAATCCACTTCATCGCGGTCACTTATAGTACCCTGCTTTTCGAAACGAGTCTGAAGGGCATCAGCGAGGCCCGTAAGTGCCCAGGTGCGATATTCATGAGGTGCTGGGTGAAGAACAAGCACCTCTCGCCACAATGAAATCGCTTCGTCAAGATCACTCATAATACTTGAGTGACCAAAACGAGCTTGGAGGGCTTCCGCAAGGTCGGCAAGTAACGCAGGGTGATCCGGATGAGGTGCTGGATGAAGAGCAAGGCCTTCTCGATGTAACAAAATTGCTTCATCAATATCGCTTGATGCACTCTGCTTTTCAAAACGAGTCTGAAGGGCATCAGCGAGCCCATTAAGTGCCCAGGAGCGATATTGATGAGGTGCTGGGTGAAGAACAAGCACCTCTCGCCACAATAAAATTGCTTCGTCAAGGTCACTCATAATACTTGAGTGACCAAAACGAGCTTGAAGAGCTTCCGCAAGGTCGGCAAGTAACACAGGGTGATCGGGATGAGGTACTGCATGAAGAGCAACGCGTTCTCGATGTAAAGAAATCACTTCATCAATATCGCTTGATGCATTCTGCTTTTCAAAACGAGTCTGAAGAGCCTCAATGAGCCCATTAAGTGCCCAGGAGCGAGATTGATGAGGTGCTGCGTAAAGAACAAGCACCTCTTGCCGCAATGAAATTGCTTCATCAAGATCATTTATAACACTTGAGTGACGAAAACGATTTTGAAGGGCTTCCGCAAGGTTGGCAAGTAACACTGGGTGATCGGGATGAGGTGCAGGATGGAGGGCAATGCGTTCTCGGTGTAAAGAAATTGCTTCATCGATATCGCTTGATGCATTCTGCCTTTCAAAGCGAGTCTGAAGGGCATTGCAAAGATTGCTGAGTGATGTCGAGCGATTCGGATGAGGTGCTGGCCGAAGAAGAAGCACCTCTCGATATAATAGAATGGCTTCATCGAGGTCATTGGATGCACCCCGCTGTTCAAAACGAGTGAGAAGGGCATCTCCAAGGTTGCAGAGTAATCTGGAGTGATCTGAATGGGATGCTGGCTGAAGAAGAAGCGCCTCTCGATGGAATAAAACTGCTTTGTCAAGGTCACTTGGTGCACCCCGCTGTTCAAAACGAGTGTGAAGGGCTAAGGCAAGGTTGCTGAGTAAGGTGGGATGATTTGGATGAGGTGCTGGCCAAAGAAGAAGCACCTCTTGATATAATGAAATGGCTTCATCAAGGTCGCTTGAATCTGATGCACCCCGCTGTTGAAAACGAGTAATCAGGGCACCGGCAAGGTTGCTAAGTGACATGGGGTGAACCGGATGAGGCGCTGGCTGAAGAAGGAGTGCTTCTCGATGGATTGAAATCACTTCGTCAAGGTCGCTGGATGCCCCCCGCTGTGCAAAACGAGTGTGAAGGGCAATGGCCAGATTGTTGAGCGACATTGATTGCTCTGGATGAGGTGCTGGCCGAAGAAGAAGCGCCTCTCGATGGGATAAAATTGCTTCGTCAAGATCGCTTGGTGCACCCCGCTGTTCAAAACGCATGTGAAGGGCATTGCCAAGGTTGTTGAGGGACATCGAGTAATCCGGATGAGGTGCTGGCCGAAGAAGAAGCGCCTCGCGAAAGAATGAAATCGCTTCGTCAAGGTCGCATGATGCACCCTGCTGTTGGAAACGAGTGTAAAGGGCAGCAGCAAGGTTATTGACTGAGGATGAGCGGTCCGGATGAGGCGCTGGCCGCAGAAGAAGTGCCTCTTGATTGATTGAAATCGCTTCATCAAGATCGCTTGGTGTACCCCGCTGTTCAAAACGAACGAATAGGGCAGATGCCAGTGATGTCAATATGACACCCAGGTGGTCCGTTCCACTTGTATTTGTTTGACCTTCAGTATCTCTTGCGATATCAGCATTTGATCCTTCGCCCGCTGACTTATGTGACGCCAGCCTGAGTTGCAGTGCATGACGACATATACTGATTTCCTCATCCAGGCTCTTCTTGTGTCTGCTGTATTTGTACAACTTGTTGTAGGCTCCTCCCAATACTATCCATATCCAAAGATTCATCGGTCGCAGTCGCACAGCAATCTCGAGGCAGTAGAGCTGATATGACAGGGTAGTGACATCGATATTCCCTATAATTATAGCTAACTTGAAAAGTAGCTTATATTTTGGGTCATTATCCAGCGACTCATGCTCGTCCCGCAACCTGGCTGCAATGCAAGGAAGAAACAGGGTGGCCCAGCGCAGCATATCTTCGTCGGGGATGGCTGTTAGTGTGCCGGTGATAGATGGAGCCAAAAGCAAACGCGAGGTTCCGTTTGAAAGGTGCAGAGGCCAGAATTTGATGGTATATAGTTCGACACCACGAAGCTCGGAGTAAACGCAGGTCTTCCCTCGGTACGATGGGAGGAACTCGGAAAAAATAATCTTGAGGCACCGATCGGCGAGCATTGAATGAGCCTTTACAGGGCTAACAGCAATAGACTGCACATTATGGTCTGTCATGGATTCCATGAATTGGAGGAAAGAGATGTGGAATTGTTGGTTTGCTGGTGGGACGATACCATTGTTGATTTGGCCCCGTGTTTGAAAAGCTGTCAGCCGACGATGAGTCTCCTCTGCCACTCGGTCAGACATGCCTAAGAGACGTGCAAAATCCCCAAGAGGAAGGGGTTCCTGAAGCACCATCATCGCTCCGAGGAAGGTTTGAAGCTTCTCTTGCATATCCGGTTTAGGGAAAAGAGTTGTGATAGCGTCACGATAGAGACGCTCGAGCTGCTCTCCACTCCGCGTCCCCACCTTCTCTTCAAACAAGAGGATTTGGTCGAGTATCTGGTGCGGATATCGGTCGTCAAATTCATGCGATAGCAATGAGCGAACCGTCGCTGCCCAGATAAGAAGACCTTGCGCGTGGGTCGCCAACTGCCTGATGGCAAATTGGTCGGGTTTTCGCGCTCTCCAATCAACGTTTTCGAAATGATGAGTGAAGTAATGCTCGATGATCTCATCAGAAACTGGAGGAAGGGGATAATGTTGAACTGGGATTTTAGTGAGGATCCGTTCGATAGAATGACTTGGGCGGCTAGTCAGGATAAATTTCAAAGATGACGATGAGAGGATTGGTGCGAGCGCCGCGAGTTCCGTAAGAAATGCCTCGTGATTTGACCATTCTTCTACACCATCAATGACGACGACAAGCTGGTAGGGATACTCTAATTGATGAATTGGGGCGATAATATATGCCGTAAAATAATCTTGAAGAGGGCGATGAGGGCCATTGAGTTTCCTTGCCGCCTTGGCAATATCGGCGATGGCTCGTGGGTGCATCTCTCCGAGTTGTCTGGAGATCATTTGAATGATGGTTTCGGGGTGTTCCTTAGGTAAGTTGGAGAGAAAGACACCCCCTGCAAGGCGGTCATCGTCCTCAAGAAGGTGGACCAGCTGCTGGCCTATCGTTGATTTCCCTAACCCTGCGGCGCCGTGGATCCAGAGGATCGGGTCATTGGGCGTATCTATCCAGCCAGATATATATCGCAGAACGTCGTCGCGGCTTCCGCCAAGGTATTCATTGCGCCTGTACTTCGGATGGTTTGGAAGGCTGTTTAGCGTCGCATCGTCTGATTAATTTCTTTGCTCGATTTTTGTTCTTCGGTCAAGGGATTCAAGACATACCGAGTTTCATACTGATATCCTTGACGTCCAGCTGCATATGTATCTGACTCTCGATCTATTCGCTGTTTAGCACAGGGCGTCGGCATCACAAGAATTTGACAAACCTGAAATAGTTTGATGGCGCTATCCAGGTTCGTTCGAATCCCTTGGAGAGTACCCTTCTGCACATTGTTTTGAAGATAACGCCAAAATGGATTGAGTCCACTTAATTCGTCGCAATCCTTGGCTATGCCTTTAAGTGTCCTATTTAATCAACCAGTTACTACATTGCAATCTGCAAACACGGCTAATAATACTCACTTTGTAAACTTGTTCAGCGCTCGTCTGAGCTCCTTCGAGGGTTCCGTGGTACGATCAGAGCAAATCACAGCACAGGAGATGACGAACTCTCCCGCTGTGACTGCAATTTGTCTCATGTCATCGTAATTTGAGCGCGTTTGCTGATAATTGTTCCGTAAATTGTCGAAAGCGGACAATATGTCAAAAACGTACTGTGACGGCGTTCAACAAATTGACCACCCCTCCGATGGCTGTTTGCATCCAAGGTACTGGTATCATAGCGGTGGCATCCTTTACGACACCGAGGATGGTGATACCTGCGCCAATGGTTGTATTTAGCACATTGGATAGTCGGTTCAAGGCTCCAAAGTCGCTATCATGGGCGAATATTGGGTGTGAGGACTGGGCGGTGTAAGATCGAGTGCGACATCGTCAAAAGCTGGCAGCTAACCTTGACTTGGGTAATCTCATCCTCGACCATGCGCTTCAACGCGTCCAAGGATAGCACACCTTGTTCCAAATTAACCTTTTCGACTGTCCTAAATGTCGACAGATCGAAATGATAAGAACAAGTATCGGTGGGATACAGCTCCTGCATTCTTACTTGATAAATTCTGTTATTGATTCTGTGGCTTCTGCGCGATGATCATGGGCCTCAATAACAGATGCAAGTTGGACGCTGAACCCGGCGCAAGTCTCGAGGACACCGTTGAGCTGGGGGATAATATCGTTAGAGATATTTATATGCATCAAAGAATGGATGGGATTACTTGATCGTCCTCATCCTTATCATGAATTCCAACAATAAGATGAATGAGCCTCTTGAGCTCGGGATTGTCTGCGAGAATATAGGTGATCCAGAGAACGGCAATATCTTTCTCAAACACTTTCGTCTTTACGAAAGCCTTCTGGGGAGCGACACGCGGCGGGGGTATAGCTGGTGCATTCGGCACTGTTGGCGCTACGTTGTCACTGGACGATTGTGGTGGTATGGGGCTCAGAGGAGGCTGGGTTGCCGCTATGTTGCTGGTCGACGCTCGTGAATGGGGAGTGATACTTCGAAGAAAGCTTTTAATTTTATCCCGTTTCCGTGTCGGCTTTGGTTGAGACGCCATTGCTTTACGATCTGCAGGTCGATATGGGTGAATAGAGGAGGGTTTGTGGACGGAACGGCGGTGTATACGACTGCATGGCACATGGAAAACGCCGAGCAATGCTGAGGCCAACGTATGATGGGAATCAGATGGGAACCTGAGATAGGAATATATGATCATGAGATCTGTTTCGATTTCGCAGCGAAATAAACGGCGAACGCATGCACGCAAGTTCAAATCCAGCTACTTGAGTGGCAGAGTAGAGAAGAGGTACGCATTCTGTGGATCATCCAAGGCAAGAGAATAATGAAGGTTCCAGGAAGACATGACTCGGAGGAGACGAATATTTGTTGGAGGCCGCCTTTGAAGTTTGGATTGGAGACTCACTGGCAGAGGATTGGATTTGGAGGCGCGTTGCAATGTTCGTTGCGCCATCGCGCCGTCGCGTGGCTAAGCATGCACGTGATGGTACAGTTCACGTGTCGCAGCCAGACGCGTTTCGCCAATCGCCTACTACTACACTTGCATTGTCCAGAGCTCGGGCCTGCTCGGGCTGACTCTGAGCATCGTCTCCTGCAGTGCTGATATACCCGAGAAGCGCGAGCGAAGATGCCTTGCATCCAACTTGGCGTCGTCGCCGTCGGACGGCTCCGTGCAACACGCTGACGAGCCGTCAGCCTATGGTTGCAACACCATCCATTTCCACACTGGCACAGCGGCGGCAACGGTAACAAACACAATCTCAGCAGTATCTGCCAGCAATTTTTTTTACGGAGCCTGTCCATGCGCCGTCGAGGTATCAGCTTCGTCACCTCGTTGCCTCAGCGTGAATGTCCCCTTTGCCTCTCTTGGGAGCAATAATTTTTGGCCTGGCAAGTGGAGCCGTCGCTCGAACTCGCAATCAATGCCAACACATTTATATACTGCGGTGCATTTATGTTCAGGTGTGTGGTGATTATTTGTGCATTTTCTATCTGATTCTGGACTTAGGCCTATTTCTTCTAGGTAAATCCTACGCTCACGAGTCTAGACTGGACGGCGGTCATGTCATGGATGATGTGCGAGGCGTTCGTTCTGCGATGGCATGATCACATACTTCTGTCTGCACACGCATGTATGACTTCATCACGCAGTCGCAAACAAAATTGATACCAACTAAAAGCAGAAACGCTGGGTATGCACCTTTATGAGTAATACTTATCTCCTTGTTGGTGGTCCAGAATCTACTGCCCTACTTGAGGAATCATAAACTTGTATTTAATTCGTTATCCTCAGTGGCAGCTCTGGATTATAGCATATAAGGCGAGATTCCAACCATTTCACCAACTTCGCGCGTTTACATCCTCCCATTAGAACATATCCTTGACGATGGGCATAAATTCATAAATATCAATCCTTGTCAACTCACTGACATATCTCTCCATGATTGAGAGGACTACGCGAAAAACGGGTTGAAAGCTGTGTTCGTGACCCCAGCCTCAAGCTAAAAAAAGATCGCATCAACGAGATATATATATGAAGCTCTGTGAGACTCTATCTTTCCATCACACGTCGTTTCCTAAAAGCAACAATAAATCACATCAGCATAGCATATGTACAGGCTAGCATCGGACGACAGATCGTGCAACGCGCAACGGGGTGATAGGTCTGTTCAATGCGCTTCTAGCGGTTGTTTAGATCTTTTATATACGTCGCGGAAGCTGTCGATCAATCTTAGTGCTGGTCTCTCTTTTTCTCGCCTTCCTTGCCACCATTTTTTCTCTTTGATTTCTTAGTTCCTCTGGTGAGTGAAGCACAGACGGACCCAAATGGCAGACTGATCCTGATACAAAGTGTTTCTTGTAGCTCTCATTCTTTCTTTAACATCCAAGCCTCGTGCTATCAGGAGCTGGCATCCCTCCGTCCTCTCTTTATGAATACTACCTCTTAATCTGGAGAAATTACGCAGTCCAACGACTTCACCACTTCCAATCATGTTCATTTACGATGGAGCAAGAAAAGCGGGCATCTCGGTACGTACAACAACCACGATTCCTACGTCCAACCCTTCTTACTGGTCCGAATTTACTACAGCTAATCGCGCTTACGGCTCTCAGCTCTCTTCTATCCATCGCATATCTCTTCGTTGTAGGTCCTACGTCGTTCTCATTCCCCGCTGCATCTCATAAACTGCAACAAAGATACACCGCCCAACGGCTAAAACCTTCAAAAGTACCCATCTATTTGGATATTTTACTTGTCTTCTCGTCGCCAATGTCATCCAGAGTGTTGGGACGATGATCGACTTCGAATGGATTGCAAAGGGCGGCGTCGTTGAGGGGTTCGCATGCAGTCTTCAAGGTAAGCGAACCTGTCTAAACATTGACTGGCATCAACTTCATATAAACGTCGACCATTTTAGGCGGCCTTAAGCAGGCAGGGAATTTGAGCGCGTCATTCTGGTATGCCGTCCACGTCCGTCCGACGAACTGATTATCTGAGAGGACGATCCAGGTCGCTCGTCATTTGCGTCCACATCTTTCTCCTTCTGTTCTTCAAAATCCGGTCGAATCGGGCAACGTTTATCGCACTCATAGTCCTGACATGGACCGTCGTCCTTCTTATCCCCTTGATTGGACGTTTCGTGCTCCAGAGACCTGAACTGGGACCATATTACGGGATCGCGGGCGAATGGTACGTCCTGTTTTTCAGAATCATGATTCGAATCTCTTGTAATGGCGACCGATCCGTTGACTGGGATACACGCACTTAGGTGCTGGATAACGTCGAACTACCAAGACGAGAGGATATTCCTTGAATGCGTTTTCGTGAGTAGAGACAAAATTACGTCCTGTATGAGTGCAATATAACTCATCTTGCGATACCATCGTCTGCATATTCAGGCGCTTTTCACGATAGTGATTAGCTCTATTTTATATATCGCCATCTTCCTTCGGTTTCGCGGAAATCTGGTCGAAGACAAGAACATAAAGTGGAAACTACGGCTTATTGGAAGGGGTGGTGCGCAAAACTTTGCAGGAGGTGATGAGTATGCGGGTAGCATGGATAGGGCGATGACAAAGATCGCGAAAAATATGATTTGGTGAGTTTTGCTGTCTCGAGACTGCTAAATTCTAACGCATGCTTTCGCTCAATGATAGGTACCCAGTACGTCCTTTACATTGATTCCCAGTCGAGTCTTGGTTTTTTTTTCTCCTTTGTTGACATGATATATACAGGTATCGTATACAGCAATCATGCTGCCTATGACAATAATTCGCATCGTTGAGCTCAAGTATAATTCGGTCCCCTTCGCCTTGACCGCAGTGTCCGGAATAATTTTCAATTCCATGGGTATGCATGTCTCTAACATTTCTTACACTTCGTATATATACTGAACGATTACGCATCCACGCAAGGTCTCGTCAACGTCATTCTATTGCTCTACATTTCACGCGCGTTCCAACAACTCGATACTCTCCCTCAAGTATCTCCTAGTCGCGAGTACTACAAACGCTCCATGGAAAAGACAAGGGAAGGTTCCTTCTACGACCGAAAGGGAAGCCACGAACAGTATGAGGACCTAGTACACGATTCGCTGCCTCGGCTCGTCAAAGTAACTCTTCCGACGAAGCCTGCGGGGACCTACGTTGCGCCAGACTCATGGAAGACAGGATCTCCTGGAGGTAAAATATACGGATGATTTGGAATGATGGTGTAATATACCCCTACGGACACAGCGATACTTGGACATTCGACCTTTCATTACGATTGGACTATAATTGATGACCTACTACTTATCTACCCTAAATTTCTTGCCCAAATTGAGGAACTTATGCTGAGCTGGAATTGAGCGAAGGCAGGCTTAAAATTTAAATAGCCGGGAGCGATGGTCTTGGATGGATTTTAGTAAGTATGCCTTGCGCTCAGCTCCATTCTGGGAATAGCGCCTTTTTCAAGTTGTGTAGTGGAAGATATGGGTCGCCATCCTGTGATTACGACTCTCAAGGTAATACGGACACTTTCAGTATGAATCAGCAGGTTCAAAAATAACTATACCTGAAGCTTGAAGACTGAAGGGATAAAAGCTCCGAACGTAGGTACTTGAATTTGGGAAAGTGATATGCCAAATTTAGAAATTAATATTCCATGGCATATTCTAAAAATATAACTGCCACTCGAATTGAAAGGCTGCCATCCACATCAGAATCTGCCCTATTTGCGGTGGCTTTGGGGTTGTTTGGGGATGATTTGGGTCCTCGAAACGGTGAAGAACGGTCGCTGAACGTTCGAACCCCATCGTTACCATTCCCAAGGTACAGAACTCGTCAAAAACTCGTTAAAACTTGCGAAAATGCCACAGAGACTCCTCCCTCGCTCAACAAGTGGGAAGCCGACGTCTCAGGAGGGAGCGTTAGTTATGGATCCATTTTAGTAGGCCTTCTCAATGCGTTCGGTTATTTCAACGGTCTCATCGTTGGCCTCTAGCTCCTACGCCAGCCGTTTCGTCATTTGAGACAAAGAGAATGACGATAACAATCCAGAGGGTCCAGAGGACCCTCGCATGCGTGCCATCGTCGTCGAAGAGCCAAGGAGCGAAAGACATATCGAATTTAACGTCCAAACCGACGCTATCTCTGCCGTATCTCCATATATCAAGACGATGTTCGACATATATCCTACGAAAAGGAGGCTCGGGATTTCTGCCACAGCAGACCACATGCAGATTCTCCTGAAGTACATGAAAACCCACACCTTTGATCCCACTGACATCTCCCATCGACATCGAAACAAACACGACATCGTCTTCAGACACATCGATTTCTACCTATTCTGTCAAAAAATGGGATATAAATCACTCGCGGACGTGGTGCGCATTGGAATCCAGGCTAGCTTGGAGCTCTTGGCTTGGTCTCCAGCACCCGGCGAAAAGGACAGTGTTTTGTTATACCCGAACGAAGGATCCAACGGAAAGCCATCGCACGCACCCCTCTTGAAATCTTTGATTTCAGCCTGCGAATTGTATTATCCAAAGATTAAACGAGGCGACCCCATCAAGAGAAGTCTTCTGATATATAGCTATCACCTCTGGCCATCCTTCGAGCTCTATTTTTCAAACCGGCGCCCCAGTATTCACCACCAAGCCAGAGAAATTTCCGAGCTCTGGGCCGCCATGAATGAATACCATATAAAAACGCCGGATATATATAAAAGTGAAGCTCCAGAATACAGCATTAGAACCAATTTTGTTCTATGGATGTTAGGTGTGCCGACCTTCGAAATGATTACTGTAGCTTCCCTGGCCTGTTGTTATTTTGTGTATAGGTCAAAATCTAAATAAATAAAGCGTACAATGGACAAGTCTAGTTTTTTTTTGTGAATACTTACCCTTGTATTCAGTTTTTGTCCAAGCAATAAATGGGAGGCTACGACACTGGTTTCATGATGTTGAGTTCAAGATAGCCAGCTTGGGTGTTGATATTTATGCCTTGGTCTCCGGTTCCGGGATTTGGCGATTGCGGTTCATTACCTCCAGGAAGCGCCTTCAGAGTAACATTGATGTTGGCAGGCGGTGCTGTGTTTACTACTTAAGTATTACCTCTATTAGTTTGTAGCGTATCACTTCATTCCCCATAGACTTTCTTAGAATACATATGCTACAATCAGGAACAAGTTCGGTTTCGCACAAATGGCCATTGTACACACATCGCCGCAACGTCTTGAACAGTTCGGCAGCTCTCCAAAACTGTCGCCTGTCTCAAATACATCAGGCGTAGTCGTCACATGAACGATATGAAGATATGAACGATATAAGAAGCAATTATAATTTGTATCCTCGACTAGCAGAAGGTAGAACATCTGGACCATGGGCTGCTCGCTTGGAGGCCAAAAGCTGTGGCAATATATGCTTGTACACATGAGACGCCCACTACATTGAACGAGCAAACCAAATTTTAGAACGCAAGAAAAGCATGCCAGGAAAACTTGAAATTCACCTCACACGCGGCCGGCCTCGTATCTCGAGGGTCAATGATCTCTTCCACTCCAAACTTATGCGCCGTCTTGAGCGGGCTGCGCACATCTTCGAATTTTGCCAACAGGTCGTTCATGAGTTTGTCTCTCTCCTCTGGAGAACCGGTTGCGTCGAGTTGGCGCTTATAGGCGGCCTCTATACCACCCTCTAGGGGCAAGCTACCCCAATCGCCTGATGGCCTGTTTGAAAGTGCAAGAAATCAGTACATATATGTGAGCAGTCATGAGCGAGAGTAAGTAATCGGAAGAGAGAAATTGAACTGACCAAGAAACGCGGTCGCCCGCTCCATCGTTGGGATCTGCGAACACGCCACCGGCAACTCCGAATGCTCTGCGGAGTATGACAGTGTAGATGGGAGTCGTGGAATGATACAAAGCAGCCATGGCGGAGGCTCCATGGCGAATGGTAGCCGTTCGCTCAGCAAGTGATCCTTAAAAATCCGGTAAATAATACAGCGCAAGCCTAAATAAAGACCACATACATACCAATTGCAAAGCCAGGTTGGTCGACAAGGTTTAAAATAGGGAGGCTAGGATAATATATGAAGCGCTATAAGAAATTTGAACTATTACGGATTTGAAAGCATTTTGTACCTAAAATGATTGCACAAATTGAGGAATTTCGCAGTCTTTTGGCTTCCTAGGGCGTCGATAGCACCTGCGATTATTGTTCAGAGTTGGAATTTCGATAAATGCCCAAGAAAACGCTGACCTCCGTTAACCTTGCAATCGCTGGTTAAAATACCAATAGGTAGTCCTCCAAGTCTCGCGAATCCTGTAACGATGCATCGCCCCCACGTCTCACCGATTTCGAAAAAAGATGTAGAATCGTCGTGAGGATTAGCATCGATGTCCACAATCAACTTAACAAGCTTGCGAATATCATAAGGTCTTGCGCGCCGTCTCGGAATAACACGAACGAGTTCCTCTTCCTTCCGCGTTGTAGGATCGGACGAAACGCTTATGGGCGGCAGCTGGAAAATCGATGAAGGAAGATATGAGAGGAATGTGGCGATTTGCAGGAATGCGTCTAGTTCGGATGTCGCCACGTTATCCACTGTGCCATTGGTAGCATGGATTTCCCAGCCACCAAGGGCTTCTTTGGATAGGTCCTCGAAGGTCGCCTGTTTAACGACGGGTGGGCCTGCAGCGAATAGCTGACTCAGGCCTTTAACCATAACGCTGTCGTCGAAAATGTTTTATCAGCGTCATATGCAATGCTATAGCTTTAGAGATATACCTGAAATGCCCAATGACCGTCTTTGCAGCAGCAAGGCCCACAACGGGCCCTAATAGAGCAGATACGACTGGTACCACGGCAAGTGCATCCATGCTTCGACCAAGGCCCGCCATCCCAGGAATATACGTAGCTCCGAGTGTGAGATCTATACAAATTTTAATTTCAATCCCTGGTTCAAGGAGGACTAAGAAAGTACTAACACGTAGCAACGCTCCCTCCTCCGCTTGAACCGTCCAATAACCTAATCTAAAATGCATGGTTTTATTAAAGTTATGCAATTGAAAAGTTCATAACAATACGCTTACTAGAGGAACCCTTGCCCTCATGGCTAACGTCTGAAGCTCAAATTAACGAACAGCAGTGGGTCAATTATATTTGGGTTCACAGACCTCTCCATATGGCGCCTTCATTCCAATTCCACCATCTGCATGTCCACCTCTTACACTAAAATCGTCGGCGGTAACGAACACCTTGCGGTTCCTTACGCGACCCCATCCTGTTACCGAGTTCCTGAAGCAAGAAAAATAAGCATAGGCATGAATACAGCATATCATATTGAACGTACGCAGGGATAAATGATTCCAGCTCTCCTTGTTCATTCAATATGGGTCGGCCGGTAATAGATCCAACTTCAATAAAGGAGTCGGGATCCAGTAATGCTGCAATGCGCTCGCGAACCCATAACTTGCTGTTCGCTTTTTGTCGAATGTATCCAGGGTCTTTGAGATTTGGGGCGCGTATAAGACGTTGTTGGGCTCTCAACTCCTCTAAAGGATGCTGCAAAGAAACAGCCATACATTAGATTCACTAGCAACCGTGGACAAGCAATAATAATTCGAATGCGCACCTCCCAACTGGCACTGTCATCCTTCTTCCCACTACTGATTCCGTCCGAAGGCATCCGAGTCGTTAATTGCTGGTTAAGCTGTAGATGAGTGACCTAGGATATGCAGAGGCCAAAACGATGCAAAATGCATAGAATACTTGCTTGTTATCTCCACGATGCTCCCAAGCTCTGTATAAGCCTTGAAAGAAACAAGAAAGCGCTCGGCTCCCTCAATTCCCGGAAAGTGACCCCATGACTGCCCAGAATTGCTCCCTGCACCTCAATTTCGAAATCCAGACATACGCCGGATTGAGGGATTGAGCCCCCTCCCTGGTCGCACCTTGATAAAGAGGACGCGTGTATTCTGCTGCAAGATTTTCCGCATCGATAATGCAGAAATTATTGGTGGCCAACAGAGGCGAGAGTGAGTTGTCGTTCAAGTTGTTTGCGTGGCTGGCGCGGCTGAACCAAACGCTGACAACCGCTTTGATCCAAAACCACCATAGTCGCGATCCGCATATTACGCTCGGCGAGCGAACTTGGATGGACAACAGTCGCCGTATATATCGAGAACGATGGCAGCCATGCAAGCTTTGCAAATGAGGCAGTCAAGCTGGAGAGCGTTGCTGAATTTATGGATGTCAAGACCATCGTCGACGTCGCGAAAAGGTAGGTCTCTTATATACAACTTCTTTAACTTAATCTGACGCGTATATCAGGACTAAATGTACTCACATACATCCAGGATATGGCTTTCTAAGCGAGAGTCCAACTCTCCCTATCGCATTGGCCCAGGTGGGGTCAATTACCTTCGTTGGCCCTTCACCGGAAGCGCTCCAAATCTCCTCAGATAAGATGCTTTCTCGAAATTTGGCCACCTCGCTCGGCATAAATATCGCGCCTGGAGTACGAGTCGCGTCTGCTGCCGATGTTCATGCCTTTGCCCAGACTGTTGGATATCCTGTAATGATCAAGGCACTCGATGGAGGTGGAGGACGTGGTATTCGCGTTGTTGATGCAGAAGCAAGGGTTGAAGAAGCATTCAAACGGTACGTAATTTTGTTCATCTCTTCCATTATTGTTTTTTCTAAAATTGTGTTATCCGGTATATTCAGATGTCTAGGAGAAAGCCCTTCCAAACAAGTATTTGTGGAAAGGGCGCTGACAGGCCCAGGATGGAAGCACATTGAAATTCAAGTCATTGGAGATGGAGCAACTGTAAACCATTTGTGGGAGCGAGAGTGCAGCGTACAACGAAGGTAATGCCTTTTGTCTTCCGAGTCCTTAGAAACCAATTGACATTCGTTTTCAGGTTCCAGAAGATCATCGAGGTTCGTTTTACGCTCATGAATGACTCCTCCAGTATCATTGATAATTGGGTATACTACATAGGTAGCTCCTTCACAACTTTCTCGTCAAATGATTCAGCCTATTGTCGACGCTTCCCTCAAGCTCGCAGCCCACCTGAAGTACAAGGGTCTTGGAACATTCGAATATTTGTTTAACGTTCAATCTCAAGATTGGGTCTTCCTCGAGATCAATCCACGCGTTCAAGTAGAACACACCATTACCGGTAAGAGTTTCGGACAATAATAATTCTGTTTGATATCTGACATATATTTTTAGAGGAAATAAGCGATGTTGATCTCGTCCGAACCCAACTTCTGCTTTTCACTCCGGGAACGACATTATCTTCTCTTAATCTTAAATCTCAACCTTCTCCGCCAACATCGTACGCCATTCAACTTCGTCTCACGGCCGAGGATCCCAGCCGCGCGTTCCAGCTATCTCCGGGTCCGATTCGTGCATCAGACATATCTTGGCCTGCTGGTAGAGGCATCCGCGTTGATACGTGGCTCGGAACGGGCCCATATACACACGAAGCTTTGATAGATGCGGATTGGACTGTGGGAACAGAGTTTGACTCTCTGCTCGCGAAGATCATCGTACGCGGTCGATCGTTTGACGAAGTGACGTCTAAAGCTCGCCGAGCGTTACACGAGACCAAAGTTGGAAATGGCACAGTGAAGACAAACATCGCGGTGCTGGCAGGCGTCATAGACCACCCGGATTGGGTGACTAGTGCTATTGATACTTTGTGGCTGGAACGGAATATCTCTGAAGTATTGGAACTCGGTAACAAGGCTACCGCCTCGGCCTTGGCGCATCGAAAGCCTCGCCAGAACACCAGCAAAGTTGGTACGGCTTCCTCAGCTAGCACGGGTACCTTGCTGCAACCAGGCACGTTGTTCAACCTGACCCTTTCACCAATCAGCCCATCTTCTTCGTCATCCCCTACTCCAACCTTGTCTCCTACGTCTACACAGAAGCACACCCTAACCTTGAACACCATCGCCGAAAATGCCTTCCCTTCCGTGCTTTCAGGCACTCTTCAGACCTCCTTTTCTCCCGTTCCTCTGCAATTCTCCCTTGCTCAATCCACCTCAGCCGCCGTATCCTCGGACGCATTCGAATTCGCGGACCTGAACGATCCCTCCCAGATAGCATCTCCGATGACCGGCAAGATTGTCGAGCTTCACCCCGCCTTCTCAGCCGCGTCCGGCGCCATACGGAAGGGAGAGGTCCTGTTGGTTTTGAGTGTGATGAAGATGGAGAATGTGGTGCTGGCCCCCTTTGATGGTGTTGTGGAACGGACGGGTAAAGGAATCAAGGTCGGCGTTATCCTTGGTGAAGGCATGTTGGTATGTGTTGTTAATGGGAAAATGCCTGCTAGTCGGCTGTAGATGTAGGTTTTTGCGTTGTAAAAGATGATACTGAGAATACTATATATGTGCCAAATTGTCATAAGTCGAGCGAAGCGAATTATCGAGTCTTGATGCCCTTTTCCACGACTCCCAATATTGCTCACACCTTGGTACTCTCGCAATATGATCTCAGCTAAGATTGAACTGGAATTATATTGCATAGGCGCTGAACACAGAACGTGAATAATCTTGCTGAATTCTCACATAACTATTTTTTTGTCTGGCGTCGGAAATGCTGACCCAGTGACACAAAGAAGGGAAAAACTGTATAGGTCAAATATCTGCAACCAGAAGGGTAAGTTGAACAGACAGTAGACGGTATTAAGTATATGCATTATCTCCTAAATATCGGATAGTTCAATAGCGCCATTCACAGGATTTGAAGATGAATTTCATGCAATTTTAGGCGTGATGGGTTGGCTAAAGGGTGTCATGAAGTCGATGTCTCCTGCAACACTCATCATATAATTGTTGGATGTTCCATCTCCCTATGAAGGATTTGGGTATCAGGATATAGCAGGGTATTCGAGTATGAGGAGCACTTACGCAGACCCAATGCGGCCAGCCTGGTTCAAAAACAGTGACGCTCTCAATATACTTGATGTGTTCTGGAGTCAAAGAAAGGTCCAGCGCCTCGAGGTTGGCTAATAAGTGTTCGACCTTGCGCCCCCCAAGTATCGGGAAGACATGAGTAGCCTTATGCATGATGTATGCAATAGCCACTATGATGAAAATTGCAAGTCAGCACCCAATGAATTGAATTGCACGCTTCATGATCTGACCTGAAGTGATGTGCTTCGCTCCTATTTCAGCAGCGACTTTCTCAAGAGCTTCGCATACCCGCTTTTGATGCTCATTTCGCTCCCAATTGGGGTCAACAATGGTGCGTCCATTCTCTCCAGTCAGGCGACGTCTTTCCTCTTCCTCGTCTGTGCGGATTTTACCAGCGGCGAGGACATTCCAGACAGCGAGTGCCATGCCTGAATTCAAGTAACTCTAATTAACATCTCGATTCAATGAGTCAGGTTACGAGAGAATCACCTTCGGCTCTAGCCATAGGAATGACCTCTCGCTCGAAAGAGCGATCAAGGACATTCCAAGCGCCTTGGTAGACAGAGAAAGGAGTCAACGCGTGGTCGCGGGCGTATTGATTGGCCTTGGCGACGATCCAAGCAGGAGTATCAGCGATGCCCTGGAGTATTTTGAGTACGAGCGACATGACGGATACTGAAAGACTTACGAGATAGAGCACCTTCCTGTCCATGATGAGTGCATGGAGCGACCGCATCACCTCCTCTACGCTGGTGTTCCAGTCCCACCAATGTACGTAGTAGAGATCGATGTAGGGTGTGCGAAGCTTCTTGAGAGATGCCTCGAGCGAGAGGTACATGGATTTAGCGCCGTTTCCGGCGTATAAAATATGTTGCTTTATGTCCTTGTTACGATTCTTGAGGTTGGACGCATACTAGCAGGAGCAATGCACAATTATCAGGCGCATTTCAAACAAAATATGCGGAAAAGCCAACAAACCTTGGTGGCGATAAAGAGTTGATCTCTAATGCCTCGTTGTTCAGCCCACTCGCCAATAAACATTTCAGAGGTTTCGTCTTGACTATGGAATGATTTACGTCAGTCAAACGTCTTGACCAATGATATAAAATTAAACTTACTAGAAATTGGCAGTGTCAATAAAGTTGCCTCCATTATCAAAGTATGCGTCGAGAAGCTTGAAGCTCGATTCCTTGTCCATGCTGCCCATACCCATATCATGCCATTTGTCGCCGATGGACATGGCGCCGAGCTGCAAAGGAGAAACATGGACGCCAGCGGTCGGAGATAACAAACGATAGCGACCAAGCTTAGACTGTTGGGCGGGCGCTGGGACGAGCATATTTGCAGTCAAAGAGAACTGGTGAAGTAACGAAGGCTTTTGAGGAGAGGGCTTCTTGTCGAGAGAATGATAAATTTGCGGACCTTTATATACTGTTGAATTCCATCCTGCGCTTAAGACTATTGGTGTCACAAAATATAGCAAGTCGACCTGGCCCTTTCGGAAAGTGCGTGTGGCAAATATCGCTTACTGATGCGTTCAAAGATTTGGGTGGAGGAGTTCATCCGAATAACATGACACACACAAGGTAGACACTTTTGGAGCACAATTCACTACTTGGGGAAATAAGGTGATGAGAACCCATACACAGGCTGCCTGGCGATAGCAAAGATTGGCGGCTGGTGTGGCAAGAGACGCGTGTGTACGCGGCCGGTCACGATTTCCAAAGAAAAGAAGCTCGGAGAAGAGAAAAATGCGTTGCGTTGTCCGCCGAAGATAAACATGGCCCAAACAACATCGTCCAGACTTAAGCTGGAATCGCTGTCATAGCTCATCCTTATGATCCTTCGACCTCAGCCACATCGGATGCTTTACGATTTTTTTGCGGTCTGAGCGAAAAAGGTAAGCGTAAGTGAGATATTCGACGAGAAGGACGGTTCGAACTAGGGTTCTAACCTATCCGCAAGCCTTTGACACAACGACCTTGAATTGTTTGCAAGATGTGGCCAGATAGCAGTTACCAGCGTTGCGGATCACACTGACAAGGACAAGCGTCGAGTTAAGATGAATCTGAGTCACATTCGATCATCTGAGGAAAAAGATATCCATTACAACAGTACGCCGGTGGCCACAAGTAGTTTGAGTCGTCGAAAGCTTTCTGCGCGAAATGCAGACCAAATTAACGACATAGGAGTTCATAGATGCTTGGTGTCAGGCGCTATAGTCGCAACAGATCCCGTCCAATTGTGAAAGGAATGATTCGGGTGTGAGTGTCCTTTCGATGTCCCATGAATTACAAACTTGGGCATCCGAAACCAATTCCAAATCCGAGTTCAGAGAATGTTAAAAGCCTAATTTAAGGGGTTCAACGCAATCAGAAGAGTTGATTGACGATACGGAACATAAGTGTGGAAATCGTTGCAATATCATGGTCGAGGACGAAAAGCAAGAGTGGTCATTGCGGCAAGAGTTGGTGATGTGTTTGGCTCCTAGAAGTTAGAACCAAATAAATATTCCCAAATTAGGACACCCATTTTCGTGAAATTCAATTGTGCTGCTAAACTTCCATGTCACTTCATCTTCTTCTACGGAATGCGCGTATAGCGGCGACAAATCCCGCTCTTAGGAGCTCAATATCAGTTCTGAGGAGCTCCGCATCTCTGACAGCTCTCTCACGGCAACCACAACGCGGCTACGCATCCAAAAACAAAGTGAAGGCGACCTCCACGATCGTTCCGGGCTCAAAGCAGCCTATTACGGACGCGGCGGCGCAACAAGAATATGACAAGGCAGAAACAGCAATGAAGACGTCCGTGGACTGGTTCAGGAAGGAGTGCGCAGCCTCAGAAACGCGTGCGGCTGGGCGCGTTACACCAGCGCTGCTCGCGCCCGTTCGTGTCAAGCTACCGGACAATCCGAAGACGATGAAACTCGAAGAGCTCGCCACTGTCGGCGTTCGAGAGGGCTCGACGCTGCTTATTACATTGTTTGACGAACATGTGAGGTTTTTGTACCCCCGAGTGATGTCTGCTCACCTTTGCTCTTAGTAGACCGTGAAACACGTCGAAGCTGCTCTTTATGCATCCGGAATCCCAGGTGTCGTCCCCCACCGACAAGATGCACGGACAATCAAAGTTCCAATACCCAAGTACGCCCCTCGCTATCTCTATCTGAGGATTGTTATTGAAAGCATTCAGGCCGACAGTTGAAGCCAGGAAGGAGTTATTTGCCGCCGCCAAGCGGAAGGCAGAAGAAATCCGGGTCCAGGTTCGGAAACAACATACAACGAGCTTGAAGCGCGGAAAATACGAGAAGCACTCTGTTGAGTTGGAGGAGGTCTGTCTAGCATCTCATTCTCGGTGTTTCCGTATCTCATTCGCTCCTAGTTCCAAAAGTTGACGGATAAATACGTCAAAGAGGTCGACAAGATTCTCGCTGACCTCCAAAAGGCAACTGGTGCCAAATGATCCTGGCTTCGTTTTCTGTATATCGAAACAAGCGCCATCTCTGTTCTCTGGACTAAAATTTAATTTTTGAATGATAGGCTCATCATCGAGCTGATCATTTTAATCATCACTACTCCGCTATATATCAACGAAAATGCGATTTTTGGATTCTTCGCCTACCTGAGGTCAACTAATGAACCATTCAGAGATATCAATGACAAGCGCTGAATCAGCATCTCGCGGCTCTGACTTCCTCCAGTCGAACCCTGTAGGAGAGTTGACAAGCATGTCTACGTGTTGACAATAAGCAACGCCAGTGAGTTTCCTATGTAATATACATCGCAGATGGTCCCCATAGCCCTGTGGCAAGTACATCCGAAGAAAAAACAAACTCGACAGGAGGAAGCAAAGGGAATCTTTGGTAGAGAGCTGGTTGAAGGATCGGTGAAAGTCGTTCCATCTCAAAATTCTCCATTCCATGAAATAAAAAAAGGATAGTAAGATTGAAGAAATTTACAAAGCGTACAGGCAATTCATCTCCTCCATCTGCCTTGAAATTATTTCAGCGACCTGATCGCACGAGTTCAATCGCACGTCCAATATACCCTCCTGGCGTCGACGTCTCCATGCTTGGCGAAATAACTCCTATGATTCAAATTGTTGTCAAATTGAGTCAGGAATCTCGAGGAAATCCGGGGTGCGGCAATGGTTGACGAAGTGCCCATGATGCTCAGGCTTGTGATTATATATCTGCATGCCAATGGAATGCGCGAGCTTCGGAACCCTTGCGACGGCATGAATGCTTGAAAATCTTCGAGACATCGGAACGGAGATGAGTGGAAGAACTTGAAAGCGAACATGGACTTCGGACTGCAGCCGTCCAACAGCCGTCGTGGCGATGCAACCTTTAAATTGTTCCGTCGGAGGGCTTAGGATGCATAGACAAACAAGAGCACCGTTCCGTGATTTCAACTTTCTCCGACGTCGGGGCAAACGTCGGGTAGGCGGAGCGGTTCAACGCGGTTGCTTCTGACCATTTCTTACTCTCTCCAACTGCGGTTACAAACCTTTGGTTTTAGGATATCTCGTCAGCTCTTTTGGGTAAAGTCAAGTCTATGACCCACCATTAGTTGGTGTGTCTGAGGCAAGCTCGCTTGGAAACCAAGCGGTGGAGTTCCAGTCTTAGCGATAGTCACCCTCAAAAACAGGGATTGTTTTCGACCTTTTCTGGACTCTAATTCTTTGTTTGCTTCTTCCCATTGCTAAAGAACCTCTCCGCCTGTATGCTGTGTTTGGGGCTCGGTATGCTGACTAGTCCTTTCATTGGCCTAATCTGCGTACTTGCTTCACCCTAGTCTCCTGTAGGCACACTTCCTGCAAACCAAAATGAAATTTCGAATCTTACAGGATCCCGACAAGCAAGTAAGTACGCAACATCGATCCTAGCTGGTGACTCCGGATCAGTGGTTCATTGTCATTCCACCAATGAAACCCTTGTCGCTATGTAGTGGTTGGACCCGCTCCGAACGGGATGGGTTTGGCAAGCCTGGGGGTTCGGGCTACCAGGTCTACTGTCCAGATCTTGTCGACTGCGCACGCCAGATGTCGACGCGCCTACATCTGGCCTACATACTCTTGCGAGCAATCATTTCAAAAATTGCATTGGGGCGCATCTCGCCTAGTTTCATGCGGCGGCGGCGCGCCCCACACGGCCCACGCAGCCCCGCCGCTCCCGACCGCCTCGAGGGCTTACCTCCTACATTTGAAGCGCCGCTGCCCAACGGAGCCTCAACCTATACTCGTATTTGGGTGCTGATGCTGTAAGTGTTGCACACCATTATTAGGGAACCTCGTCTTGAGAGCTCCTTATACTAATGGCGGCGTACTCGGTTGACTCGGAGGCCGTAAAATTCTAGAAGATCTGAGCACAACTTTGGCTTCGCCGCCGGGGCGCGCGCAAAACTCTATCGCTGCAGGCTCTAAGGTTATTGATGACCATACTCTCGGTCGGGGCGGGGAGACTTGTTCTGACTGACTGACTGTCCACGGAGCCCGACACATTTTTCACAAATCTGAAATCACAACGCCACCGACTTTTCAATGACATCTACCGGGAGATTGGCAACTCCTACTTCCGTTTTAGGCCAACTTACCTTTTTATTTACAAGGCACGCCAATTAACAATCAACCCACTCTACGCTATCATGATGGCTCATGCTGATGTATTTTCATACTTATCGGATTGGCGTCCAAGGGGCTGGACGGGACAGTAAATCGCCTCACTTTCTTCACAATGAAGAGGTAAGTCGTAGCAGCGCTGAAGAGGCGAGACGTGCAGACAGACAAAGCGGATCAAGCGCTGCGAACTCTGCTGCCCTGCTCAAAAGCTCATTATCGGAGGAACAATACCATGACCTACATATGTTTTCCAGTCGACATCTGTACGACCAACTACTACCATCAAAACACCAACCCACGTCCACTCAAATTTCAAAATAAAAAAAGAAGGTGCGCTCATAGATCAGTCGACATACTACATACATCCTGTGGGAGCCTCCGACCACAGGCCACCACACCCGACATCCGGAGCGCCTTCCCGCGTATGTATAAAGCGGAAACCGAGCGCTGATAAGCACCAAATGCCGCACATACCCCGCACGGCCCACCGCAGTCCCCGTGGCCGTCTCTGTTCGGTGGGAACTTGGAAACCGTGCTCGGTATCCAGCGGCACCGCTTTCCCCCCTTCGTCCTTGCTACTCAATGACATTGATCGTGTTTTTGTCCTCGATATGGGTAGTGCGTCAATTTAGCAGTGGGTTGTGAGAGTGTGCTAGCTGCTGTAAGTACTTGGTATTGAGCTTGAGTTTTCAGCGGAGGGCGGCGTCCGTGGTGCGAAGACGGCGAGCGCCGCATTTTAATTGATGGAGATGAATTGGAAGACAACTAAGACGAGATTGGTGTGTTATGTTATAAGTAATACAATCAAAGGCGTATTCAACGGACACAATGGGTTCGTCTTCGATGTACTTATCTTCCTCTGATCCTACTTACGATAAATAACATAATTAACATAACAAAGGTGTGTTATACTTATTTCATACAATCAAAGGTGTATTCATATTCAATGTACACAACGGATTCTTCTTCTCTCCATCTTCCTCCTGATCAATCCTAGTTGTATTTTTATGATTATGATAGATAACAAACACTGAGGCATTGACACTTCCATGAATCAGAAGCACCAAAGATCACGAACATAAAACATAGCCGCGGCGGAGAGGCAATGCGGTGCACGCCGATATAACCCTCTCCCACTCCCAGTCCTGCTCTGCAGTCTTACTATCAGTATGTAGCCCATCATTCCCCTGCGAGCACCCTCCAGCCCTTTTGATATAATGAATGACGCCCAACATACTTATGTCGTCTCTATTCCCCGGCAGGCCCGGGAAATGCACGGGCGCGCGATGCGCCACTCCGTCAAAAGGCCCAAGAATAGCGCAGTGGAGCGGCCACCACCACCATCGCACAGCCGTGTGTGCCAGAAAGCGATACTTGTCTTTTTTTGTGTTTTGTTTTTGTTTTCCTCGCAAAGCGGCCGAGAGAATAAGGCAGAACAAGCAAGAGGGCTATCCGGATCAGGACCCCCAATCCAATCCGAACGTAAACTGTGGTTTTTGCCACAAAGCTATACTCATCATGATCAGGACCCAGATAATCCAATCAATCTGAACATAGACGTGGATATGTATGCAGTGGGTATCAGGTCCAGGAATAGAGCGGGTTCTGGGATGCTGATGTCGGTGGAGTTCCGAGTCATTCGATCGATGCATGATCTCTGAGCTCGTCCTTGAGATATGGTTGGTTATTATACGCACCGGTGTGGTGTGTGTGTGCCAGGAAATGATACTTGTTTTTTTTTTTGTTTTCTTTTTCTTCTTTCGTTTGCCAGGCAAGGCGGCCGAGAGAATAAGGAAGAACAAGCAAGAGGGCTATCCGGATCAGGACCCAGATAAATGCAATCCAATCCGAACGTAAACTGTGGTTTTTGCCACAAAGCTATGTATACGGACCAGGACTTGATAATCAATCCGAACATAGACATGGGTAGGTCTTAGAATAGAGAGGGTTCTAGGATGCTGATGTCGGTGGAATTCCGAGTCATTCGATCGATGATTATCTCTGAGCTCGCCACTTTTCTTTTATTAGTGCGACATGCACGAGCCAGAGCACGATCTCAGAGCAAGTCAGGAAAGAAGAAAGGAAGGAAGGAAGCTCAAGGAAGCTGACATATGGAAGATCCATCCCACCGGGCTTCCGTGGCGCACATATGTGACTTGAGCATGAAGGGCGTGGGGGCACAGACAGACAAGATTAGATCCACCCAGCCACCCACTGACCAGTGAGTGACTGCGCTGCCATTATGATCATTGCTTCCTTGTCCCAGGCCAAAAATGAATGACACCGCCTGCAAACGCTATCTCGAAGGACAGGTGCGATCTGGGGGCCCACCATCTGCGCGAATACGGTTGGGAGATGGAGATCCCGTGTGTGCGCTGGCAGGGAAGGCTAAGTGGCTATTTGCAGCGCAGGTGGATCTTCGAGTTACGGGTGGATGCAGGTGGATGCGCATGGCAGATAGGCATCCCTCTGTGGGCACCTCGAGATGTGGTGGGGGAACAGCGCCGCGCGCTGGCAAGCGAGCATAACCAGCCTGGGGCCGCACAGTGAGGACTCAGAGGATGTCAGTGGGATGATGCTGGATCTGGGATCGCGCGCGCGTGTATCAAAATTAGACATAGGTGGGAGCCTGACGTTAACCCTGGCTCGGAATAGGTGCTTTATGCCTGGGGACATGGATCTGGCGTAAGCTTCGCGATCGGACGCCGCGTGCTGTCAAAGGATGACTCTGTGCCAGTGCTGCCTTGTGAATGGCGGTACATAGTATCATTCGCGTGCCGCACCTATTAGGATCTGCTATTAGCCCTAGAAGCAGCTCCAAGTGCGTTGCTGTTCGAATACGAGACTAAAACCAGTTATCAGGATAATTTTGATCAGAGAACGAGTGCATACATATGTATATACCTTGGAAAACCGCTACGGACTCCAAAATAGCCCTGGCGCGACCACAGCGGGTGTCCTCGATAGCTCGTGGACTGTACCAGTGGTCGTATCGTACTAGGCGCTCGCGGCCTGCGGTGGGGAAGTGATCGCGGGGGCGCCAATTACGATGTGTAACTCCAAATGATTAGAATGATTTTCGCCCCCCAGCTTGCGCTGCTCTACTTCATATAGAGTGCGCAGGGCCGAGTCATGGGAGCTTATGTACGTAGTGCCAGGCTGGAGAGCAAGGGCGAGGGCGAGCGCCGCAGAGGATCAGGATATAGAGTTTGCAGTGGGATGACATATCTCCGCGCGAAGGGGGATGTCGGTGATGATGATGATTGCGCGTTGTGCGTGGTGTGGGGTCGTATGGCTTCGCGACTCTGGATGATGGATGGATGGTAGGATGGATGGATGGATGACGTCGTTTATCTGCAGTTGATCATCTTACGATTCGCGAGCGCGCGCAGATGCGCGTGTGCAAGAGGAGTCGTGCTGTCGCTGTCCCTGTTCTGAATCTGAATCTTAGACGTACAAAAATACCATGCGTGCAACATGTTGTACATATGTCAGGTTCAGATTTTTTTTGTGTGGCAAAGGGTGGACCTGCAATTCCGTGGGAGTCGGTGGACGTGACGCGCAGTGATGGTGTGGTGGCATCGCCAAGGGATGGATTCCGCCTGTCGGAGGAGCCATGGGTGGGTATGTAAGGAGGCTCGGAGGGCGGGGAGAAGGGCGTATGTAAGCCGAGAGGTGAAACGGGGATGATTTGCTGGATGCCGTGAGATGCCAGATGGATCTGGCTCAGAGATGCATGCCCATCGGAGCAACAGAGATTGATGGGGCCCACCCCGACAAGCTCGCGGTCGAGGACATCGGACCAGTCCACTATATAACTTCGCCTCGTGCTCAACTATCGCCATCTGCTCCGCACCAACTTCCAAAATACGACCAGCCTCCCACTAATTCCATCCACCATGGCCTCCCAAACCACCTGGCACTCCCTCCCCAACGAGATGAAGCTGGCCATCATCGACACCCTCGACGCAGACGACGTCAAGGCCCTCTCCAGCGTCGACCAGCGCACATACCAGGCGTGTGTACCCGCCCAATTCAAGGTGAATAGACTTCCCTGCGGCACCACCGCCTCTTTTCTGACAGAGCACTGCAGAAAGTCAGATTGAGCGACTTCGAGGCGCTCGAGGCGTTCCTCGAGAATGTTCCGCGTGCGTATTGCGGCTACATCGAGGAGCTCGAGGTCTGCACCGCACGCCGCGACCCCCGCTCCACCCCCGTCCTCCCCCGCTTCCGCGCCGATGCCGTCATCGCCATCCTCTCCGCGTCTCTCAGCCTCGCCAAACTCACCCTCCGCGTCTCCGGCTCGCTCGACAAAAGCGTCATCGCGCCCTTCCCCTTCCTCCACAACCTCAAAAGCCTCTCCATCGCCAACATCGGCGACGAAGCCCGGGCCCCCTTGTAAGTCCCCCCCTACCGTTTCCCGGTGCCCTCGGCATACTGACAGGGGTCTTTCAAATTCCAGGAGCGAGCGCCTCGTCGTGTCCATCGCCGCGTCCATCCGCAACCTCGAAGAGCTCTTCCTCGACCGCATCTCGCGCTCGCTTCTGCACGCCCCGGAGCTCTTAGGCGTCTTCCCCTGCGTCCCGCTCGCCGCCGACGACGCGGACATCCCCCCGCACCCCGCGCTCGGCGCGGACCTCGCGCTCCCGTCCCTCCTCCGCCTCCCGGCCCTGCGCACGCTCGCGCTGCGCGACACGCACCTCGGGCACGCGGCGTGGGCGACCGTCCCCGTGCTCTGCCGGCTGCAGGTGCTCGACATCGGCGCGTGCGCCGCGGAGGACGGGCGGTTCAACACGGCGTGCACGGAGCGCATCACCGCGGCCGTCGGCCGCACGCTCGACGAGTTCCGCCTCACCGCCGCGCTCGCCGCGTCCGCGCCCGACGACGACGACTCCCGCCTCACCGACGAGTTCCGCCTCACCGACGAGTTCCGCCTCACCGACGACAACACTGGGTCCACGGCGGGGGCGGGGGCGGGGCCGGCGGCGCTCCCGCGCCTGCGCGCGCTGCACATCACGCCGTTCTTCCCCGTGGAGAAGGTGGTGGGCACGATGGCGCGCCTCGCGGGGTCGCCCGTGGAGCGCGTGTCCGTGGCGTGCTTCCCGGAGGACGTCGTGGACGTGTGCGGCGCGCTCGAGGCGTTCCTCGCCGTGCGCGTCGCGCGCGGGCCCGCGTTCTACGACCGCCTGCGGGAGATCAACGTGCGCGTCACCACCGCAGGTGATGGGGAAGGGGAAGGGGGGGAAGGGGAGGGGAGGGGGCGAGTGAGGAGGAGAGGGAGGAGCGGCTGCAGGCGACGCGGAGGCTGCAGGCGTTCTGCCGCGACCTGAGCCTGAGCAGCGTCGTGGACAAGAGCGCGCCGGTGCCCAGCCGTCGCAGGGCGGAAACCCCGATCTCGTTCACCGATGCGCGGCGCTACCCCGTCAAGGGCCGCTCGATGACCCTCTGAGCCGAGCGCGCGGATGCGGCCTGTTCTTCTTCCTTTTTTTTGTTGTGTTTTTATTTGGGAACTTTTTGGACTGTGTGCATTTGGGCTGACATTGTTTTATAACGGGTTTTTATGACTTGACGACGTTAACTTATTATCCTCAGTAATCTCTAGCCCCCATATGTACTTTTAGTGTTGTATAATACTGCATACATTTTTTTATCATACCCTCTCTTCATCTTCTTGAAGCTTGACGTGTGAGGAAAGTTAAGCAGGTCGCACCGAGATGGATCCCTCATCGTTCTTGATTATCGCCATCCTGTCAAACATACCTTCATTTCCCTGAAGCGTGCTTGTGACCTCAAGCACATCTATCAATCTCATATTAGAGCCTGCTCGACGGGCTTTATGCCGCCTTTGATTGGGCCTCCATCTCGAGTAAGTACATAAAGCTACATAAATGACGCGCCGCCGCCCGCCGGTTCTGATAAGGAGCAAAGCACGCCTCCCTTTGCGAGACGCAAGCAAGTGTAACTTGAACGTGAACGCGTCAAGCTACCGCATCTGCACAGAACCTACAACGCTAAAACGCAATCCACACACACCCCTGATATCGCCCTGCTGATTTACAATTTTATTATTATTATACCCTCCCTTCATCTTCTTGACGTGTGAGCCTGGCGAATTGAGCTGGTTTTTGAAGGATTGTATTTGAGGCGAATGTACTTTTACTACATTCTCATCTTTCGAGAGTATCGCCACCTGTCAAACGTTGAACCAAGAGCCTTCATTTCCCTCACGCATGCGTGCAATCCCCAGCACATCAATCACTCTCGCATGGCATGGGCTACAGTATCATCCTTGATTGGGCTTCCATCTCGAGCAAGTACACAAATGACGCGCCGCCGCCCGCCGGTTCTGACACGGAGCGAAGACTCGGGCGTGGAGCCTCCGCGTCTGTGCCCAACCTTACAACAACGCTAAATGCAATCGAGGACATCGAAGAAAGAAAGGAACTTGAAATTCAAGCAGTGTCACCGGATACGGACGGCGGTTCCCACCAGGCACACCGCTTGGGGAGGGCAGCTGCGGGGCGCCGTGCGGGGCGCATCTGGCATCAGCGCGCGGTGCTGCCGTGCAAGTGCAAATTCTCTATTCTGAGTGTATGTGTGTAGTAAAAGACAAAGAACAAAACCATTCCGGAACACAAGTCCACCTCCAAGCCGATGAACCCTAAGCATGGGCAATCACACACGGCTACGAAACTTTATTTGACGTGCACACCAGAGGCGACTCGTTGCTCTGACCTGATAAAGGAGAAGGACTTGCCAATCCCCGGGGGCGGCTCCGCTGGAATCGAGTGGCGTCGTGACTCGGTGCAGTGTGCGATGCACTATGCGGGCAGGTAGAATATGCAATATGCCCCACTGACCGACAACACGGGACCTCACAAATCTAACTAAAATGTCAGCGTATTCAAGGCTTCTAGGACTGTGCGGTCTCCGAGTCGCCCGAGTACGCCACCACCTCGCAGGACAGGGTGTCTAAATTTAAATGCAGGGATGTAATACTTGCCACATCGCGCATCCGAGTATGTAGAGCAGCGCGCGCAGTTGCGAAGTTAAGCACGCGCGGCGCACGGAGTTGGGGTACGGGGTGTGGGCGGGACGCCGCCGCATGGAGCTAGTTGGTGAAGTCAAGATTAATTATCAGTGTTGAATGGACAGTAGTAGGATGTACACGCCCCATTGCAATACTTCAAATTGAAATGGTGTGGTTTACATTGGCAGAGATCGTATGCGCATCGGTATCCGAGTCCAGTGTGCGCAGTCGAGGAGGTGCTGGGCACTGTGTAGATGCATTGGCCCACAGTCCACCCCGTTCGGAGCGGGTGCAAGCAGGCTGTGTTTCCGGTCATTTTAGCACGCCACGCAAGCTGTGTTGTGTGCCGAAGCCACCAGTAAGGAATAATTTGTCGTATTCGGTTGGTTTGAATCCCATTAGATTTCGAATTGCGTTTTGAGGCGTTAAGTCGAGGAAGTATGCTATGAGAGGCTGATTAAGCAGGTAGAATCCGAAACATAGCGTTACAGGTAGAGAGAATTTAGCCATGGAAAGGAGAGAACGTCAAATATAATCCGAGAAGGTAGATCCCAGCCATTTTTGTGATAGTAGATCTCCAGATTCCATAGAAATCTCAGTCTGCATGTCTGGCTTCAGGCAGTCGGCGTCGAGTGGTGTCATAGATGTGTCCACACAATTAACGACAGATGCTTATTGGGGCTCTGGAGTGATTTCGCGTACATCTAGGAGCCGCGAATGCAGCTGCCAGCACCCAGGATTTGGAAGGCCAGCAGAGAGAGTAATGGTAGGAAGCAACCGCCCCGATGTTGAAATTCAAATCACGGAACTGGGCTCTTTGTTTGTCCGTGCGTCCTAAGCCCTCCGACGGAATAGCGCCCCGAGTCCGCGTCCAGTTCCCCACCAACTCAATCCACGTTCACTAACACTTTCCTCAACTCATCTCCGTTCCGGTGCCTCGAAGGTTTCAAACATTGGGCCGTTACACGGACTCCGAGCCTCGCGCATTCCATTGGCATGCAGATATAAAAGTAATCGCCAGCCTGAGCGTCGTCCGATATTCGTGGCCCATTCCCGCCTCCCGGATTCCCTCAAGATTCCTCACTACATTTTGAATAATAGGAGTCGCTTCCCCCAGTATGGAGGGAGAAAGGAGGGAGTCTACATCAGGGGGAAACGTCAGGCATACAATCGAATTACCACGATTAGATCGCTGAAATGTTTGCAAGGCGGATGGAGGATACAATTCGGCTATGCACTGGTATGTTTCCTCCTTTGCTGACTGACACGGTGGGTGATGTGGGTCTGAATTCACTCCTAATGGTGAGTAATATATCCGCTTTATATTTCTTTGTTGCTAATTTACATGTCATCGTGTAACTACAGGACCCTCAACCGGAGGCCGTGATGACGAATGAGGATTTCAATTCGATACTCGAGAAGCTAGGCAGAGTCTATCGTACAGAAAGTGATCACCCTTCGTGATCTACCCTATGTGATCTACACGAAGCCTAATTTATATGTCCTCTACGAGCTGGCTGAAAACGACGCGACACGCGGTAGATTGCTGCGCGGTGGAATTCACAACGCGCAAGGTCGCTCAAGGCCATCCACCTAATCCCGGTTCAAGCGCAATCTTGAGCAACCTACATAATGTGGTGATCTATGGGCGAACTTTGGTGCATACTGCCGTCCGAAGCGACTGAGGCCTCGGCTCCCTTCTTCGATGATACGGACGCTATCATATCTCTTGTCCCCAAACAGGTTGAGCTCCTGCAAAAGCGCGTCCCCCTACCTCTGCCTTTCACACCTCCGTTCAGCACGCCAACCCTCTAAGACGTCACCCGGGCATACGACATGATAGATTTGCACGCCCTTTGGACGGGCGTCTTGTAGTTCTCGTGGGGCTGCAGGCGCAGACAAATCTGCGATCATGTAGTCTATTGCGGAGCAATGTACTAGCGAGCGAATTGGTCTGGCCAGCTTTTTCTGTCTTCGAAGCGACTCTACTTGGAATACTGTAACCCCCACCCTCTAATTGATATGATCGTCTATCAGCTGGTGCAGAACATTCTGCAGGCTCAGGATGAAATTGTTGTCGAGATTATCCGCTAATCTTCGACAAATCCTTGGAATCTCAGCTCAAACGTCTTGTCGTGCAGCCTCTTCTTCGAATCAAGCAGCATTTATGGGGGCTTTCTGCAATCTTAATAGATGGACTTGATGAGTGTACTAAGCATGTTCATCAGAATTAATCAAGATACGTGACATTGCATCTCGTTTCGCGACAACCTCCGTCATATCCCATATTTCTCGTTTGCTGATCATCGAGAGCTTCGAATCGAGGCAACCTTTGTACGTAAATGAGATGTCGGATCTTGTTTTGTTAACACTTTCACTCGACAACTCAGACATTGAACAAAGCTGGGACGACATTCGGCGTTTTCTGACAGCGATATATCAAAACAAATCACTGGTCAAGAATACTGCTCCCCACAAATTGGCCTCCAGTGTCACGGATCGAGGAGATTGTCTCCGAGTCATCCGGTTCTGCAAGTTTGATAGACTCGGTACATTACTATACAAGGTGTGCTTTTATTCCATAACTCAACAGTGATGCCGAGGACCAGACGAGGAAGCACTCCCTCGGACCTTCTGGACCGCAAGAGTCAAATTCACCAGTAGGAAAGATAGCTTTGATTCTTCGCACTTTCTGAAGTGACGACTTTCTAACTGCTCGATATCATTGTAGAGGTAATTTGTTTTCTTTAGTTTATCTATGTCCTTCTACCTTCATGGTTGCTTGTCAAGGCAGCTTTGAATAATTTCTACATCATCAAGACTCGGATTACAGAGTCAAAAAGCGAAGAAAATTCAGCCCGGACTTGAAAACTGCCACATCGCCACCTTTTGAAACATAACTGGTTCTCCTCGCTCATCTCTGCTGTTATATATCTGTGTTTACTTAAATTTGATGTCAGCCTTTTCCTCCGACAGGCCGTGGCCTATTACCCATCTGGTATGTAAATGAGTAACTTGCATACCTGGATACTCAATTGAAACTGACATGTTGACGGCAATCGGCGCGCGGGGTACGGTGTGGGTGTCGTTTGGTCATCGATCAGCCATCCTCCGTCTTCACCGCCGCTTTAGTTGATCTCTCTCATTGCTCTCTCATAAAATCAATCACAAGTTTGAAGCATACATCACCCCACATCATTATTACTACTCAAAGCGTGAGATGTCAGGCATGGGGTAGCTATGCATCTACATACGTATCGTCCATTGACCTAGGCGAATAAGCGCCCTCCGCGGCATCGTGTCGCGAGTTGCCATCGTTGCGCGCTCAGCGCCATAACTTGAATACGCGCGTCGTGTGGTGACTAATTGCCTTATTTGGCAATAATAAGTATTATGCCACAAAATGATTCCATCACTCCAAGTTGGCATCTGATGAGCAGAATCGTCTGTTGCTGGGGGACAAAAGATTCGCCGCGCAGTCTAGATATCCTAGCCCCTCCTAACACATGCACACGGTCCCTCAAACCGGACTATGGACTAATTGGTGGGTCAACCGGTCGTCTTAAGCTTCGACTTCGACTTGACCTCTACGGCATTCACATCAGCACGCATTGATAAGTAATCATTGTAAAACTCGACAGCCCTCAGAAAGCTGTTTTGAGACGCTTTGTTTTAAGACACTTGGTACAAGACTAGTATTCAAAAGCTACATATAGCTGTTAAGTAAATCATATTCAATATGAGTAATTTTGTTATCATGTTGCAATCGACCACCCCACAGGCGGCCCTTGAGCGCTATTGCGTGCCTTTTTCGCAAATATGCACATTCTATCCCGCCGTACTCTTAAAATAGTTGCCGATATAGCGTTATGCGCAGCACGTAGACACAAATATGACCTGCCTTTCAAACTTCAAATTTTCATCGATTTATCATCAACATCGCATCTTCGCATGAATGCAACACAATTCCAGGGAAGATCTCACTAACCAGTCAGATATGCGCCATTAGTTATAATTACATTGGAAGTCAGTCAAACATGCTCAAAATTATGTGACCCAGGACGGAATGCCGAAGTCATTGCTGGTCAACGATGGTGAAGTCCGTATAGACCCGCGTTGGCAAGGTGAATAAATAACGTAGGATGTATCAGCTTTGTCGGCGCCAACACAGTGTTCTCACCAACATAGGATGTGAAATAAAGGGAGAGGAGATGGTGTGAGCATGCCTGTGGCATATGGATCACCAGGATCAATGCCACTGCCAGATGAATATTGGCTTGGCACATCTGCTAAAAATAAATAGATTGTGGCCAAATTGTGGCCGGGCAGAGTTCCGACTCGAAGAGAACAATGTCAATTATATGTACGGGGCTGAAAAACTGTTATGCGAACAACGTCACTTTCGGCCTGAAGCGAGATAGGTTTGTCGAGTAATAGAACTCGACAAGTTAGAAAGATCTCGCCAGTTTCCAATTGCGAAAGCGACCGTTGAGAAAATTGAGGATCTTCGAGCATCTGAGTAAGTAGCTTCCTTTCTGTACCTAATATGTACAGTGTATGGACACATAAAATATAGTCAAAAGTTTGCGACAACCTACCAGAATCTGACAAACGATTTCTGATAAATACAATCTGTTGTGAATATCATCGACGCACTGATCTTTTGGGTCAGAATTCAGTAACAGATTCATCAAGAATCTCTGTCCGCCAACAAAGCGCCCTTAAGTTTTAGACCGGGGAGGTACTCCAGCATGTTTTTATTCTGCATAATTGATAATCTTGAAAAGGACCAAAAAAGTACAGCTCGGACTGGGAGTTAGGCCGGATCCTGCTCTAGCGGGACTTTTGTAAATGTCTCCTGCGGTCAGTTTCTCTGCAGTCGGTTAGATAGGCATAGTTACCAAGTTGTACTACAGAAAAACTCCCTTCAAACAGAAACAAATTTGAAAAGAACACTGTTAAGAAGGTTTCAAGCAAGAGAAGGTCGATTAGATCTGTTTCACGCTCTTGGCCGAAGTACACTCCTCCAATGTTTCCCCGTCAATAACACAATGGGTTGACATAGACTCATTGGAGGTTACAGTCGATTGGTCTTTTAAGATCCCATCAAATTGGCCCAAATTAGGACGAAAGGGTCCTCAACCCTTGATCCCATCACGAGCCGTGCTTGCCGCCCGTGCCATTGACCTGCCGCATTCCCATGCATCCGACAATCCCGTTTAGGTACCAGATTTATTTGTCAGTATTCCCATAACCCGAGTCAGCAGAATATAACTTATCCCCCCACTGTATCTCTACTCTCACCATAACGTAAATATGACTGCTATGTATGCTGTGTACCGTACAAACTTTGGAGCGCACATGTAGCACATTTTTTGCGTGTAAAACTTCGCTCGTCCAATGTGACGCGCTTGCGTGCCGGACCGAGATGTTTGGCGCCCGCGCGTCACAAACGCGTCAACGGCATTAATCCGGGCGCTCTCGGCAAGCTTCATGTCTACGATTTTCTCGCCTCAAGAGGGCTGTTTGCCTCTAGTTTGGCAAGACCCTTCGAATTATATTCAAATATTGTACTCCATTGCGGCGGAGGGCCGAGCCATCAGCAGGACTTACGGGATGGCATCCTTTCGGACGCTGAAGGGTCGTTTGATGGGATCTTAAAAGACCAATCGTGTATAGACTCAGACTCATTGTGTGATAAGGGCTATTCATGTGGCATGTCAATTAATGGGGCTGTGCCGCTGGTAACTAAACTTACATCCGACTTCCGATTGATTGTGGTTTTCAATTGCCACACATGGTCGATGAAACCTTGGGCATTTCTGAAGCGCCAATTTCCAAAGGCGAGAATTTTTCGTGGAGTCCTCAAGAGTCAGTATATAAAGCATCTTAGAGCGACGAAGGTGTATTACTGCAACCCAGTGTGTTATTATTAACCCGGTCAACTCTGAGTCTCTGACAATCAGCTGGGTAGAGCCGACGTTAGATGACAGCTCCGAAGCGCTTAAATTCTAACGATCTTCGAGCAACCATGAGAAGATCAATCACCATACCAGCTTTTTCGGCTGTATGTAACAATTCGAAGCTCCTTTGCCCTGTACATACTTTAAAGCAAGGATACTTAGTCGAGTATTGCATCCACTGTGTCCAAATATAGATGCCTGATCTCCTTGGAGGTCCGTTGGTGTGATCTGAATCAAACTCTGATCATGGACAATTTTGATCCCAATTCTAGGTGCACGCCTCTATCTCTGGGAACTATCGCGACTTTATAAGCTCCCATGTCCGATGACATCCTCTATCCCGCTTTCTCTTCCCCTTCTAAATTTTGTTAACTGTCGCGACTCAAGCTGCGCCCAGTACAGCTGCGCCCAGTACCACGTATTAGCAGATATCAGAAAGCAATGCAGGCGCCAGTGATGAGCCTGTCGGCAGATGACAGCGACCCACTCTCGGTGCAGCCACCTCTCTTCGAAACTCTAGATGAAAGAACTGCGCGGTTATCCTTCGAACAGCGTGCAAAGGATATTTCAGATCGAATCGACGAAGAGATCGAGAGGGCGAGCGCTGCTGAGCGAAGAGGACCAAAACCCATCAAAATCCTTCTGCTGGGTGCGTTGACTTGATATTGCTTAACTCAACTCCGGGCTGACGTATTTCGTTGCATTGTGTAGGACAAAGTGAATCAGGTGAATTCGAATTCTTTCGCTACGGTTGTTGACCATTCACACCTCTTCCACGATATAGGAAAGTCAACGACACTGAAAAGTATGTGGCGCTTATGACTCTTATTAACATGGTATTGACCTCAATTCTCCCCCAAGACTTTCAATTAATGTACGACCAAAAGGTAGGTATCTATAGCAACTGCTGTCCGACCCACGTTTTCAACTTAGCACCAACTGATTGACACAGTCATTTCGCGCGGAACGCGGCTCATGGAGAGCTGTCATCCAGCTCAATGTCGTCCAATCCATTCGCATGATACTTGATGCCATGGACCGCGCTCAGAAGTATGATCATTCCGAGCAAACGTCTCCCCAAAGTGCAAAAAAAAATCTTGCCCATTTATCGTCTGAACTGTTGAACGTCAAGATGCGCCTGACACCCCTGCTCGAGGTCGAACGAACTCTGATACGACGCATCACCGGCGGCGGCTCTGAACTCATGCCCCAAACAAGAATTAATCCAACAGCCCCTTTCTCGAAGCCTGCGCTGAAAGAGATCGCTATAAATTCTACGATACCCTGGAAGAACGCTTTCAATCGCTTGAACAGGACGACGGATCAGAGGGCCAGCTTTGACAGCGCCGACGGAATTGACTGGGAAGACCGCGAAGATCCATGGCCCATTCTGAACGAATGCATGCAAGATATGATATATCTTTGGAATAACCCTTCAATCAAGCAACTGCTCGTGAGACAGAAAATCAAGGCAGACGATCTGAATGGATAGTATGTTTCTTAGTTATTTTATTAGCCTGGTCCTAGACTCACATACTTTCAGCTTTTTAGACTCTCTTGACCGAGTAGCAGGCGCTCATTATGTTCCAACAGATGGTGCGTCATTTTAATGAGTTTCGTATGTCAAAATGGTCTGAGTTCTTACCTCAGATGATATTCTGCGAGCACGGCTGAAGACGCTAGGTGCCTAAATTTATCCTGAATGTCTAATCATCAGTGCTAACCAATCTAGGCGTGAGCGAGCATCGCTTTAAGATCACTACGAGTAGGTAACAGTGAATCTATTGCTTAATCTAGGCTTATTCTGGTGTCTTTCTTCTAGGTGGCTTGGTGAGAGATTGGAAGGTCTATGATGTTGGGGGACACAGATCACAAGTTAGTGCCCTGTCAAAAGCCCCCATTGTGATCTCTGTACTAACGCCCTTTGACAGCGAGGTGAGAATGGGTATTGTGCTTCTGAAGAGAAGGTTCGCCTCATATATGGTTTTCTGAAACAGCGGCCTGGGCTCCTTTCTTCGATGATATGGATGCTATCATATTCTTGGCCCCAATCAGGTATGTTTGTAACGTTTCCCAATCGTCTAAAGATAGCGTACCAACTACAAAGCTTGTGGGTTCCCATAGTGGTTTTGATCAAGTCCTAGAAGAAGATCAGAGGGTCAACAGACTAGTTCGTGGCCTTTAATCTCCCCTGTCCCTTTTCGAAGAGCTAACACGAAAGTTACCACTCCCTAGGAAGATTCAATCAAACTGTGGACGATGATTGTCACTAACCAACTTCTCAAGAATACGAATATCATCCTATTCTTAAACAAGATCGACATCTTTCGCACAAAACTCTCCTCCGGAATTAAATTGAGGGACTTTGTCGTGTCATACGGGGACCGACCGAATGATGTGGACAACACTACAACTTGTACGCCGCATTCAATCCCAGGTCTATTTATTACTGAACTTTATTGACGTTTATGGTAGATTTGAGACGGAAGTTTGGTATGTCGCGAATAACCCCATACTCCTGGTAATTTTCATACGAACCTTGTTTTCAGCCGGTATCATGCAGGAAGCTTCCTCCTCGCCGCGGATTTTTTACTGCCACTTCACCACAGTGACGGTCAGTGCTCAGTTATATCTTCTGTACAACCTCTCATACTATTTCTAGGATACCAAATCTACCAAGTATATCATATCCAATCGTACGTTTTCTTCGTTCTTAACTGGATCAAGTACCCACGTTATTCAAAAATTGAATAGTCAAGGATATGCTTATGCGACAAAACCTCGTGAAAACAAATCTCATGACATGAATGCAGTCCCCAGTCAGTCCCACAATATCTGTCTTATACCCTATCACCACATAAGTATGTACTCGAGACGAGGATATGTATACATTGTATCTATCATGTATCGTATTAGATAATGTATTCAAAATGGTTGTATCGAAATATGAGCTATCGAGCGCTGATTCCCTGTTTCGAGGAAGCATGCATCAGAAGATACAACAGCGGATGCTCCCCAATGAGCTAGAGGACTTAATGAAGGGATCCGCTAGACGATTTGCGTTTCTACGTCGTTCATTGTATTCGCTTTCCCTGCTGTTGAATCGATTTGTGATCACAAAGGCTGCGAATCGGCTCCTATCATCTGGCCTAATTCAGGAGTTTCCATGGGAGGTACGTAGTTCTGCACCTTTTCGTGGTTCCACCACAATGCGGGCCGTCCACTGTGACCAAGCAGATTCCTCTCCCAGCGAATTTCCAACTGTCCCTTGAGCAAACCTTGACTCCCGGCGAGAGCGGGATTGCATAGAGCGCTTCCGACATTGCCAAGTGGTGATTTTGAAGATTTAGTGGGGGTGTCAGCAGGGGAGAGCTCCGTAGGGTCTTCAATTGGGGGGAGGTGTAGCAAGAGGAAAGGTATGGGAGATGATTGCGCGCGAAGAGTTGCAGCTTTCGTGAACGGTGACTCGGAAATGAGGAGCGCCACGACCGGGGTAGTCGATCGTTCCAGAGGAAACAATGGGATGGCCATCTCGTCTGAGGACATCGCCGAAAAACGAAACAGAACTCCTTCCAATTCGCGCACGTACTTTGGCCCCATCTTCTTTTTCTCGGCTTTGCATTGACCAATAATACGGATTCGACGTCGCGTGTCAGACAATGAAGGATCGTTCAAGGCGTTCGGTATATCGTATGGCAGCCACCACCAACCGAGAAGATCAATACCTCCATCCTCTTTACCCCCCACGCGTGTCAAAGACATAGACATTGTCTGCCCCAAAAGGTTTAACGACCGTTCTTCGAAAGCAGTCCCCCGCTCAACGGTAGTTGTTCTAAGAGATGACGACGCTTTTGACAGATACCGTCTTTTTGTTAGTGTTTCCACGATAAAACGGCCCGAAGACCAGTATTTTCTGGCTTGTAATAACGTTTTCATCAGGTCAAGGGTATATGTTGCGCATGTCGGATATATCGACTCGGCTCCTGTCCAGTGTCTTTTCTGACGACATTGGGTAACATAAGTCAGATAAAGAGCAGGTGGAAGCAAGAAGTAAACTGACGGTGAGACGAGAAGAAATTCAAGGGAGAGCCCAACTGACAAGAGTGAAGAGAAGGTTGCCGTCGCTTCGTAAATGAACTCGATTGAAAATCTTCACGTGGCCAAATAAAGATATCACGTGGCAAACGCGTCCCTTGAGGGGCCTTGACTCCAACTTGACTCCATTGACTCTAAGACTAGTACTCAACGTTACTCAACTAGTACTTGCTTCCTATCGCGTTGGTGCTAGTTTACTACCGCGTAATTTTTTCAACATAGTATATTAAATAGAGTTTCTGTCCGATATTTTCCTTCAAAAGCAATTCAAAAGTCTTAAGAATTACAATAAATTTGAATCAATTGCTGTGATCAAGTCAAGGATCAATAGCAGGTGAATCTATATTCAAGTCCTTCAATATGGTTTCCGTCGTTTCCCAAAGCTGGGAGGCCAAGTCGATGCTTTTCGCATTCTCGCTTAGTTTTCCAACGACTCCAACAGGCTCCAGATAAGTGTATCTGTACTTCTCGGGGAACTCTTCGATCAGCGGTGACGCAGCAGCGAAGCAAGATGTATACGATCCAGCTTCAGGGCGCATAAAAAATACTTCCATAACAATATTTGCAAGAATTGGCCATGGAAGTCGATCTGCGAATGTGTTAACCTCGCCGGGGTGAATTGGTATTGAGATTATGGGAATCTCCCATTCATCTAATCGTTTCTGCAGTTCTCGGGCAAAAAGAATGGCAGTAAGCTTGGTCATACCTGGTCATAATTATTAATGCACCAACCAGAGGATAAATAGAAGACTAACTATAACGCGCCCAATCTGGATAGAAATCCGATGCAAACTCCTGATTGAAATCTTGAATCTCTTCAAATTTGAGGTCAGGGTTCATTGCGTGTTTCTGAGTGTGGGCAATGGACCCTAACTAATTAGTTTGAATGTGAGTTTTCGTATATTCAGTACCATTCTAAAAGATAACTGACTGAAACAATCCGAACATCAGATTTGGGCTCTTTTGATGTCTTCATCAACAGAGGAAGTAACATTCGCGTGAAGACGAATGGGCTGAAATAACTTTTCGAGCGAAACATGCATTAGCATGTGGCTTCAAGAAAAGGAAGGCGGGCGGAGGTGAACCTACTTGGTGACCACCACGCTGCTAATACCTATCAAATATTACGAATCAGGTATAACAGTTATTCTGGGGATGGAATAATCAAATACGTACCATCTCTGGTTTCTTCGTATGCTCCCGTTAGCCTTATAAAAGCAGGTAAGGCTAATGCGATGACCTGCATCCTACAACGACTTACTGAGCTGCGTTATTGACTGCAATATATGAGTACATTATCTTCGAATTATTTATTCAGCGAACTCACTCAAAATATCCAGCCTCGATTCCCTTTGCAAAAAGTCTTCAGCAGCCATCTTGGCCCACCGTGGATCGGCGAGATCGACGTGCAGCCATATGACCTGACCAGGACCAAGTCCCTCTCGTTCAAGTTGAATAATCGCCTCCTTAGCCTTGGCTTCATTCCTCGCACCGAGGTAAACCTTGGCTCCTTTACGAGCGAGGAATTTGACTGTATGATATCCTATTCCAGTGCTGAATTTATGGGTTCAACGTTTTTGAATCAACATTGAAATCAACATCGTCGATCGCGGCGCTAGTGAACCGGCTACTGACTTTCCACCCGTGACAATTGCCACTTTTCCTGTTAGGTCTTTCAGGTCCTTCTGAGGATCAAAGCCTCCGGTTTTACGGGACATACAGCCACCCATTTTACAGCTTCGCCAATGGGTTTAGCGTCGGGGAGCGGTGGAGGAGAAAGAAAGGGGGGAAAGGCAGAGGCTGGGAAAGCGAAGACGAGCATCTTCAGTCTACTTATATTATGTGGCGTTTGACGAGCTCAAAACTGGCGCCTGGGTCCCACTGACCCCAGGTGCATAAATTTCTGTTGCTCTTAAAATAGCCATAAGGGCCTACTTACTCGCTCTTACCCTGCTCTTATAAACGGCCATACTCAATGATGAAAATTCAAACAGGGTGCAAACAGAAGGTATGTAAACAAGTCATGCAATGTAGGTATAGTTCGAAGCTTACACGGACCCTAGTACACGTACCCTATCGAAGGAGTACATGCCCAGGGCACCTTGCCAGCCTCTGGTTTTACTCGACGTAAACGGAATACAAACAAAATGTGTGTAAAACAGGTCATGCAAAAGCAAGGAAGATATAGTGCGAAGCTAACACGGATCTTAGACACGTTTCCTATCTAAGGATACAGTGCCCTGGACACCTTGCCAGCCTCACGATCAATGTTCAGGAATAAAGCTGCGAGGAGATATCGTAGTAGGTCAGCAGGAGATCATGGTCAAAGAATGAGATATCCAGACCAAACGGGGCGGGGCATCGGTGAAGCTGACACGGATCCCAGCACATGTATATCCTGTCAAAGGAATACGATGCACAGGACACCTTGCCAGCCTCACGACAGATACAAAAAGGTAAACCTGCAAGCAGATTTTGTAATATATCAGTAGAAAATCATGATCAAAGAATAAGCTATACAGACTAAACGGGACGGAGCACCCTGGAAAGCCTGGTCACTATTTTGCGAAAAGTGACCATAGGAAGTATGTTCGGAACCAATGGGAACACGTTGACCCCAAACTTGAAATGGACCTGAGCCAAGAGAGGATATCCATCAGCGAGCGCTAAGTCGACGTCTTCCCAATGCGATTGGCGAGAAGGTGTGTGATGAGTGGCGAAAAGCTGCCCCGGACAATAAAATGCTATATGGTCAAGTTGGCTCGGTTTGGATAGGCTTCGAAGGATGCGCGCCGAACGCTGCGCAAACAATGTCTGGTCATGATTATAGGAATTGTTCCTGAATTCAATGGATGATAGGTGTTCGAAGCCAGAAAGATCGACGGGTTCTAATACAGTAGCGGGACTGATCTTTCCTGCTAATAGACCCTTCACGTTAGAAGGTCGAAAATAGATTGGACGAAGGGGAGAAAAAAGTTAATGCGTACCTGACTTTATTTCAAGCTCGATGACGAGATGCTTGAGCATGGGCAATGACATTTCCGACAATTTTTGGAAAGAATCCATCCATGACTCGCCTGGGAGCTCCCTCAGGCCGAGCCACTGTAGTTTATCGAGTGCGAATACAGGCGGATTAATGGTACAGCAGTTCATAAGCGACTGGAAGCATTCCTCCCCAGCTCCCACCATGACCGCGGATAAGGAAGGGGGAGTGGGCGGACAATGTGGCCGAGCTACAATCGGTGCCAAGCTTCCGTCGCCTCCCAGAATAATCATTCGCAGAGATGGACAATTCGCGAGAAGGAGCGTATCGAAGTTTTGGATATCTTGGAGGACAAATTCCTGGATTCGATTTCCAACAATCATCTCCGCAACACCTGCCCGCAGGTCTTCGGAAACGTCGCATTGCCAATCGAGGTATCCATATCCATATACCTTGATGGAGAGACATTTGAGTTGGGTGAACTTTGGAAGGATGTCACGAAGATTGCCCGGGCCGCCGATCTGTGAAGCAGAGCGCGTAGCAATCAAGAGCTCCTTGATGTATTCCGCTAGATGAGAAGATTTCTCAAACAAAACCTTCAGCTTCTGTTCGTGCCATGGATAGAGGATAAATTTCTCGAACAAGTGCTGTTGAGCCCGTCGAACAAATGCGTGGGAAACGTAGGTGCACGTAATGAGCGTTTCACGCTGGCCTTTGAAAGAGTCGATAATCCGATCTATAAGCTCCTGCGGGAGTGTACGAACTCGCGAGCGACGTGGGGGTGCCAAAGACAGAATTTGGGAGTGTTTTACAACCCTGGGATGAGATGTAGAAGCCCCGCTCCGCAATCTTCGGCGGCTCACCAGCATAGTGGACGTCTTTCGAAAGACAATAAGAAAGATGGCAAGAAAGGGAAGAATGCTGTGCGTGTAAGCCTCATGACTTACTCTTATAGTTCTTCTCAAGGCGTGAGGTTGATTGGCGCCCGTCAACGCGTCAACAATTCTCACGCTTCCCCGTACTCGCTTCATGCACGCCGCTGCTTAGATCATTGTGCAGGATTCCTTTTATTAGATTGTCTGCAAGCTGAAAGAGCGAGTAAGAGTTAAATTTATGGTTAAGAGGTCACGATGGCAATAAGTACACCAGCGCTAAGTATAAGCATAATTCGATTTAGGACGCGCACTGGCGATACCGGCAATCCAACTGAGTTGAAAGGTCTTTGAACCGGTTTTCGGGCGCTAAACTTGCGCCATGTGTCCATAAAGATTGCATAAATATCCGATGTCCGTGCCGGTCCCGATTATGACGAAGGCGCCGATGACAGTGGCGATTCGGGTATGAGTAGTGGAGAACGATGGGTATACATACAAATGCAGAGGCTGATGTATGTTCGATTAATACGATAAGGAACTCGAGACAGTCTGCCCTTCAAGCTATTGCACAAGTTGCAAGCATATTCTAGAATGCTGTTCGGCGTAAGCTTCTCCTGTGGGTCGCTATTCATATGCTCACCATGGGCGTCTGAAATATCGATCATCTTATCGGAACATGAGGCAATGGAAGCAAGGGTTCGATCAGAATTGAAAAGTTCCACAGTACAAATGCGTTCCAACTGCAAGGATTGATATTTTGAAAGGCGATTGTGTAAAATGTAATTATCATAGTCTTGGGAGGTGGAAGAAGTACAGGATGATCATGAAATGGAAGATGCGCTCACCTCAACGTTCAATATTCAGGCCTGAAGGCCCCTAGAACATTCAGGCTTTTAACTTCAAGCTCCAGAAGCACTACACGTTTGCACCCTGCACCCCACATCGTGGCAAACCATGGAGGGTAGAGTCGTGTTTTCTCAGCTCAAAGGATGTTAATACAGTGCCGATCAGTTGGCCAGGTGGCATGAGGCGACAGTAACGTTGTTGTGATTTAGCGCCCAGAAATGTCGGTGTAATGAACCTCAAGGAATACGTGCGTATGCAGCGGTGCTCATTACTCAGCCTATCAGAATGAAAGAACCAAATTAGAAAGATTTGTGGATGATACCAAGAAGAATCAGAAAGAGATTTTCAGCAAAAAATTGTCGTCCTGACACACGATGGTGCTCAGTCCGGATTGAAGACATATAAACATCCTTCGAAGTTTGTTCTACCTTGACAATGAAGAGCTGCTTACCTCAATCCTAGACCCTGGAGAAGATTAAGTCAGGTTCATGTCCGTGCTTCGTGTTTTCAAGCGGTATGAAAGTGTTCAAGGAAACCTTGGGAGGTCGTGGTCGTGGCGTCAACGGCCAGAAGAGAGCCACGTAACATATCGCTGTCCTTCCACTGGCAGTGTGGGTAATCGTTGATGTTTCCAATTGTTTGTGTGTGAGAGAGGCCGGTGAGGCCGTTGACATGTGCGCATTAACTGCCCTTGAACACTACCATATGTCGCGCACGAAAATATTACCTCCATGGACCACCATAGTTCCATAGAATTAATTCGATATAAATGTAGTTTTACATAACGAGAGGGGCGGAAATGAGTGTGGTATTAAGACAAGGTTTCTCCTTTTCTTCCATAACAGCCTCAGACCCTCTGAGAGAACCGTCTTCGGCGTCAGAACTACCCACGAAGCCGGCGCTTTCCTGCCTAACTTCACTCACCCTGCCTATCGATATCCATAGAACTGACATCGCGTGGCCGCTCCTCAAGGCTTTCTGACGCCCGTAGCGTAGCTTCTTCCTTTTCATTGCAGCCAACTTCCTCACCCTCGTGGTCGTCCAGACCTTCTTGGACACTCAACAGCGTTTCAAGCTCCTTGACGCGCGCTTCCCATCCCTCAACTTCCCTAAGCTTCTCTTCGAGGACGCCGATCTCTCGGTTCAAGCTCATCCTTTCTTCCGGTGTGCCGATGCGCGAAAGCGTCCACTTTCCGGGAGAAGATCCCGAGGGTCCATGGAGGGTCAGGAGTTGATTGTGATATTTCATCAAGAAAGGGCTATAAGAATCGTACGACTGTAAGCACATATTCGTTCCCCTTTACGGGGAAACATACCGAAGAGAAATGGTGATAAGTGTGATATCGAGAGCTTTGGCTGCCTCGTACATACGTCCTTCCACGTCGCCAGAGACAGCACTAGTGCATTCTAATCAAGCGCAACGCAAACAAACCAAGAAGATAAGCCATCTGAATGGAAGAGGGAACACCAAAACCCGAAAGAACGCACCGTCTAAGACCGCAAACTTAGGTCTCCACCAAAGCACACGGGCAATCGCCATCCGCTGCTTCTCCCCTCCACTAAGCACATCCCTCCATTCCTTCCTTACATGCAGTCCACCCTCCCTCCCGACCAGATACCCAAGATGCACCTTCTCCAAAATCTCGTGGATCTCCTCAATTGCCGCCCCCGACGGCTCCCTTGCCGGGGAGTACGACGCCTCCGCGCCGCTCAGACTCAGCATCGACGACGAGCGCTTCAAGAACGCGGGCACGCTCAGGGAGCGAGTCGGGGCGGCCTTGGCCGCCGCCGTCATGCGCACGAAGGAGGCATACGAGCACGGGTATATGATCTGCTCGAGCAGACTCCCCGTGACCATGTACGCGCGCTGCGGCACGACGTAGAGCGTGGGGCGCGGGCGGGCATGCCTATCCCCGCCCGCCTGCCGGAGCAGAACGTCGGCCTCCGTCTCGTCGCGCGGCATCTTCACCAGTCCCTCTCCCTCGCCATCACCATTGCCGCTGTGCACCGGATCCCACAGCCCCGCAAGCACGCGCGCAACGGCGGTCTTGCCGACGCCGTTGCTGCCCGTGATCATGAGATGCTGGCCGCGGCGAATGGTCAGGCTCAGGTCTTTCACCAGCGGAGGGTCGTCGCGGCCGTTGTTGTTGGCTACCGCGGTCTCCGAGTCTCCGGCGGTCTCTTTGACCTTCACAAGGCGCGGAATGCGCACGTCGACCCCATTCAGACTGACAGCGTCGCCTTGTTCCAGAAGGAGTGGGGAGTGACCAGGCGGCATGTTCAGCAGGGTTGAGATCAAAGTGTACAGCCGCGTGGTCAAACCAGCGAGTTCGAGGAGATCCTTGTATGCGTACATCAAGCGTCCTCCGGCATCGGCTAGGGAGAGGAGAAGGCGCCTGTTGGAAATATACGCTATTGTGGATTGGTGAGCATCATAGTTTTCTTCCCTCAACATAGGCAGTGCCAAGCTTACTTTCCGTTCTTCCAGCGACGATGTTGTCCTCTCTTTTGGAGGCAGATCCCCCTTCCATGCCTAGAGATCGTTTCGTACGCGTATAAAGAATGGGGATAGCGATGAGACCATAGCCAGCAGCCGACCAGAGATACTTAATAACATAGTCTTCTGTCCACTCATAAGCAATGCGGATCTGCCTCAACATCAGCGAGTGCAATCTAATCAAAAATAAAATGACGTACCTTATAAATGTAATTCACATGTTTGATGAGCTTTAAGTACGCATTGGTCAGGATGTCCCTCTCCCGCGCGCCTCCGTCGTAGAAAGCCACTTCTTCAGCTTCGCGCCCGACTCTGCCCATACCCGCACGGTATTCGCCCTCCAGACGAGCTTCAACGGCTGCTAAACGACCAAAGGCTGGTGTGACAGCCCTGAGTATCGCCACAGTGCCATAATAGTTGAGGCAGAGCATGATGGTGCCGCGCACACCGAGGGAACGCGAGAGCTGCGAGGTAAAGAGCAGAAGATCGAGAGATGGTTTGAGTATGTTGCCGCTATGACTTAATTCAGGGTCGTCAGGTAATAACTGAAGGATACGACATACTAAAGCCCACTCATGGCTTGCGACCATGCATCCACATCAGCGGTGAGGTATTGATCAACACCCTCGAGGTAGCTCGGCGCATGGTAGTATCGCAGGTCTGGATGAGAGGAGAGGTAAAGGTCATGGAGATAGCGTGTCAGTCTTGTTCGAAGGCGAAGTGAAAGAAGGGATTGCATATGTCGGATCTATGAAGTTGAACATCTGAGTGCGTATAAATTTATGGCGACAACTAACCATGGAATTGGTAAACGTGCTGGGAATCGCCAACAAAAACCAAAGACCCAAACCTCTCAAGAAACCCCTTCCATCTGCTTTGACGAGATCCCTCACTATTCTCCCGTCGAGCCTTGCCACGAGAATACTTAACACTGTCCGTAACACGAGAAAGCTGGAATGAAGGACGATAATTCCAGCCTCCTGTGAATACCACGACGGGATGGCAATGCGAAACAGTATAGCCTTGAGTTGGGCAATGAATGTGCGGTCAATATTGGGTTTCTGGACAGCTTGTGGTGGGGGTATTGGGAAATGCAACTTGTCTTCGACGAAATGTGATTTCGGCGTTGGGTGTATAGGAACCTGTAGAATATAAGTCCAGGTCATCAAACAGCAAAAGGGCCATATCATACGTACCTTGACCACTCTTTCGCGATATGGCACCAATAGAGTATGCGAACCATCCTCCTCGTCGACGTACATCTGCTGCAGCACCTTTTCAAGCTCATCCTTAGTTAGTTTTGTCTTGCTTTTGAATGCAAGTAATTCTTGCGCTCTCCGCCGGAGTAACTGTATCGCATCCTTAGATAGAGTTATTGTACGCGATCGAAGAAGGATAAGGACAAGAAATGCCAGGACCACAGGCTGCTGCGTAAGTTGTGGTGGAAGAGGAAGAGGTCGTGAAGGGATTCGAATGCGTCTTGAGGATATGGCCATCTTGCAGGACTACGTGTTGTATCGACGTCGTGATGCAGTCGATATCCAGATAGAAGGTAAGTGTCGAAGTATATACGGCGCTTCCGGAGGTTGAGATGATAACAGGCTCGGCTTGTGTCTAGGATTCGGATGGGAATTAGAGTCAGATCGCCAACGGCTGTTTGGCTTCGTACAAGCACCCCCAGTCCAGTAGCCAGCGATGTCACTAGAGCTGAGAGAAGAACAGACGAACAGTGCAAGTGCTGTCAGCATTACTTTCAATCCCTATGCTTCGGAGTGCAAGGCAAGACATGTGAAATCAATAACTGCCTCGTGATCAAACCTTCTAAAAGAGGAATATCTCCGGTGGAAATTTAGAATACATACAAGTACAGGAATCATGTAAGTAGGTCCGCTGCAGCTCAAACTCTCCTCTAATTTCCATGCATGTACATGTATAAAAACCTTTAAATATGTTGAATAAAAGTAGTCCATTTAATCGTTTGTAGGGCCGCAGGAGGTAGTGAACGGAGAGATGTGAGGGAAAGCGTGAGGAGTATGATACGGGAATTGATGCATAAACATACAAATTGAAGTCCTCTTCAGTAAGGTTCAATTACCTATTTGTTACCCGTCAAAAAATAGAGAGAGAAAGGTTGATTCTTCAACTTGTCCAGCCTGAGTCGGGCGACAAGCCGCGACATACTTAATGCACGATACTGTATGTCTTGTAAATGCAATCTTTGAAAAAGCGCAAATATATTTGAGAACTTGGTTGGGTCCTGGGATCAACCTGGGATACATAGCAGTTGAATATCAGCTGAATATCTTAGATATCGGGTGATAATAATAGGGTATCTCTTGTATTCGGGCCCATTTGTCCGTCATTATATTACATGCAAAAAAATCCCTCCATCGAGCTTGATCATCCATTAATGTCTATGGGGGTATACTACTTCGGTAACTTTGCCTGCCTCTCTTTAGGAGGTGGTCGATCCCTCCGAAGATTTTAGAGTCTGATTACAGATACAGTAGCGGCCTGCCTTCGTACCCTTGGGATATCCAAAGCTGTTTATGCAAAATAATCAGGGATCGCGACTCTGCATGAGACAGCATATTTTTAGTGCTCACCAAAAGGCCTCGGAATCGTGCGGTCCTGATCCCGCAGCATCCGCCATTTCTTGAGAAACACAACGAAACATATAATCAGAACGAGGAACGCAATGCCACCCAATGCTCCTCCGATAGTAGATGCTAAAAAGCCAGCGGATTTTCCTTGTGGAATAGATGAGGTCTCTACAGCGCTCTGCAAGACCGTGACGGACTGGGTTACAGTGGTCGTGGTAGGGGAATATGACAGAGTAACCGTACCGGATGCGGTCAAAGTGGTCATGGCTAACGGAAGATCCTCTACATGACTTCGTTCCGCAAGGACGTTTGATGTCGAGAGGGGGATGAAGTCCACAACGTAAGTCGCACCTCCGGCGCCTCCAAGGTTGTTGATGAAGGTATGTAATGAAGGAGAGAGCAAGAATGTTTGGAATAACAGCTGTTGCTGTAAGCTATGCGGAAGCGCTAGATACACATAAGCTGTAGGCGCTCCTCGATCGATGTTAAAAGATGCGCGTGCGGGCCCCTGTCCTGGCCGACTTCTGGGAATTGTATCACATACGGAAATATAGGTACCTGAAGCAGAAATGTACGGAAAAGGTTTCGGTTATACCATCTTGTCAGATTAGAAAGGAATGTATGACTTTCATAGGAGTACTCACTCGTAAATGTGATAAACACAGTCGCTCCAGCTGCCTCCATTAAAGTTGAGGTCCTCTCCTTTTGGTCTCCTTCGACCCAAGCCAGAGTCCACCACGATTCGGGATAGAAATAAATTCTCAGGCAGCTATCATCTAGTGGCAGGATGCTCATGGCTGGTCACGGCTCGATGAAAGATGGCCAGAGGGTTGGCGAAAAAATGGTAATTTTCAAGGGTGACTCACAAGCTCACTGAGCCTCAATTTTGGCACTACCAGAACGCCTTTCCAATTACCTCCACGTCGGGATATATCAGTGGAATGGATGGCGTGCCCGGCCCATCACCGCGACGAAAGAGTTGCCCAAGCACATGTGTCCAAGCATGAGTTCGGGGAGCTGTCAAGCTATCAAGAGATCAGAGACAGAATTAGAGGTCGTTGGGCTGGAAGTGTCCGACAAGATCTTACCGAAAATCTACCACCCGTACGCCAAAGTCCTCGAATGCCACGGAATTCGAAAAGGATTGACACAAACCACTAATCCATTCGATAGATGCCATCCTGGAGCAGTCAAACTTCCAATATCATCACCAGTACCTATATCAGAGAGTGAACAACTGCCTGATCTTCCAGGTTACACGATCTTCTTCGCTATAAATGCATCCGTCCTTCCTTCTGTGATCTATGGCAGTGACTATAGTTCAAGAATCAACAGTAAACGCGGTCTATCATTACCACCGTTAACGCAAAACGCGCATAAGATATCCTCTATAGAAGATCTACCCAAGATAGTTCTTCAGCCCATCATAAATCAAGAAAATCATCGCGCTGCTCGGTATACTCCTAGCCACCGTGATCCCACAGCCAGCATAGAGACCCCTGATCCCTTGTGCCCTGTACAGAGCCATGAACGTGCCCCCGAACGTGGCCTTGGGCTGAGCCGCCGCGCCCCCCGCCGTCGGCCGCAGCTCTTCAGCAGTTTGCATCGTGCTCTTCACCGTGTCCGCAGGGAACAGCGCCAAGTTGAACGAGGCACCCGCGATGGCACCGGACAGCGCCGACTCCCAGGGCTGCAGTTCTGCGGCACTGGCGGTGGCCAGCGGCGCGTCTGAACCGTGTTCGTTGCGTAGGCGGCGGGCGACGAGAAGCGAGGCGACGTATTCCTTGGTGGAGAACCATGCTGCGGTGCCGCCTGTTTCGCGGATGAGGGTCCCTGTTTGGCCGAGCCAGAGCCCGCGTACGCCGTTGGTGCGGATGACCGACATCAGCACGGAAATAGGGCCTGGGAGGGCGCGAGCGGTGGATCCGGCTGCTTGCGGAGCGAGCATTTGGACTTGCATTTTGCATTTGACGAGTTCGATGGGTGTCCTATCATCAAGAGAATTGGCTGGGATTTTTCACAACGTATGGCCAACAACGTACAATATAAAGCTGGTGATGCAACCCGCACCGGCCGCCGCGACCGCCAGGTTATGAAGTGGGAGTTTCTCCTCCGCTGTGCGGTGAGTCACGAGGCGGATGATATTTTGGAATTCGCCATATGCCAGAAATAGTGAAGCATTCTCGGCCATGGCACCTGCAATGGGTGCGGGAAGGCCCTATGCATGGATGAGGGCAGGTGAGAACTACGTAGGTGGCAGGCAGTAAGTTGAAACGCACGCGATAGAGCCCTCGTACACCCTCCTTCTTCCATGTCTGAACCAGGCAGTCGATAGGGCCCTTGAATCGCGCCGTCTCATCAAGTACTTGCGACTGTAGCCGGACCTTGGTCAAGTCAAAAGGATGTTCGAACACCTTGGACACCATGCCTGCAACCTTCATATCCATTGTAAGAGACAAACGCCAGAAAATTAGGAAGGCGGAGAGGATGCGTACACTTCCATATGTGATTTCTCGGATAGACCTGAGGACTATGGAATCTGGGCTATTTGAATAGCTTTCTTGCAGCAGCGCATCGGGGGGAGTCTCCATGCGTTGGAGAAGTAGATGAAGTCGAGAAATAAGACCAGCTCTAGGGTATGTATCGTCCTGGTTTCTTTAAAGTTGTATGGCCGCGGTCGTGTTCTTCCTAGTACATAATAACGATAGCTGGGATACTTATAAGAAAACGAGGTGATGCACAGCCGAATCAAATGAAGAGGCAATGGACGTCAAGGAGTGGGTTATGTGGGTTGATATAGCCACAAGTGGAGGAATAGGCGCTGAGAACACACCCTTTCCTTCAATGTCGGAGTCGGCAAGCCTGACTCCTGAGGATGGAGCTGGATAAAGGTTGGCCGTGACAAGTACCGGATCTCATAATTTTCATGTGATAGGATCTTATCTGATAACAAGTTAAGGTAGGGCTCGGCACTGGCCAGAATCCGACATGCTGCAAGCAGAGGAAAATTAAGAAAGAAAAAAACAAAAGCCGAAGGCAAAAGAAAATAAGTGTCGACTGCTGGCGCCAAACTGGCGCGCGAATGAGACTATGTAGACATCCATAAGAATTTAAGAAAAAGCGCCCATTGATCGTGAACTAAAACTTAGTAGCGATGCAGAAGTTAAAACTACTAGTGCCTTAGCCAAAATAAATAAATTGGCAGTCAGATAGATTCGTCTTCGCGCGAAGCATGCAAAAGTCATTGGTTGAGTTGGTCTTCTGGGCTACCTACCTGTTGGTAGGTTTGGCGGCCATATACTTATCCCACTTTCGCCGGAAACTAATCACATCTCCGACACTAAGTAGGTCTTGACAGGTTATTTTAGTTAGGGCCTTAAGGCTTGTTTCATTTTCCAAAAGTTGGAGTGGCTGAGTGAATTGTCGTTCATTATAGATCAAGGCTCATATTAAGAGTTCAATATGGCAAGAAAAATGCGACACTGGGAGCTGTGCCGCTGGAACGTAGGAACGTAGGACATTGACAATTTTCATATATTATACTTGGAGTACATACATAGCACCTGAAAATAAGATGAGTATCAAATAATACCAGCACATTGACAAGAACGACTGACCACAAGGATATGAAAAAAGTAACAAGAAACGAAAAAACATACGCCCAACAACAAAAAAAGCACAACAAATGGCTCTCAAGAACCGCCCAAGAAGAAACATGAATCACCAATTCCACTCATCGTCATCCGCCTCCTTTGTATCTGCTCCAGCCGTCTTCGAGACCTGTTGAACACGCGATACCGAATCCGGTACCATCACAGAGGTGCTCATCATCCTCGCCGCCAACGGCAAGCGCATAGCCTTGTTATCATCCTGCCCGCTTTCTCTAAAGTCGTCCGAATCGTCGATGAGCGATACGCCTCGTTGGGCTGGATGTTGGGCTAGTGTGCTGGAGGCGTTGGGTGAAACGGAGGTTTTTGATGACCGCGTGGCAGGCGTGTTAGTGTGTGAGGCGTTGGAGGACAGTGATGAATACGATGAAGGGGTGGTAGGAGTGGGATATGACGAATTCGAGAACGAAGCGGCAGAGTCGGGAGTCGAATTTGGTGAGATCAAGGAAGACACGAAGGTTTGTTGGATGTCTGAAAGGAGGACAGAGGCGCGTTTTTGGTTCTTCGTGAATCTGGTTTGGATAATTTCATTGTCAGCACAAAACGGATAGCAGAATTTACAATACAGAAAAAGAAAAGCAAATAATGGAACATAATGACAGGTATGTCGTATACATTCTCGCGTCAATCTGGACCGTATGTCCGACCCGATAAAATTACACCGCCCATAAAAATGTCAAGCCAAAGAAAATGCCACTCACGCAGGACTGCCTTTGATCTCTCCCCACTTCTTCCCCACGCTGCCTACCCACGAGTTCATCTGCTGCGTGGCCGGCGTCGACACACCCATGCCCATCGCCGCTAGACCAGGAATGGCAGGCATCGGCGATAGTGACCCCTTCGCAGCTGCGCTGGCTGCAACATCCTCCAGTCCATGGTCTCTACCCAGCGTAGAATCCATCATAGTGCTAGGCGCGTATGCAGACGCCGATGTCGATGTCGACGGTGCCTTTTTCGACGTCGGCGTTCTTGGATTCGAACTCGCGAAATGGTCGTTCATCTGCACCTCGCTCACAGGGTCGTCGTCCCACGCATCATCCCAATCAAAGTTGTCATTAGAGCTATTGTCCGTCTCCTGCTGTGACTCTGATAATAGGATGCTGCCACCACCACTGCTTGCGTTGGCGTTGCTGGACAACGACAATGACGACGACGACGAGTCGTTGACCCTGAGCTTCCTCCGCTCGAAGTGCGGATTCGGGCTCATCATCGGCGTCGCGCCTGTATCCTGGACCATGAGGTGCTCAGTAAGCGTCGCGCTCCGCCGCCGTGTCGAAGCGACTGCGCTCGACCCATCCGTGAATTCTCCGAACTCGCTCTCCGCATCCGCATCGGAAGTCGAGTTCTTCGTCGTGCCGTCCGTCATAGACGAAGACGAAGCCGCGGACGTTGCTGAGGATGCCGTTGACGTGCTAAGGAACGACGACGACGTCGTGTTCGAGGCCGCAGACATCATTGTGGACGAAGAGGACTGCGACTCCGTCTGGTTGTGCCCGCTGTCTTTTGTTCTCCGCTGCGAGACCGCGCCCAGACGCAGAGGTAGTGGTACATTGGTGTGAGTACTGACACTGGCAATATATTGGGCAGCACTGTCCCGGTCCAGCGGGGCGTTGACCTGCGCGATGGACCCTAGGCCAGCAGCGATGAATCTGCTCATGCCTTGTACAGACTCCTTGATGCCTTCCAGGACGACGGTGGCATTGGCATTGCTGTTAGTAGAATTAAGGGTCGGGAAATAGCCTGCTGAGCTATTGACAGGAGAGATGGACATGGATTCAGGAGGACAAGGGGAAGGGGCTGAAGGTGACGTTGAAAAGGCGGACGAAGAGGCGGTGTTTGGAGAAAGGGCTTTCTCGAAGCCCCTGTTGACAATCTTTTCCCATTTGCGTTTTACTGGGAAAAAAGGAGAGCCATGTTAGACGCGTCGCTGGGATGGAAATCAAAAAGATAAACGAAGACGTACATTGTACGAGCTCTGCTTCATGAACCGCAAGTTGTGATCGCAGCTCCAAGCACTTGGACTCCTTCTGGGCTATGAAATGTAATAAATCGGCATGCCTTGTAAGAGATAAAGCTTCAATTCATATTCGCAAGTAAGAATATCCGTCAGACTCACTTTTCATTCAGCGTCAGGGGCGGCCTTTCTTTCAAATGCGCCATTGCATTCGCGATATTCGATTCCGAGTGGGTCAGCAAAGACCCTGTACTAGCCCTCTCAGCAAACGTCGCGCTTCTCGGCGTTCTCGATCCTTTCCTGCCTAACGAGCTGGTTCTGACTAGCCCGGAGCCCATGCCAAGTGGAGACGGCGCAGTACTGGGACTTTCAAGAACGTCATGCCTGTTCATCTGGAGGTAAGATGGTGAATTCGGGGTGGATGGAATATACGAGATGGATGATCGTTTTCGTGACGCGGTGTCTTTTCGAAGGCTCGCGACGGTGGGACTGCGGGGTAGAGGCGACTGCCCTCGGGACGAGGTCGCTGACTGCATCGAATCGCGGTTTGACGTCGATGCTTCGATAAAGGAGGCCTCATTGGCTTCATTGGGAGTATGAATATCTAACGAGGGGGTGGGAGGAGATGGTGTAGCGGGTGAGGCACTGACAACGGAACCCAAAGCTAGGTGTAAGGGTCGTGGTCCTGCGCTCGCAGAAGACGATGCAACGTTCATGGATTGGCGCTTAGAATTAGAGTTCGACCCGGGAGAAGAGGACTCTAACCCACTCGACAATTGCGGATTGTTGTTGCGGAACGAGGATGGCGGCGGCGGCGAAGTCTTTGCGTTCATCTCTCCTGTCTTCTACAAGATTTTTGTTCGACCGGACGTGGAATGCACGAGGTTTCCAGTTCAATCTACTCTATAAAATAAAAAGAGTGTCGTTGTCTGTTGTAGACGTGTCGTCGTTGTGGTTGACTTGGGATTGTATGTTGGATGGTCGTCGTTGACCTCCAAGGTCTATTTCAAGCATGATGGAAACGCCCAGAACGGCAAATTATGCCGCTGCTTCGCTGCTTCGAATCCAGACATGCTTTGACTGCGGGAGACTGCGGGCCTGGAGCCAGTGATTTGTGTATTATAATTCCAACGAATAAAATAATTTATCTGATTCTTCCGACCAAACGGACATCACAACTCAAGGAAACAGCTTGCTTTAATTTGAGGGCATATCAAAAGCGTAGATGTACGTTCAACTCAGGCGGGAGGGGGATAAGGGAGGCGAGCTTGGGAAGTATAACATGACGGACTCTATATCTTCATGCAATGATCCAGGAGGGATATCATAGAGGGCGCATTTCCGATGCAACAACTTGGCTTGACCTCCTGAAGCCTGTTTCTCTATGGTCCATCGACTCGACGTTTTTAATGGGATTCCGCTTTCTCAGCCTCCCTTATGAATTCTTGAATGCTACAAAAACCAGAAATTAGGGAGACTCAAAATACCAGCATACGTAGACTTACAACTTTTCCTCCTCACTAGATTCCAAACCAACCAACACAAGCAAACAAACAAGGGAAGTATTAGCAACGTTTCTTGCCTCGATATAATACAACACAGAAACAAACGTACGAAGAAGCAGCGTTCACAGGGACGCTCTCCTTAGCCTGCTCGACTGTCGTAGGCTTGGTTTGAGCCTTGCTTCCGCCACGGGTGGCCAGGTAAGCAGCACTGAAAGTTGTTCCGAACACGCCGAGTGCTAGGTACTCATTTTTGACGGTGCGGCCGAAGATTTGACTGTTGGATCCAGAAGAGCGTTCCAAACGTGGTCCAAAGTAGCCAGAAGAGCGCGTATGTTGATAACCGCGCATAATAGACATGAAACATGCAAGTTCATAGGATTCGTGCACCAGACACAGCGACAGAGGGAGGTTTGCAAACAATTCAGAGAAAGCACGCCTGTCAGTCACATTTCCTGCCTGGACGGGGATGAAATACGCACTAGGACATGATAACGCGAGGTGGTAGTGGGAGGAGACGTCGTCGTCGAATTTTGTGACGTTGAACGTTGTCACCCGGGATTTTCCGCACATGTCCCAACGGGCCGCCGTTGCCGACTCCTTCACGAGGGCATTAAAGTTAACTCTCAACAGCTCATACTTACAACTGTGACAGAACATCAGAGAACATCTTGGCGGCGGCCATGCAGATCTAAAACAGCATGGAATCACTAGAATGTAATAAGTAGACTCGTAGAAGATGATAAAATTTCCAGATCATATAACAACTGTAGGTATGTACATTAGAAAACGACTAATTAAGCGCCCATGAAGTTGTAACCGTGCGGTTCGTAGTCTGTTATGTAACATAGCGAGCGCTAAGAAGATGTAAGTATATTGAGGAGGACATCGAATATAAAAATTTGGTTCAGTCCGCCAACTTCTGCTCCCAGCCTATCAAATCCTCTGCGACCTTTTCAATCATATTCGGAGCCACCAAAGCATCGCGCCATTCGCGCACGCGCTTCGTCCAGAAGACGCCCTCAGTGTCGGGTCTGCCCTCACTTCCCGCATACCAAACGGCTGCAAGTCCAGCGTAGACCGCGCCGACGGTGTCAGCATCGTTCCCCAGATTGACCGCCATGAGCGCACCCTCCTCGAATGTTTTCGTGGTGAAGAAGCAATACAATGCGGCGATAAGGGTATCGAGAACGTATCCCGTAGACGGGAGCGCTTGCACAGGTGGGATATGATACGGGAATTTGCTGCCTTTCGGTAACGGCTCTGCTTGCGTCTCAGCGATGAGTTTGAGAAGGGGATGGTACTTGATATAATACGCCTCGCGGTCCGCTTCGCCCTCGGGGCGCGGCGGCAGGTTATACGGAAGCGTCAATGCCACGATAAGCTTGTGGCTCACGTACGGATAGCGTGAAATGTAGTCCAGCACGTTAAGCTTGGAGAACGGGGCGTCCGTCGAATCTGGGTGGCGCATATCAGGCTGTGTCGTCTTCTCCAGCACCAATCCAATGAGGCAGGCCCACATCTGGCACACCTCAGCGGGCAGCTGCGCGGGTGGGTCGTCTCGCTACTCCGTTTCGCGTACTCCTTGATGCGGGAGTCGTCCCTCCAGTAGGCAAGCCCGATTGGAAGCACGCGCATGAGGCTCCCGTTGCCCGCGCTCGTGTTATCGTCGCTCAGCTCTCTGCGTATCAGGTGGAGCGCCTCGTCCACGCGCTCGGCGTACTTCGAGTATATCGTGAGCGCGCGCGAGATAGTGTTGCCGATGTCGAAGCAGCGCCCGACGGCCGAGAGGTAGCCGCGATTCTTCCACCGACTGTATAACCGCAGCTGATCGCCATCGTCAAAGCCACCCATGTACGGCGAGTCAGGGCTGGATTTGAAGGTCGATATGGACTGTGCGAGGCAGAGCATCATAGAAGTGTCGTCGGTCCAGACGCCAGCTGGGAGACCGAAGTTTCCATTGGGCTCCATCGATGTGAGGAATGGGAACGAGAAACGCTCATGGAATTCCGCTGGGGCACCGAGAGCGTCGACCATTGCAGTCCCTACGAGAGATAATCGGATTTTGGTAGCGACCGATGCCGGAGTGGGAAGTTGCGCATGGAGGGCGTCTGATTTCTTGACCTTGGGTTTCTTTTTGAAGTTGAACATGAGGGGCAGAGGGAGAAAGCATCGATAATGTCTTCAGGCCTATTATATCTAAATAATAACTTAAGCTTGATTTAAGTGACAATTGGTGCCGCTCCCGACGAGTCCCTGAAACGGTTGACCGCCATAGCGATCTCAGATCGTGAAACACCAGCGACACCAGCGTTTGGAGAAACCCGAAATTAAGTTGTCATGGATTGAATAGAAAGTCGAGACTGTCCGGTATGACATATTTACACTCAAGTCAAATATATACACCGTCGTAAGCGCTCAGTGCGTTGTCAGTGCGCGCCCGCCGCTCCCCGAATGGTCCGCTCGTTGCCAGTCAAATCCCGACGGATAGAGAAAAAAAAGGGGGCCTACAAAGATGGCCTCCTGCATGGTGACAAATGCGGAGGTAGCCCCACTGACGGAACATGCGTTTGTGGCATGGCAAACTTCGGATGTTATAAGTATAACACGACTTGTATGTCCCATGACGTTGCAAGGCTCGCTAACTGATTTATATTATCACATCACTATTACGGCCAGGAGATACATATATAAAATCCCTGAACAATGAGGATGGGATATTCTCTGATATTCTCAAGATGACTCTGAAAATTTATCTTATTTAAATACTGCGACGTCTTGCATTTTGCCTGTAGTGTCGGGCTTTGTCATTGAGCGATTTTACGACCATATGGATGTCATTACTCGAGTCCCATGTATATCAATCAGATTAACTCTGCACACCGTAAAGGGCAGAATACTCTGATTTTCCGGTCACATTTACTGGCCACCGGTACCATGTGTCGAAATAGATAGTCATAGGGCGTACTGGCGGGCTCCTCCCAGCTGCATCATGGCCTGTCGTGGCCAATAGCAGTTGTGATAATTGAAATCCGTAGATTGCTGACCTGTAGAGATCAAGAACTTGGCATGCCGCCGGTGTGCAATGTAAAATGGCTCCCCAATCAGTCCCCATAAGTAAACTATATATTTATGTAGGCGTTGATGATCCCTCCGATTGCATTGGACCAAGCTTAAACGATGTGATAGGCCCAAAATTGCTGGAAAAGCTTGGAATCTCCTGCTGAGAGTACGGCCCACCGCAGGCAGCGAGTTATGGATTAGTGCCGATGCACGAGCCAGCTTTTAATTAAGGTTTTGACACTTAAACGATCTTGAACATTGTCCCGGAAATGAGGGTGGCTCGTGCCAGATGAAGCTTCGATGACGGGTGCCGGTGCGCAGTGATCGCCTCATTATCATACTACGTACAGTGGCTCCAGCGAAGTCGAGCAAGTACGAAGCATCCAGGAACAGCTCTGTATCTTTGAAGATCCGATTTGGTTGTTTATTAAGAACATGTTACTGATAAGGACTCCTTAGACTGGTCACTGGATGATATTGAGAACTGGACTCGGTGTTCAACGTTCCGTTCACCCACAATTTTTTTCTCTCATAGAAAAAAAAATGCACATTCACTTGTATACTCAAACACGCATAGATGCAATGTTGTACTTACATAGCAGCCAAAATGTACTTGGAAAGATAGAAATTAACCCGGAGCCCCGAAATATAATGGTAATACTCAGACTGTGATAGACAGCGCATCCCGACAGTCCAGCGTACTTGATTTGAATTTGTACTTTTCGGCTAGTAATCCCTGACCACGACTTCCCGTCCAAAGCATGGTGCAACCTGGTGCAACATTGTGTCCTGTAGTAAGTACTGTGAGTCTGTGTACACCGTTTATCAATATGTATCGCATGCCCGAGTTGGTCCGTTGGACTCGGAGACCCCTCTGGGGCTGCATCACGCGCACTGGAACGCCCGTAGCAAAACAGATAACATATAACCCTAATCATATATTGGTACTTATGAAATGAGCTCATTTGTTGTTATGGCCCTTCAGACTTCTTGCCAGTGGGGAAGCTGGCACGACTCCATCTGACTCCGAATCCATGTTGACAGAATGTTTGCTCCCGAAATAGAATTTCCTTCCTCTTTCGGCCCGGGATCACCATGGCCGAACGTTGACGTGGTTTTGACGCACTCGGATTCGGATTTGCACTCGTGTCTGGTCCGTCCGTTCCTTGATTTCTGTCTTTCCACAGTTTGCTATGCACACTCATTGGCTGCACCACCTAAGGCGAAAAACCCAACGGCATTTTGCGATATTTACCAAAGGGAGGGCATCGGCGACAAGACCAACCAGGCTTACATTTGTTCTCCAGAATACACACATCTACGCATGAATGGATTCTCTTAAAAGGACAGCAGAATGCCCTACAAACTCATCTAATCTACTACAACATCTATAATGTCGAAGTCACCAGTAACCCTCGAGTACCGCGTTGAAGGTGTCATCCCCCCGTTGATGGCTCGGTCACCCTGCCTGAAGTCCTTGACTTCCATGTCAAGCACAATCCCCGACTACCCTCTCTATCAGTTCCATGGAGAAGGCCCGCCAAGATCACCAATATTAAACTACTTCGAGTTCACTCGTGCTGCCGACCGTGTTGCGCACCATTTCCGCCAGGACGCCAAGGTCCCGATGGAGAGATCGTCGCAGTTGTAGCCCTCTCGGACAGTCTTTTGTATCATGCTGTCACCTTGGGATTGATGAGGGCTGGAATGGTCGTAAGTGTCCTATCAATTTCAAACCAATTGCTCTAACACCGCGTTCTATGAAGCCATTCCTTATGTCTCCTCGTAATATCTCTGCAGCCATCATCAAGATGCTCAAGGAAGTCGACTGTCACAAGTTGCTCACCACTCAAGGCACTCTCAAGACCCTCGTCGCTGAGATCAAGGCCGACCTTGCTAGGGATTCTCCTGGATTCGAATTAGAGGTCCTCGAAATGCCCCCCGTCCTCGAGATCTACCCCAGGCTTGGACGCGAGATCGCCGAAGATCCTTCGTGCCCTACCCCAAAGCTGCCGTTCGCCCTGACTTGGATTCTGCCGTTTTGTATCTCCACTCTTCTGGAAGTACGGCTTCCCCAAGTCTATCAAGGAGACCTACAGGATCTTGGCTCAATGGGCCTCTTTTCGTGAGTCCTTGTCTTAGCAATACGTTGGGCTCAGAACTGACCCCATATTTTACCCCCATGCCTGAAATGTCGGCTGACCATTGGAGGCATGCATCTCCCGCCTTCCACACTCTGGGCGTTATTCCTGCATCATCCATTCGATTACGCCCTGAGCCGGTCGCTTGTACCGCCTGCGCTCTCACCCCATTCTCAGCTGCCGGTGATGCCTACCCCAGATAACATCATCGACCACCTCCGCAGGACCAAGGCTGACTCCCTATTACCATTCCTACTCTCTTGGCAATCTGGCCCAGGATAAGGAGTCCGTTGACTTCCTCGCCACATTGAAGATGGTTGTACGTATACTTTCAGTTTGTGCCATGCATCTGTCTGAATAATGTCTTAGGGTTTCTCTGGAGGATCCGTCCCCACCAAGCTCGGAAACTTCATGACCACTCAGGGCGTTGTCCTCGCACCCATCTACGGTGCTACGAATTTGGTGGCCGACTTACATGTCCAGGAGACCTGGAGCACTGAGAACGATTGGGAATGGATGTCGATCGACGAGCGTACCGGCATCCGCTGGGAACCCAGGTGATGGCACTTATGATGCCAGTTTATCGTGCGCCAATTTTACGTTTGCTTTGAATTACTTCATACTATAATCAACTTTTCGACCAGACCAACGAGAACCATCAAGTCTCCGTGGAACATGGACGGCGAGAAGGGTTACGCCACTTCTGATTGTTCATCCCTCACCCAACTGTTCCAGGATTCTGGAAGATGTACGCTCTTTCCTTATGCTACTCTCAGAGATTCACTTATTGACTCGTATGCCTACAGCGTTGGAAGGAAAGACGATGTCATCATCCACACCTCTGGAGAGAAGACTGTCCCAGCGCCCATGGAGAACATCATCTCTAACAGCCCTAGTAGTGGATTTTCGATCCAATAACGATTTACTCTGTCTCACATATTCCAACAGCATTATGGGTGTCATTATGTTCGGTCGCGAGCACGATCAACCCGGAGTCCTCATCGAGCTCAAGGGTCCATACGCCATCGACGCCTCCATTGAAGCCGAAGTCATCAAGGCCCGCAACTTGGTCTGGTAAGCGCATCTACTTTTCTCACGCACATTACATTCAACTGAATTCTAGGTCCATCGTCGAGGAAGCTAACCGCGTTGCACCAGCCTTCAGCAAGGTCTTCAAAGAGTTGATCCTCATAACCGATGCCAGCAAGCCCCTGCCCCGCGCTGGAAAGGGCACAGTCATGAGGAAGGCCGCATTGAGTCTCTACCACGATGAGATTGAGGCCCTCTACGCCAGCATCGAGTCCGCTGCTGGGCCGAAGCGTCCCACCTCCTCCGGCCTGGGACAAGGAGCAAACTGAGAAGTGGCTCAAGCAGCAAATCGAAGATGTCCTGCCCGATATCACTTTAACATCACTGGCGATCTGTTCGAGCAAGGAATGGACAGGTAAATCACACTCAACCTTCTTTTATTCTGCAACTAATGGCCTGCTTTCCAGTCTTGGTGCTACCATCCTCCGACGCCGCATTGTTGGCGCCCTTCAATCTGAGAAAGAGACAGCTAAGGCCGCGAATTCGTGACCCAGAACACGATCTACAACTACCCAACCATCGAGAGCCTTGCCGGTTTCCTCGTCGCCACCGTCATCGACCCTGACAGCGTCAAAGCCGTCGCCAACCGCTCAGAAATAGTTGAAGAGATGATCGACAAGTACAACATCGGGCTCTCTACGCCTATCGCCGCCGGAGTTGCCAAGAACGGCACCCAGGCCCTCATTACTGGTACCACCGGAAACCTTGGTTCCCAAATTATGGAGACCCTCTTGCGCGATGACTCAGTGACCCGCATCTTCGCTGTCAACCGTGTCTCGGGCAACCCGCTCGCCAAACATGCCGACCGCTTCACTGACAAAGGCTTTGACACCGCTCTCCTCAAGTCGGAAAGATAGTGTTCTTGGAGAGCGATATCACTCGACCAGGTCTCGGTCTGTCAAGGAGGCCTACCAGGAGGTGAGTTTCCACTTATATACTGATTGTTTCCAATAACTCTTGCAATTTCTGTAGCTCCTCGACAACATCACTGTGATCATCCACACCGCCTGGAGGCTCGACTTCAACTTGCAGCTCGCGTCCTTCGAGCCCAACGTCAAGGGTGTCCGCAACCTCGTCGACCTCGCCCGCGAAAGCGCCTACGGCTCGAACGTCAAGTTCATGTTCACATCGTCCGTCGCCCAAGGTATATCTTGGGATAGACCCGTGGCGCCTACCCTGAAGAGGTCCTCCTCGATGCTCAATACGCTGTCGCCACTGGATACGGAGAGTCGAAATACGTCGCGGAACGCGTAAGTGATGTTGACATGGCCGGACAATATACCGACGAATTTAATCAACTATTCCTTTCGCTAGATTTTATCGCAAAGTGGAATCAACGCCACTTCCTTCAGAATTGGACAGATCGCTGGAGGCAAGCCCAACGGTGCCTGGGCCGTCACTGATTGGGTCGCCATCCTCGTCAAGTCCAGTGTTGTCCTCGGCGCTCTTCCAGGCCAAATCGGAGTGAGTTTCAAGTTATGTTCAGCATTCCATATTCTTTATTCATATCATTTCATTACTCTAGACCTCTTCCTGGGTTCCCATGGACGGCGTCGCGCAAAGTATCATCGACGTCGTGAAACACAAGGAATCTCCTCGCGCACTCAACATCGTCCATCCCCGCCCAGTTGGCTTCAATGACCTCATGACCGCTGTCAACGATGGCCTTGCTACTGAGGGTGTCATCGCCAACAAGCTCCCCATTCTTCCCATCCAGGAATGGTTCGCCCTCCTCGAGGCGCGCGCCACCGGTGCCAAGGACAAGGACATCAAGGAAGTTGTGAGTAGCCTCCGAACTGCCCTCGATGATAACATTGGACTGACATCTCTGCCTTAGCCCGCCATCAAGCTGCTAGAATTCTTCCGCGCCACCTCCAACGCTGACCTCGCTCTTCGCACTGGCGCGCGCCAGGGTACCGAGAGCGGCGGAATGTCCGAGTTCTCCACCAGCAAGGCACAAGTCATCAGCAAGACGATGGCTAAGCTTCCTTCCATTGATGATGCCCAAGCACATTGTGGGTGAAGTACTGGAAGGCTCGCGGTCTCTTCAACAACTAAGCAACTGAATCAGAATACTCTACACACATGCACGGTCTTTATCTTACCTAACATCATATAATTTCTGCCTTTTCTTTTAATTGCATTCTCCTTAGCTACTCTCATTCATCGGCTCTCTCATGACCTTTACGACTTATATGAAATCCTGTACTTTGCAACTGTTTTATTTTGTCTCCTACCAATAATGCAATCGACCTTCTGCGTTTCAATTCCT
>JACGCK010000300.1:0-47586 GCA_014925825.1 Pholiota molesta
CGCATCTCGATACCAGCAGGCTCGCTGCGTATAATGATTACAGCGCTTCTGATCAGCCGTTCTACGAGATGGTCAAGATTGGTCACACGAGCTTGCACAATCCTGGGGGACGTAGCAGCTGGATTGGGCTGTGACGATACGCGATGCCTTTCTAAGGCGAGCGGGTGGTGTGAGGCAGGAGCGGGAGGCTGACATAAAAGTAATGGGACGCACATATCGTAAAATGAAGAATTCAAACGTCGTTTTCGGTCCATTTCTCTGCGTGCGCAGCGATACCGGCGTGCGGGTCCGCCGCATATCTAACATATTTATTTTAGAAACAGAGGATACAAAATTCCTGTCAGCCTTGGTATTAGCGATCGAGGGTGCGGCGGACATTGAATGCGGCTGACCACTTCTGCTACAGTATATAGACTCATCCCTTTGCCCTATTCTTTTCGTCCTCGTCTTCTTCCACACCAGTTCCAAGATCCAACAAAACTACAAACTTTCTTATACTTTCACCAATCCATTCTCAAAAGATGAAGTACTTCGCTACCACCGCCGCCCTGGTGTCTGCTATCCCTGCATCGTATCGCTCACCATCAATACCCGTATGTACTCTATCTGATACCCGCCTTTATATTTTACTCAATCGCTGCTGCATTGTCAGTACGAGCGTTGTCCAGTGCCGTATGATATAATTTCTTTCTCTCGTCGCCTCCTACCCCGTATATCTGACTTGACCCTTGACCAGAACCCGAGCTGCTTTCTTGGACGGATGGTGCCCTCCTTACTACGTCTCTATTCTGCCGGTATGTTTTGTTCTGGTCGCCAAGTCGATTGTGTTGCTTACGCTCGTATCGCATAGGCGGGGAGCCAGGCGCAACTCCGGTTCGTTGCATCATTGCCATCATCACTGCCAGATTAGGCACTATTTCTGACTTTTTGGGACTGACAGATTAAATCATTCGACACACAACAGGCATGAGCCTCACATGGAATGTCGATATTGCTGCAGGAACTTCTGTGTACGTCTTTCTTTTTTGTCTTTGGGCAGGAATTATGTTCTAACGTTCCTTTAGGACCTTTGCGTTGAAGGACAGCACTGGTGCCACCGCGTACACGGACACAGTCCCCATTCAGGCGGGTCCTGACTCCAGGTATGCTTATTCTCGTTATGTTTTACTATTTCTCTCGCTTAAAATTCTCCAGTTGTGTGACCGGTGGTAGTCAAGCTGCGGCGATAAAGCCAGGCAGTGCTGGCTCCAGCAACAGCGCAGTTAGCGCTAATCCCGCTAATCCCAGCGTCGTGGCCACACAAGGCACAGATGCCTCTGGTTCAACGGTTTCAGGCTCAACTGGAAATACCCGTGTAGCTGGAGCTGGTGTGGGCGCCACTACTGCGTATGCATATTTTTATCCTGTTTATTACCTCTTGAGACTCAAACTGTTGTAGGCGTGCAAACGCTTCCGCAGCTACACCTGCTGCAACTCAGTCGAGGGCCGTCGCCACCGCAGGAACCACCAGCGCCGCTCGCCCTTCCTCCTCGAGCACATCTGGTGCAGAATCCCTCTTTACCGGGAGCGGCCTCGGATTTGCAGGAATTATCGGCCTTGCAGGCGCCCTTTTCCTGTAATGCTCCGCGCGTCGTTTCTGGATTTGATGGTTTGTTTGCGAGTATACACCCCTTCTCTTTCATTTCCCTGACTTTAAAAACATACTATACATATCCGTCAAAATTATTTTATAACTACATATTCTATTGGTCTCCTGCCCGTGAGGGCTGTGAGTCAAGTCCCCCCATCCTTTCTGTATTCGGCTTCATCACGGATGCGGTGTATCCTTTATGACTTGGATTATTGTTTGTAGATCCTTTTATAACACAAGTTTGCCAACTAGATCTGAAAGATTGATTTTTTCTCAGAAAGCGGGCTGCGGCAGCGGAATTTTCAGTAATGAAAAATAACAATCATGGAACTAAAAGTTTCGCGGACAGTGTTGTGCTTCCTGACCATGATGGCTACGGTCATCAAATCTTGGGTGCATGTGCTATGTTTGCAATGCATATACTATAAATCAAGCGCTGTATCACATTGATCCATAAGTAGGGAAGAAAAAAAAAAAACCTTGAAGAGCAAAAAAGTCCCTCAAACCGGGATCGAGCCGGTGGCCTCAATCCGTCGGTGAGGTTCGATCCCCGAAAAGATGTCCGCGAGCATTGTCTGGATGAATGCGAAAATCTACATGAATATCAGGCAATGCATGAACAGCATTTAGCTGCCGTCAAGAAGTAATGGTCAGTGGTGATCTTGTCGGGCAACACATTCAGAACGAGTAGTGTTTTGGTACCTTGCCTTTGCAGGGTTGAATTGATTGGATGGTTTGAAGAAATCACTCTTCATAATAGTCATTTTTTTTTAATGAAAGCTATTGGAAAGCTAACATACTTTCTACAGGATAAGGACACTTGGAACAAAATTGCTCGAAACTATCTGGACACTGCCGCCAAAACGCCTACAATCTCGCTCGAAGAAAAGTTGGCATTCACTGAAGAGCTAGACAGTCTGTTACAAGAGGCGTTGGGTTGAATACAAATGTGTGGTAGAATCTAGAGTTGAATTCATAATCATTTCGCACTAGCAAAGTATCCGAGAGCCTCTAATTTCTTCCGCTCGAGCCCAAGCTTGGCCATTTCATATTCAACCAATACTCAACTGCCGTGCGTTTCATATGCCCTTCTTCGATTTTTGTCTTTGACGCAAGGGCTTCAGCTTCATGCTTGGCACGCTCAAGACTGAGCTTTTCGCGGATAGTTTTGTGCTTCATGACCATAATGGCTACGGTCATCAATCAAATCTTGGGTGTATGTTTGCAACGTTTATGTTATAAATCAGGCGTTGTATCTGATAACATTGATCCATAAGTTGGGAAGAAAAAAGAAACCTTGAAGAGCCAAAAAGTCCCTCAAACCGGGTTCGAACCAGTGACCTCGGGATGATTACGTAACGCCATTACAGTCCCACGCTCTTCCAACTGAGCTATCGAGGGCAGATGATAGAGTCTACACCGTAAAGTACATATGAGCAATGGGGCGCACGTGGTGAGTGCGATAAAGGATCGTCGGCTTCCCTCGACCATCCTTGGCACTTCCCTTCAGCGCGATGAGTTTTGAGTCACTCTCGAGACGTTATCTAAATTCTCCTAGCGTAATCAACATTATTATCTCAAGGCAATTTCTGAACAACGTGAAGAAATACTTAATCTATGCGCGCCAATTTTTATCTTTGCTATATTTAACACTCTGTAGATATGGTCGCCAACATGACCAAAGTGGAGAAAGTCATCGCCACCGACCGGAAGGAAAACGTATCCTGAGTGAATCAGACCTGGTAGAGTTTCTGGCTATGGCTTGGAACTTAGAGGTTGGCTTTAATGAGTCGTATACCGTTATACGGTAAGACTAGCCTCTTTTTTTTTTTCATGCGTATATGCTTATTTTCTTTCAGCGTCTGCAAATCATGACTATGGCAACTTTGATGTATGCCATGGGCTTTCGATGGGGTTGCATTGCGAGTTGAATGACTACGCTGGTGAAGGCCAGTTCTTGATGTGGAAGGTCAGTCGGTTCATATTGTTACGCAAACTAGATATTTAATTTTATAAGGATGTACAATTTTTCATCGTCGGCTATGACGAAGAATGTGGCCTTGAAATGATTGTTTTCATGAAGTTTCACTGGATGAAAGGAAAACGAACGGACGCCTCTGAATTGTAAGGAAATAATACACAAATAGTTTCTCGCTAACATCCATGGCAGTACTCAGTAGTCGGTTTGAAACCTGCCAAAGTCAGTCATGGTGATGGATGCTGCGCTTATGCTGGAACTTGGAAGCTATGGGCATCAAAAACGACATCTTCGAGGGTCTTCGCGCAAATCCGGAGCAAGCCCGCGACGAGCTCAAGTTTCCTTACCAGCTCACGCAAAAGCCAGGCGTAGGAAAACTGGAAAGACCTGCGCCGGAGCCCCGTTCCACGCTCTTCCAACTGAGCTATCGAGGGCAGATGGCCAAGTTCAAACCCACGGTGCGAACCCCAATATACACTAAGCAGATGATATTAAATGCGATACAAGCCATGTTCCATGCAACTGATAAGAATTCCAAGATAGGCAACCATAACATATACACATAACATGAAAGCAAAACGAACAAAACGAATGCGGATGTTAGCTGAATCAACTATCATCCAAGGGTATTACTAGCTCTTGAGTTCTACGATAATGTTCACGATCATAATGATAATATATGCAGCGATAAGAAGCATGCCCCAGCGCCGCGTAAGGAAGTAATCGTTCAAAGGCACGAAGATGAGCGTGGTGGCGAGCAGAAAGAGAAGGCCGAAGGAGCTGACGAGCAGTGTTGACGATAGTTTGAGAGCATAGGGTTCTGAGGTTTTATTAATGATGTAGGAGCCTGAAACGCCGATTCCGAGCAGGATGTTGAGCATGGGTCCACCAAAACATGCAGAGAAACCCATGATGGGCGCAAAAGCCTGAAGGCGCAAATAATTAGTAAGGTCAATTACTTTGACAAAGACGTGTCACATACCGCCACGCTCATATTGGCGACAAGATCGGCGAGGGAGTTACCAACAGCAAAGATAGTGAGGCCGATAATGGCATCGGAAAGACCAAAGGTTAGGCCGAATGTCTGCACGTATTCGCATTAGCTTATGTACCAATAAGATGGAAAGGGAGTACATACCTGAAGAACATTCACCACTTCATCGGCAATGGCCATGATCCACACCACAGAGACGGCAAACCCTGCGGAACAGCGCATCATGCGGGCACTCGAGCTATTTCCCTTGTCCGAAAAGATCAGGACAAGAATTGCTACAGAGATTCCTGCGATCAAGGTGCCGAGGAGGAGCCATGGAGCTTCTCGTATGCCGCCTGCACGAACGTATTAGCCACCTGGGCCTTTGAAAAACAGCAAATAAAAGCTTACCAAATAGAACACGAACGGCGAAAAGTGGGCCCAAAACACACTGCACGGCCATCAGCCATTTGTTGTAAGTCAATTCATACAGTTCTTCTTCCGCTTCTTCCTCAGCAATGAGTACCCGCTCCATCCCTCCTCCTCAAATTCCACCAGCCGCGAATCCGAGTTGTACATCTTTTCCAGCGCTAAGCGAGCTGTGTCGTATGGCGTGATCACCACAGGAAGTGTCAACGTCAAGGCAAGCACAGCCGGAGCTGCGAGTATACACGCCAGCTGCGCCAACACCGTCTGCTTGCGCAAGCTATGTAATGTTGGAAAAAGGATGTGGTATGTTCTGCGCATCACGGTCCAGACACGTTGCCATCGCGTGTGCGGAATGTATAACGCCTCTTCACTTTCAACTTCTGATGTTATTGTCGAAGGAGACGCCGGTGTGCGGAAAATACTTGGAACAGGTGTCGTTGAAAAATAATCTTCAGGCTCGGCAAGCAAGCCATGTCGCCCTTGTCGGGCTGTCGAACTTGAATTGGGCGAGACATTAGAGCGGCCGCCAAGGCGAAGGGTATGCATCGCTTCCTCGTCCATGCTGAGACTTGAGCTTAGAGATGAACGAGGGGTCCGTCTCGGGATTGGGTAATGATAATGACCACCCGCGTAGGGTGTAGTTGGAGTCTCAAAGATACCCAATGAGCTCCCCGCTGAGTCTTTTTGCAAAGATGCCACGACATCACGGAACTCCAGTGCACCGACAAGAGAAAAAGAGGGAAGTTGAGTGACATGTGGGGACACTGGAGAAGGAGAGCGAGACTTGGGACGGGGCGGCAGATTCATTTGTAGCCGAGGAGGGTTAGGGGTAGATATGGCGCGTGCCCTTGGGCTTGTCGGCGATGTGACTGTTAGAGTTGGCAGGGCTAAGAATGCGATGAGGTTTTGGAAATAGAAAGAAATGTTGTGCCACACGCACCTTCATCGGTATATGGCGGAAAGTTTTCCTCGGCATACTCTGAGCGATTTTGGAGCTCCTTGCTCCGTATACGCTCTCTCCGCTTCTCCCACCACGTTTGCACAATTACCAACAGCACATATACTAGGTATAAGCAAACGAGAGTTCCGGCCTCCCATCGGTCGATTTTGCTGTCCCATAGGGTTACTAGCACCAGGCCCACTGCCAGTGTAAAAAATCCGACATCTCGAAGGAAGGGGCCGCGATGCACTTGAAAAGGCTTGATAATGCACATTGAACCGACAACGCAGGATACGATGAACGAGGATGCGCCCAGCAGCTCGCCGATCGCCAAACTCCCAGAGTTTGCGCGCATCGCTGAAAATGTCGAAAATACATCTGGACTCCCATTTCCGAAGGCTAACAGAGTTACTCCGGCGAGGTTCTCGTCCAATCCAAGGAGGTTTGACATAGTTGCCAGATTTGGAGTGAAGAAATCGGAGGCGCTGATTCCAAGTGTGGAGAACAGGAACAAAAGCCATACAACCAAGCCCGTAAATATCAGTGGTCGAAGAGTGATTTCCGTGCAAAAGTAATGGTGGAGATAATTGATCCCTAGGACGGTATCGTGTGAAGGACAATCGGATTCAACATGTTGGCATTGACTGTCGATTGGGAATGTTAAAGGATGGCACTGCAGACCAAACGGTCAGACCAGAACGAGGGCCCCCATGAATTCCAGGACTTACCTCATTTTCCGAATAAGAGCTCACGCGAGCCTCCAAAGGTTGGGATAGCTCATACGATATCCGCTTTACGAGACTGGCCTCCCCGTGTAGCAAACTGGCTTGCATGGGCTGGCCATAGCGGCCTCTTGACCAGAGAATGGAGTTGACCACGAGAAGGACAACGAAGACTAGTCTTGCTGTGCCGGTGGACATGGAGGATAGGGACTAAGGGAGGTGCAGCATGTAAGTAGAGGACCGGAAGCGTGAACAGGATGATGATGATATGATGACAGGCATGTCAAGTCGCTCCCTTCAAGCATGGCCAAACACTTCGGCGATTCTCCGCTGCGCACAACGTGCGCACCGGCCCCCCGGCGCCAGTGGTTCCCCATCGATTTCGAGATTCGCTGCAGCAACCAAGATGCTACTATCCGAAGTAACATTCTAGACACTGATTTACTGCAGGCAGAATAAATCAAATAAACGGAAAAGTGCGGACAACATTTTATCACAACACACTTGGACAACACTTGGAGCACCGTCAGAGGACTACTAAGGACTGCAACTTAATTTTCATTCAATACTGTTTGGAGTCGGATTGGAGTGGGACATAAGTTAGTTATGTAGTCATACGGCAAGGGCGCATCGTCATACCTTATCTTTATTCAAGCCTTCGAAGTTATAAGAATGAGCACGCGACTTATCTTCAACAACTGTATTTCAAGTTGTATTTCGAGTTGGGCCGTATATATAGTCAAACCACGACAGCATGCATTACTGAAAATTTTGGATTACAATTGCCAGTAATTAGAATGTGGATGGGATGGGCTCTGTCAAGTCTCGATTGAAAAAAGGACGTACGTCACTGGCAATGGTTGAGCTAGATTTGCAGCGAATATGTCCAAAAATTCGAATACCAGAATCATGAATGACGAACAGTATGGCAAGCCGAAAATAAGTACTCTTTCCCAAGGACTTTTCGATGGTGGCATTCAAGCACCAGCACGGCCTGGAGAAACTCAAAAGCTGAGCCTGCTGATCTTCGTTCGGCAAGAATAACCGCATGATTGAATAAATACCATTTACATCTTGGTTCTTACGGATAGTAGTGCCAGAAAGCTTTGAAGCCTCGAGTGATCAACGCGCTGGAACCTCGAATTTTACAATTCGAAGTCTGGGATGCGAGTATAAAATCTCCATGCACCCCCTTCAGATGACCATCCCTACACCATACCAATGGACCTCCCAATCCCGGCCATTTTTGCGCCGCTTCCTTTCAAAAGCTGACGTCAAGGCTCCGCGCGAACGAGTTGATCGGCGTCGAAGGAGAGTTCCCAAAAATCGGGCGGCGCTACAAGTCGGAAGTCTTCCCTGATGAGCTACTTGTTCTCTATAACTGATTACCACTCCGTTGGCGATATCATGGCTCGCTTTGTAGTCGCACATTCGAAGGCTCTCTTTTTTGAAAGTCGGTGCCAACATGGTTCCTCAAATTCTCTCGCGACCGAACCTGTAGCAGGAGTGAGATTACAGATTACAGAGAATGTAATGACATCTTCCATCGCCTATAGCTTACCTGGATTAGGCTTGTATGATGATTCGTAATGGAAGTAAAGTTAAAAGCAGTCGATAATTCTGTTGAGGATAGGTCCTGCTGTGAATCAGGCCGCAAATTTGCACGGGCGTTAAGAACAGCCAATAACGAATTCGCGTAAACTAGAAAGATGAGGTTCCAAAAACATAGCGTATTTCGGAAAGGTTGCGCTCACGTTTTCCAATCACAAAGTCGAGAGCCAACGAATAGAACGAGTTGGGCAAGGTGCTGAAGACAATGGTTTCAACTATGGCCATGGCGCTAAGAGTCCAAATGAGCTAAATTTTCAACCTATCAATCCCGCCAACGTACCATGTTAAGATGCAGCGATTAACGGCAAATATGATCAATCTGTTAATGACATTATTCGTATCTTGGAAGGAGGATCGGTTGCTGGAAAGAAGGGCACAAAGGGCCACCGCAATCAAGATATCCGATATGATGGTGGTTACACCGAACGGCAGAGCCGAAGTAAGCTACACTCCTCGCTTTGTTGAGTAGCATTCGAGAAAGGTTTATTTATAAAGCTAAGTACGTACCGACACTTCCTTCAGAAGGATAAAGCGCCTCTTGATGAACCTATGATGGAAAGGTGTCAATGCGGTTAGTTTATGGACTCGGTTTCGGACGTACAGATTTATTACAGTGTCTGGAAAAAGATCAGCTCAAAATCGATGAAGAAGAAGAAGAAAAATTAGGCTGACGGATTCCAAATGCTGGAATGGTCAAAAGATCAAATTAGCCCATCCAGTTGATCAAGCAGCAGACGCACCGAAATGAGCAAATACAAATATGCCAATGACACCGGCGACCCAATATCGTTTTTGGTCAGGGCATACTGTACACGCATTATCATCAGTCAGTTATTTGAGGTAAAAAGATTGCAGTGATGTGATCGCGTACGTATAAAGATTCTTTGGGTGAAAAATCTGAAAAGCGATGCTTATCAATGTCATTAAAATGACTAGCAAGGTGAATAACTCACAATTGAGCAATGAAAGCTAATGTTACCTGTCCAAAACCCTGTTAGAAGCGCCAAGTAATCAAAACGTGAACACTCACATTAATTGCTATAGAAAGCTGGATAACATTCAGTATGTGTCGTCTAAAAGACGAGATACGAATGAACTGACAAACAGCGACCAGTTCCCATTGATAAGGGCACTATGGTCTGTGAATCCGTTGATCTTTTGGATACGAGAGTTATTAACGTATATCTTCTGAGCATAGTGGCTGCTTTCATACGAGATAAAAGTATATAGAATGGCACACTGAACAACAGAACATCTTTAGTTTTTTCTTCATGACCAGAGAGTGAATACATACTGAGAACAGCATGGATCGTGTCCAATATCCTATGAATTGCGCGAAGTCGTTAACTTTAATGCCTTCTCAAAAGGAGAGACAAGAACCAACCAGATTGACGCGACCTAAATACGAGGTTGAGCGTCAGAAAGAGTCCAAGCTAGATATTGCTCACTAGCATCTTTGTAGACTTTTCATCTTTCGGAAAGGACATATAATAAAAGTAAGCCTGGAGGACATGACTCACATGAGTTACATCGTCTGGAAGAATGGAACAATATTTGCTACCTGTAGAGTTGTAATTCCATACACGGTCATCGCGACCAATGCCCCAATCAACAGAGCTCCTAAGAGTGGAGGAAAACGTTTCAGCTAAACAACGTGTAGAGATTCGCAGAGCATCGAACGAACCAAAGGTTTCCTCAAAATTTGATGAATCCATGTGAACGAGCTTTCGAGTGTCCTCGAGCTTGTTGGGCGCTAATAGCGTCGTGGTGGACTTCGACTCTACACGTTGAAGGTCGGGGTATCGGATTTAGAATCGAGAGTTGGTTAGGGAAAGAAAGAATAGGAGGTTCTGGCGCCAATTAAATAGGCATTCACTTCAGAAAGAGAACTAATATAGGTTAGAACAGGAAGCAGAGCGGAGATTAGAGGCCCAAGTTATGCCGTGAAGTGCGCTTATTTGAATTATTCTCTTGAATCCTTCCGAGCGAAAACATGGCAGGGCGAAAGGAAATGGAATCCGGAATCGGGTGTCACTCCATCCATGGCCAGATACGCGATTCTCATATACTTTATAGAGGCGATCCATGTGTCGTCTTGTCATCTTGGCGCCGGCCAGGCTGAATACTTCTTGCCTGCCAACTTGCCTGGTGCTAAATATTAAAACCTGATTTGAATGAATTGTTAGCCAATGTGAGCAGATCAGTGAGCAGGAAGAGACTCTCCTGATTACCTCGAGTACTTGGTGGCGCTGTTGAAACGTTGAGCGCTGTGCCAGGGAAAAGTACTAAAATGTCTACACTGTGTACTCGTTCAACGCCGAATAACTCAACACATATTCATCAGTTGCGCAAATTTCAACTGCGGTCTGGAATCCACCTGGCGGTATTCAAGCGGCCTGCAAGCGGCCTATTAGTAAAGCACCAACCCCGTCCATAGCACGTCTCTCACGGTGCGTCAAAAATATGGACTCGGCTCTAAACAGAGCTGTAAGCAACAGCAGCAGCTAGCCAACCATGGCCCTCCTAACACGTTCCCTGCTCACGAGGCTAATCCTCGTCCTGGTGCGTGTATAATTGTTGTTTTGGTCATGAAGTTCTGCAGGGCAGGTTTATTGTAACAACGTTACTCATAGAGCCTATTCTAGGGTCTGATATGGTACCGCAGCGGCGCGTTATTCAAGAACTGCATCTTGACTAAGTCGTCTTTCCCCGTCGGATACGTCGCGGATGGAGACTACGCTACGGAATGCACAACCGTGCGCAATGCCGAGGATAAGCCCGAGGAGAGCCTGAGTTCGTGCGAGGACGAAACGTTCTGGGAGCTGCGCGACGCAGAGGGCCGGGTCCTCGAGCGCCCTGTCATTGTCACCTGCGATCCCGGCCGCAGGGCATGGAACACCGTCATGGGTCCCCTGCGCAATCCCCAGCCGCACGGGGGTTTGTGGTTGTACGTGCACGGAGCGCCGACGACCACCGGGCGTAGAGTGGCCGCCAAACCCCGCGTTTTGGCGCCAGATGTTGCCCCGAACAAGGCGCATCGGATCGCGCTCAAGGGCTACCCCGCAGGACACGACTTCCACCCGCTCGGCGTGGAGGTGTGGCCTTCGTACGCCGGCAATTCCTCTAACCTCTATGTGGTCAACCACGCGCGGAAGCGCACAGTCATCGAGCAGTTTGTGATCAACCCCGAGCGCCCACTAGAGGCGGTGCATGTGCGCACGATCTCCTCCAACTATTTCGTCTCCCCCAACGCGCTCGCGTTGACTTCTCCCGATGCCTTCTACGTTTCCAACGACCACCTAATCACGCGCCGCTGGCCCATCATAGGCAGCTTCCTCCCCGTTATCGAGTCCGTGTTTGCCTTCCCCCTGGGCTTCATCTCACACGTCACCCTCACCCCACCAGGAACATCGGAGAGCGCAATTAACAAGCACACGTTTGCAAAGTTGTTCATTCCCTTCCCGAATGGCATCTCCCTCAACGCGGTCGGCAACCGTCTCGCCGTCTCCTCCAGCTCTCTCGCACAGGTCCTCATCTACGAACGCGACCCCGCGACCGACGCGCTTCCCCAGCTCATAAACGCAGTACAAATTCCCTTCACACCCGACAACATCCACTACACCGAGAGTCGCACGTCGCCCATGGAAGAGATCATCGTCGCGGGCCATCCCAACTTCCTCGACCTCTCCAAAGTCGCCGCGAACAAGACCGGCGCAGCGGCCGCGTCCTGGGTCGTCGCCATCGTGCCGAAGAAGGGGGACGGCAAGCCTGAAGCTGCGTTCGATTTGGAAGCGCCCGTGTCTACCAGCTCCAAGCTTCCCGCGGATGGCGCACGGTGGACATTGCAGACTTTGTTCCAGAGCAATGGAGTGGAGTCGGAAGGCGGGTTCAGCACTTCGACGACAGGATTACGGGATCCTGAAACTGGGAATTTGTTTGTGCCCGGGTTGTATGCTGAAGGCGGGCTAATGGTATGCAAGCCCGATCCTAAAGCTTCGAAGAGCACGTAGGACTTTGCGCTATGGAATTTCTACCTAAGATAACGGGAGCAAGGGCAACTTACCAACTAGTACACATGGGAAGAAAGCCAACAAGCTATCAAGGCGAGATCTACTTAGATATCTATGTATTTGTTTTATTTGCGGGCTGGAGAAAATAATATACCACTTGAGCGATGAGGCAATCTGAATGCGTGTTTGAAAGGAGCATTCCATGGAGGTTCCGACAAATATGATGAGGAAGAAAGCAGATATATACACAGTGACAGGATCTAGGAGGGGGGCACTCAATAGATCCACAGCGACGAATGCAGCATGATTCTTCGGTAAATAGAGAGGCCGACTTCATGGTATCATTTGCGGAGAGCGGAGTATGAGATGAAAGATGGGTTACCGTATACAGTGGGAGGTGATGTACAAGCGACTAAAAGCCGGATTACTAGTGCTTTATAGACGGTGAAGATAACAAAAGGAAGCAACGAGATAGATAACAACAAGAGGGAGGGAACATAACATCCGGTGAAAATAGATAATCATATCCTTTACTAGAAGAAGCTCGGCAGATACCTGAAAAACGATTTAGAAAATGAATTGTGTGATAGAGAAAATGTAACACTCACGCAGCACCCATGCCTACCGCAAATGCAGCGATTCCCCAAACAAACGACTTCGCTCTCGGCTCAAGATGGAAACGGCCCACGCGCCTATTTGTCGCAATGGCACGTTCCTGCGTCTCAGGCTCTTTGAACTCGAATCTGAGCTCCTCTTCCTCTTCCTCCCGTTCCCTCTTCTTGAAGGAGTATTCTTCAACCACGTCCATCTCAACCCGCTCCACCTTCGCCTTGGTTGCGTCCCGCTTCGACTTAAGATCCTGGATCAGCTTTTGCTGTTCCCGAACATCCTCATCATGGAGCTCGGACCCCGCCACACCGTCCTCCACCAATTGATTTTCCTCTTCCACAGCGGTCAGATCTGAAGCCCCAGGGGTTATTGAAGTGCCAGCGACGGCCTCCTTGCGCGCTGACGAGCGCGTGGCCTTGGGGGTACGCAAAACGGTGGTGGCAGCAGATCGTGGAGCCGGGCTCTTGGTGCGCGCGGACCTTCGGGGCGTAGGAATCTTGGTTGGGGCAGGAGAACCGCGCGATGAAGGAGGCTTGCTGCTCTGGGACGTAGGCGCCGGCGACGACTCTTTTCGGCGCTTGCTCGGGGGTTTATTGGACGTTGGCGATGGAGTCGGCAGCGAGCGAACGGCGGATGGTGGCTTCGAAACAACAACGGAGGTTGGGCCTGCGATCACGGCGGTGGTGCTGACGCCGCTGAAGGTGCTTTCCGTCGGACTAATACCCTTGGTGACACTGACTCCTGCGGCAGCAACAACAGGCTGCGTCGGGGTAGCACTCGTCGCCGCTGCTGCCTTGCCAGACCTCCTGTAGTTGCCGTTGGGATCGGGGGTGGCTTGTACAACCGCTTCAATAATTTCGCCGAGCGCATAAGCTTGGCCAAGCTCCAGCGCTACCTGAGGACTGACCCATGTGCCCGCGAGACGGGTGATATGTGCGTCCTTCGTAGATCCGTTATTTCCACTGAGGTCGTAGGTGTCTCGGACCCATTGAATCTCCGTCCGCTCGTCCGCGTCTGAGGCATTAGGGAAAGCGGCACGAAACATGGTGGTAAGACTGATAGCGCCAGTGTCGAATCTGCGCAGAATGAACGCATGGCCGGTATCCTGCGGGATTCGAGCTGTGAGCGAATAGTCTGGATGCACAATTAAGGAGGTGGCATACCGTTGGTGTCTCGATCTTGAGACGTCCGACCTGGTTTGAAGCGACTGTAAGTTCAAGGAAGAAAGGATATTATAAGCATAGAGAACTAACAAGGATGTCTTTCCCTTGGCAGTTCAGGATTTGGTATTTCACAGGTGGCAGATTGGGGGCTTTGACTGGATAAACATCAGCATTTTGAGCTCGATATAAGCGGCCTCGACGCACGATGATCTTTGATGTTTGGATTGGCGAATCGAACGGGCAAGGGTGGACGGGCGACCATGATGGAGGAGAATAAGGGTGCTCAATCGGGGTGCGTGCTGTCCAACGCTCTTCATCAACACATCAAAACAATAATTGCATTGTTCCCACGCTCCTATTAAACAATCTATCTTCAAGCACGTTGTTCGTTTTTATATCTAGGGCGGCACCTGCATATTTCCCTTGGGCAGATCCTCCGCCCTCATCCCCAGGAACTGTGGCTTTCCAGCCAGCTGCTCGACTAGCAGCTTGATATCAGCCCACCAGTTCTCTTTGCCCAGGCGCTTTTCCATGTCCGCATGCTTCACCATCTCCTGCACCGGCACCCAAGTCACGCTGCTCGCCTGGATCGTAATCACCGCAGCGGACTCGGGCCCTGCATGTCGTGTCTTGTGCGCAGGCTGCTTCGACAAGAGCTCGTGGTGATGTTCAAGGAATTTCATGCAACGGAGCGATAAACGAGCGCCACGTGCGCGATCGAGAGGCGACGGCGTGCCTCCTTGCAGTGTATGTCCCAGCGATGCCGACCGGGCATCGAATAATGAGCCACCTTCCTCTACCAGCATCTTCGTGAGCATAGACGTGGTATACACTCCCGATGCCGCTTCGTTTCTGCTCGCGATCACATCAGTCATTGGCTCTCAAGCTAGCATTGAAACCTACTTAATAACGAGACGACCTTCGCTCTTCCCGGGGACGTCCAAGGTATATCTTGTCTTCAAGAACTTGACGTCTTCTCTAAGCATGTCTAAGCTCATGCCATTTTCGGGGGTATATACAAGGCTGGCTCCGGACTAATTGTCGTTGTGTGAGGTTCTGGGATATACCAAGTAAAAACCACTCACAGCAAGTGCTCCCATGGTGGCAATATACCCACATTTTCCTCCCTGGGTCTCCACGACAAATACACGGTTTCTGCTGGCACTGGCACTCTGCTTGATAGCATCGCAGGCATCCACAAGCGCGTTCAGACTCGTGTCGCTTCCAAGACTGTATTCCGTCATAGGAACGTTGTTGCTAATCGTCGCAGGTAAATGCACCATAGGGATATGGAACGCAGGATAGTGTTTCCGTCCTTCGTCCAGGAGGAGAAGCGAATTGAATGCTTCAAACCCACCAATCATGAAGAGGCCATCCAACTTGAACTGCTGGAATTTGGACGCGACTGCGCCAATGTCAACTGATGGTAGGACACGGTTTGTCCCCAGTTCAGAGCCACCCCGGACCATCCATGCATCAACACCAAGCCACGAAAGTTCATCAACATGATCATCTAACAAACCTCGGAAACCGTTATGAATGGCAATTGGAGTGTGCCCTTGCTTGAGGCAATAGCGAACGGCTGCCTTAGTAGCTCCATTCATTCCACCTGCGGGAGCGCCCATACTGATTTTGACAGTTAGGAATTCGCATGAGAATTTTTCCCCAAAAAATTCCACTCACTGCAAAATACCGATACGCATCCTCTACCATCTCAGATGATGAGCAATATTAATCATATATTGCAACGACGCCCGATCTTACCGATTTGGGAGGCAGTTTTTCGGTCAATTGTGCCAAAGAGGCTATCGAGCGGAATCCATGCAGCAACTCCATGAATTCAGGCCCTCGAAGATCCATTGCTTCCTTGAAGTCCTTTTTCTTCATTGCATTCGCAACCGCTCTTGTCTTGTCGCAGAATCAAGACCAAGTATTGGCATATAGTAACGGACCCGAACGCACCATCTCAACTGCCTGCATCAAAGGCACTCGAGTAATTTTATTCTCTTGCACGCCAATCATGTACGTTGGAGTACCTGGCTGCGCTTCCAGGAGAGCCTCGACAGCTTCCACGCCTTGTAATGTAGGCTACACACGTATTTAAGAAATTCAACCTTGACCTCAATTGCTTGCAAATAGACTTACCAGAATTCTGTCCCAAGCGCAAGGCCGACCACCGCGTTGCGTGTGTCCAAGCGTCGTGACTCGTGTATCGAGGCCCAGGCGGTCGGTGAGTATATCTTTGATGTATTCTGCACGAATGGGATTCAAGTCCTTATCGTGGGCACCCTCCGCAACGATGACGATAGTTTTGCGTTTGCCCAGTTCACGGTGCTGCATAGAGGCAAGCTCGGATTAGACAACGGATGCGAGAGACCTGAATTACTGACGCGATTGATTTCCGCACACATGCTGTCTTCCCATGGCATAGTGACGGGAGGACGTTCGGGAATGAAAATAAAGTCGGCACCACCACTGTACATCCACAACATATCGCGGATTCAACCATTGATATATTGACAGCGAGAAAAAAGAAAAAGAAAACGCACGCAATACCAGCCATCAACGCGAGCCAGCCACAATCCCTACCCATAACTTCCACTACGAATGCACGAGAATGACTATATGCGGTAGAATTGATATTGTCGATAGATTCACAAATGCGCTGAAGCGCAGTGGGTGCGCCGATAGTCAAATCCGTCATTGACATGTCGTTGTCAATCGAACCGACGAGGCCGACGAGCTTGAGATGCATATGCGCCTTGAGTTGGTCTTCGGTAATCTTGTCTATGAGAAATCTAAGTAGGTGTTCGTTACGGGATGTGACTTTGTGCACGAAACGCACTGTCTGCATGCAACTTCTTGATAATGTCAGGCCATTCAGATCTGAAGATATCTGCGCCTGTGAGTGATCCGTCTCCTCCACAGACGACGAGCGCGTCGATGCCTTCTTTGATGAGATTAAACGCCGCAGCGGTTCGTCCCTCGGGCGTACGGAACGCCTTCGATCGCGCAGTGCCAATAAGGGTACCGCCCTATGTACATGGCCGGCGAAAGAAAGCAGAGTAGATCGCAAAATTAGCTAACCCGAGCAGCGGCGATAAAATTGTTATGACGCACCTCCGAGAACCATCCGCGGACATCGTCCCATCCAACACGGACAATGTAGCGGCCTTTCAGCGTGCGGCCGCCCGTAAACTCGCTCGTCCCATCGCGCAGCACGTCGCCATCTCCAAACCGCAAGTTATGGAGCAGATTGTGGTCGGGGTGAATATTTGTCTTTTTGAGAATGGTCTCCTCCGCGAACTCCAAATCTCTTTCTACTTCATTGATGGCTTCAGCGTTGATTTTTTTGCCTTCGGCGTCCTCTTGATTTCCGCGTACCAGTCCCTCATAGCCCTCGCGGACGACCCACATCTCACATCCCCTACGCAATCACATTCAGCCTTAGAGTTCGTGACAATGAACATGAAGAACGCACTTGAGGATACCGCATTTGACGATGGCGCGTACAGCGGCATTCATGCCGGCGCTATCGCCGCCAGAGGTGAGGATAGCGATCTTCATGGTGGTGGGTGTTCAGCAGCTGTCGAGGCGTCTCCGATGTAGTGGTTATATGAAAGCTCTAGATCGCCGTAGCGAAGATGGGGGTACGCAATAAGAATCACCTTGCTGAAAGCAATGGTCCCCCACATTCGAAATTACTAAGCATGTATTTATAGATGTTTGTTCCCGTCCTCTATTGATGCTCGACCAAACATTTCACTAGCATCCAGCCGTCGAAAGAATCCTTAATGTTCATGAAAGTTGTGCTAATGTTTGTGCAAGTTTGGCGCTCAATCTGCTTGGTGCAAGCTCGATTCGATGCCCAATTGATTCCCAAACCTCAAGGGCTCATTTCATTCTTTTAAGTTGTTAGAATACTTATGATAGATTGTGGTTTGTTGACTTCTTTTGAAATTTAAAACAGAAGCTTTGCATTTCATGCAGTGAGCAGTGAGCCAACAGCGAGCTGCTTTCACCAAGCTTTCACAGCCTGAGGAGGGTTGCGCATTTGTCGACATTTTCCAATAACTTGAAGTACAAGTCATCAATATACTGGATGTAAAATGAAATGCCACCTTGACCATTGACATTCATAGAACAAAATTTCCCAAGACCGAGCGAGGCGGTTGCGGCCGCTAGCGAGGTCTAACAACCATGGCCTCTGATTTAAGATTTCTAGGCTTCGCAATATAGTTAATAATCATGTATGACAATGTAAAAATTGTACTGTAAGTATTACGAGAATATCAAGAAAAATGCAGCAAGGTGTCGAGGAGACCGTAGGTCGACCTTTCATCTCTAATCGGAATCCCGAATTGGGTGTCTGAGACGAGAGGCCTGGGGAAAGTCCCGAATCAAAGTCAAAATAGCAAGCTACGGTGCTACCGAGCGGGATATCTGTCGCGTCCGAACACGTGCGCCTTTGGCAAAATCTCAGCTCGATGACGCTGTAAACTTGCTGTAAACCGCCAGGTAAACGCCGTTCGCCAAACAAATCTTTTCATAACTCGTTATCTGCGCCACCATCTGCCACCATCCAGAATCCCAGATTATCGCAGTCTCCTTCTGTTGTCAAATGTCTAGACTCTGAAACTTGAAAGTGGGATCCTGCGGCTGCTAGCCTTTTTCTTTTCGGCTCTTCGGAATTAAGTATGTTATCTGACTCCAGTAGTATTCAATTCAAGGCCAATTAGGACGGACCGATTATCATGTCAGTCGTGGCTATGTTATAGTAAGTGGCACCGGGATGATTATGAGGGGGATAAGACGGGTTTCTAAAGGAAGAGATTATGGAGAAGGTCAGAGATGTAAAATACATCCATTGCATTCCTTGCAAAGTCAAGATCTTTCGTTGGTGTCACTCAATTCACAGCGACGTGAGAGACATACACCAGAAAAATGCCAAGATGGCAGCTTCGAGCACTCCCAGACTCCAGTACTCCCATGTTGTCTAACGAAGTCGGGTCTCGGTGGCCCGAACATACCCCAAGCCGGGGCATCAAATACGGTCGCAACTCGCAACCCTCGAAAAATTGTGCAACCCACTCCATGACGTTGTTCTGTTCGAGATGTGAAGCCGATTCGGTGTCCAGACTGAGCATCGTGATAAGAATAAGAAACTTTCATTGAAAGTTGTTGGACCGTTGGTGTCGGCTGGATGCCGAGCAGGCTTTTATTTCCATTGTTTCTTGCCCATTAGCGTCTTGGTTCCCCACATCTGTAAGGGCATACGCCAGCTTGGCCATCGGTGCGTGTCGCTCCTCTCTTACCCGTGGCAAGCGTGGCAATAGAATTTTGGAGTGATCGCTCATAAGCATATTCTTATCATCGCTAGATAAAAGTAGAGGCTGGTGCCTGACCTGCACAGGCTGCGCCACCGCGTGTTTGTCCCCAAGAATCTAGACGAAGCACTGCATATCTTCATCCTCACACCCTTGCGCATCTTACTTTCAAGACATCAAGAAGCTTCAAGTGTACCTTTTCCCGACAGCTTCATTTTGCTCCATATCAATACCGACAGTCGGACAAGCTACTGGCTGGCCGCCATATCATGAGGACTCATTCTCCTCGCACCCCACCTCCGTCTTCCTATTCCCATTCACGACATCACATACCCGACATTAATGTCTACGACATCGCCAGTCGCATCGGCCTCCACCACCCTGACGAGTCGCAAACCAATACCAAACTTACCTCAATACCCTCATACATTTCTCTTCTCCCACCCGAAATCCTCTCCGAAATCTTCATATATTGTATACCCGATGAACAATTCCCTCTACCGTATACCACAGAAGCGCCCCTGCTGCTGACCCATGTGTCGGCACAATGGCGCTCTCTCGCTATTTCCATTCCAGAGCTTTGGACCGCGCTCCACGTCAACTACAAAGACCCAGTGGAGGACATCCCAGCGACAAACGTGTGGCTTTCACGTTCAGGAAGCAAGCCACTCTCGCTATCCGTTGCCATAGATTTTTCAGAGCAGCCCCAGCAAGAGATCCTCGATGCGTTGTGCAGGCATTCCAAACGTTGGAAGCATGTGCGTTTCGATTTTCGCCACCTCCTTTGCCCCCCGATGTATACCCTAAAGATGGCTCTGAATAATGTTCCAGAGCTCGCCACTTTTGAATTTCACGCGAGGGATGTCAGTAACATCAATATTGCACCTATCACCAGTTTACTTTCCTCTGCACCCAAACTTCGTGAGGTGACGTGGGTAGATGATTTGGCGGATACCGACACCTTGCTGCAACTGCCATTGGGTCGCCTGACGAAACTGGCGTTGTCGATGGACCATGGGACGCTCGATTACCTTCAAGTCCTGAACGAGTGCTACAACCTGGAGCATATCCGATTAACCCGGCCATTCTCTCTTACTCCACAAACTCAAGCACCCATCTTCCTCCCAAAACTTACCTCATTCAACATATCCTCCGATATAACGGGAGTCCTCGACCTTCTCGTCCTGCCTGCCTTGCGAGAGGTGCGCATCCACGGGGACGTCGACAAGCATGGTCGTTCACATACCCTCGGCCACGATGCACACCCGAATAGCCATCATCATGCCAATCCGTTTGCGCATTCTGCTACCGGAACTTGGGACCCCACGCCCCTTCTGTCCCTCATCGACCGATCCGCGTGTTCAATCACCAGCCTGTCCGTCAGCCCTCCCATGACAGAAGCAGCGCTGTTGATGTGCCTTCGTGGGACGAGTAACTCGCTTGTCAAGCTGTCTGTGGAGGGCATACCCGTGGGTGATATGCTGATGCAGGGGCTCACTTGTCATCCAAACGCAGGCGGGTGTGTGATGAGGACAGAGCTGGAAGACGCGACAGCTGCAATGGAAGGCAGAGGCACCTCCGATGAACACCGCACGCTTCTTTGCCCCAACCTGGAAGAACTTACTTTAGATACGCGCGTGGGATGCACGCCTGGCATGTTGGCCAACATGGTTGAGTCGAGGCTTTTGAGTTTCACATTACTGGATACTACCCGCTTCGTACACGGTACCACCGACGCTGCAGGGATTCGGACATCATCGCTCAAGATGATCAAGATAGTCGATGGGCACAAGGATATCCAACGAATAAAGACGTTGAGCTTGCTATCGACAAGCTCAAATCTTGTTCCGCAGACAAGGGAAGAGCTCACTGTTAATATCATTGGAAGGAAACCCACGAAAGCGCAGAATCGGGATTTCTTCTTTAGGAGGAAGCTATGCGCGAGCCGTTGATTTTGGGGTTCTTCCTTGTCGATCCACGGTAGCCAGGTGTGTCGCTGGAAAGCAGGAGGGACGTGGAGGTGCACGCGCCAAGTGCATGTAATTATTACGATTGCTGATTTATATCGCAATCGGAAGTCGGAACCCTTTTCCGGAGAAGAGGCGGAAATTATTCGACATTCCTCCGCATTCGTCGATTTACTAGATTGATTGTCGTTTGGATATCTTTTTCTTTTGCGTCTCCACATTCACGTCGTAGTCATGTTCATACAGTGTACCATAGTCATTGCTTTCATTGCTTTCTTGCTATGCCTTTTTAAGGTCTTGCTCTACCTTCCCACTTCAAGTAGAAATTATTGTTGAATTCTCATCACCCTGCCTGGGACTACCATAGTCTAGCAACTCCATCTTTGTAGATCTCCTCAATCTTAAATTGCACGTTGCTGGATCTATTCCTTAATCTTTCATGTAAGTACTTATCTGCAATTTCTAGAACATAGAGTCAGCCCTTTTTTTAATTTAGACGGGAGGAGAGAAAGCAAATTGAAATCAGAAATGCCCCTATCTTTGGCCAGCTATGCACGTGATCTGTTAATTACATCGTGACGCGTTACGCGCCTGGTCCTTGAGCTCAACTTCAAGTTATCACTTTTGACTCGAACTTCGACCTTTCGCTCGTTCTCCACATACCAATTAGCTCTGCATTCAGCATCATATCTCTAGGCTCTTGCTACTCTGCGCACTCTAATTCTCCGGAATGGTCCACCTCAGGCTGAACGAAGCAGAGCCAAATCCTAATCCTCACATCAACTTCATCACCCCTCTCAAATCAGATCCAACCGAGGAAGAAGAAACCCGGAAACTCCTCAGGGCGCTCGCGGCTCAAGTGAGGCCGGTGATGAAAGCACATGGCTTTGTTGTTAATAGCTTTGAAGAGGTGTGTATCCAGCTCTTATCGGCCCATGTGTATGGAGAGCTCAATCCGTGTAGTATGAGTATAACAAGGTGTTTGCTGGTCGCAATTGGAATAACGGAGAAACTGTAGGTACGTGCAATTATTCCGAAGCAAAGAATTAAAGTTAAATTTGTGTAGAATTGGTTGTGAGACGGGCAGACGGCCTGTTCTATCCAATATACTGGTTGATGGGCACACTCTGCCATGAGGTCTGCATTCCAGCTTGCATTTTCGACTTCATATACTGACCTATATGCGTTTCCTTTAGCTCGCCCATATTAAGGTACGTTAATCGTACGCCGAAATACGCGTTTCGATTCTGATTTCAACGTTTGCTCAGCATATGAACCACGGGCCTGCTTTCCAAGCCCTATGGTCGCGTCTCAGAGCAGAAGTTCGACAACTGCAGGACCGAGGATATTACGGCGATGGTAGGAACTTATTTTATCTTGTCTGTAACTCTAATACTGATAATTTTTATGATGCAAGGCTACTGGTCCTCTGGCACGAGGCTTCGAGACTCAGCCCGGATTGGTGGCCAAGGTATCGAAGAAGGGGACTTCCCAGAATATATGGTCTGCATTTGTTTATCTGTGCATTCAAGTTTGTGATTGCTCAAGTCTTATATAGTGCGGTGGCGCACAATCTCGGACGCGACCAACGGGCAGACGCCGCCGCCGTACGCAAGGAAAGCGCAGGGAAGTTGTCCCATCACTGCACACCGGAGCTCAGACAGCGAAGAAACGGAAGGCTGGTGCCCGAGTTACATCGAAGTATGCCTTTGCTGGTGAAGGTGCAACACTCGCCGAAGACAGCAATGGGGGCACTGGTTTCGGAAAGCAAGCCGCAAGGTCGGACACGATATTCATTACCATAACTTACAAAAGCAACTAATCCTTATTTTAGCAAACGAGCAAGAGAAGAAAGAGCACTGGCCGCCGAACGCCGTCTACTTGCGTTACAAGGAAAAACAGCTGGTTGGTTCGATTATTGCCTATTTATTTCGGTAATTGATTTTTTTCTAGATACAAAGGAGTCAGTACCGACCGCACAAACGACCGACGAAGACTCAGATGACGAAGTCGAATTCGTCACTGTACCAGAGACGGATGCTGAGCGGCGAGAAGCGCTGCTCGCTTCTGAGGAAACGGCCGGCCTCGAAGAGAAGCTGCGATTCGGAAACTCTTGGAAACAATTCCAAGACGAGTTCAATTTCACGGGGAACAATGTGGCCGGCGGCTCAAAACAGACGACAGACGTCCTTGACATTTCCTCTGACGAAGACGATGGCGGCGGTTGTGACGTGCCTGTCGCATCTGGATCGACATTTACCACCCAAGTCCATGAGACGAGTGCCAAAGGTAAGGGCAAATTGAAAGCAGCGTGGACGCCGACTTCAAATGGGCTGGGCCTAGGCAAGATGATACAGACAGAGATTGACTTGCGCAAGAAAGAGTCCCTAGGGATGGCGCCTGTGAAAGGAGGCGGGCGAACCCTAGGCCCGACGAAATCCATACCAAAGATACCACCACGCAACGATATCCGAGACAAAAGTCTCCGAGAACCTCATACAGGGAACCATTGGAGCTGCCTTATCTGTACACTGTAAGCAGAGTCCAAATATCTTTGACTGTCGATATATTTAAATAACTTGCCATTTGCTTACAGAGATAACGAACCACTCCATCTTGCATGTGCAGCTTGTGGTACACCTCGTAAGGATGACTAGGTTCCAAAGAGTAGGGATGTTTGACCATCATTTAGTGACCCATGTACATACATGTAAAGATGATTATCTGGAGTTTTACCGCTTGATTTTGTTTCGACTAGAAGACCTAGCTCACACAGCGGACATTCAACTGTCAGGTCGTGCCGATACTTGCGCTGTTAGGTTTGTGTTAGGTTATTGTTAGGTTGCTTTTAGGTTAATGTTAGGTTGCTTGTTAGGTAATAAGCGAGGTAATATTTTTGTCACGGTATCTGCTGTCACTCTGTGCCGCGTTAGATTTGTTAAGACCCTGCCTATACAATAGTCTACGTGAGCATTACATTTGTTGATACACGAGAGCGTGACAGCCGAGCTTGTGACCACTTGTATTACCTCGCTAAATACCTAACAGCCACCTAACAGCCAACTAACAGCCACCTAACAATAACCTAACAGCGCAAGCGCCGGCACGACCTGACAGTTGAATGTCCGCCGTGTCACCGGCACCTGTCCTAAGCATCTAAACCAGAAATGGGAACCTTTGCTGGTTGCGGGGCATATGCATGAACCGTTGTTCTCAGATCAAAAGTTACATGTGGACTTTAAAATATGATCATTGATTGGTATCAAACCAAGGGGAACATTCGCCGCCCATTTTTCAACTGATACAATCAACGAAAAATACAGAGAGAATGGAGGGATAGATAATTGGGAGAAATTTGACGGGTATACAGGCTTGGCAAATAATCAATAAGTGACTACAAGTCGAAAGGGCAAAATAGTGGCACACTATAATAAGGTGTTCAAGAAATAGGATGGAGGTTTATCCAGCTCTGAATTGAGAAAAACCTCAACATACTAAGGTCGAGGACACCCTGCGAATGAAAAGAAAATCTCCAGAGATGAAAGACCAAAAAGACCAAAAAAAACCTAATCCCACCCCATCATCGTTGTCGTCATGATCTTGGGGAAAACACAGAAAGAAACCCAGTTGTGAAATGTGTATCCGGAGAGAGGGCGTCGTAAGGAACAGAGCCGACATCATGGGATAGGAGGTATCTTATAGCGCCATCGCAAATGCTGCGACCAATCCAGAGATCACCATGAGAGGCGTGCTGGCTTGGCGAACAGTGAAGGCGGCGCTTTGTAGGGTACCGGCGTTAGCAGCTCCGATAGGAACAACTCCTGATTGAGAATCAGCGGAACCATAGGAGCCTAAACTAGTAGCGGTAGTCGAGCTATATCTCCAATCAACATAAATTTCGTATGTCAGTATTGGCACACGTACGGGAGTGTAACGGGAACGGCAGTCGTTGCGGGTACAGCAGTTGCTCCGGAAGATAGGGCGGAACCGGTAGCGGCACCCAGAAGGCAAGAGGCATCGGTGTTGTTGCCAACAGTGATCTATAAAGTGAAAGGGATGTTGAGAGGATTTTACAAAATGCGGCCAAATTTCTCGACACGTACCACATTGCTCCAGGCCTCGTTATCATCAGCATCGACGAGCGAAAGCTGAACCTTGGTTCCGGCCGTGATGTTTGCCGTCCACTGCATGGAAGTCGTGGTGAAGTCGCCCACCTCCGCACTGGTCACAAAAAAATCCAGTTTAAGTACCCACATTGAAAAGATGCAAGAAAAATATCAACTGACAGGGCAGGGCCGCAGGGGTCGGAGGCCGCGACAACAATGAGGTTGTAGGGTCCTTTGGTAGCTTGCCAGGAAATTTTGGCGGACTTGCACTGGATACAAAGGCGGCAGGCGTGAGCTGACGCCACAGGCTGACAATATGCAAGAACGAGAAATTACCTGGACCAGGTCAGGAGAGTTGATGGCGAAGTCGGCAAGAACGCCTTGGATGGCAGGGGCGACTAAGAGAGCGACAGTAAGGAATGTGGAGAACATTTCTGTTGTAGCGTGGTGGGGGAGGGAGACAAAAGAAGGTGGGGACGGGGACGGGGGAGGTGAGGAGGGCGTTGGAATGGGAGGTTGATGGCTCTCGTCCCAAAACCTCCGCTACTTATGGCGCAAACACTCAACAACACCGGGCCAGCAACAGCCAACAAATTAACAATGCATTCCATCAAAACGCCATCTCCGTGCCTACCCCCACTATCCGAGCCCTACTTTCGTAATGTACACAATACAAATAAACCCGTTAATTATCCAGCTACAAATATCTTCACAGTTTGGCTCCAGCTTTGCCCTTGAACGACGCCAGCATTGTTCTCTTCGTTATTCTGCAGCGCACGTCAGTTGCCATGACCACGACAACCCTGGACCGTGGAACTCACCCGGAGTGCGGAATAGCAGATGGTGTCTTCTTGGGACCATCGACCAGTGGTCGTTCGTCAATGGGGACGTAGTCACGCTTGCTAGCGCCCACAAAAATCTATCATAAATTTGAGTTCAGAGGTTCATTGGCAGAAACAGTCCAACAGTACCTGACGCGGCCGCCAAATCTTGACCCCTCCCTCTTGCAGCATCATCTATCGTACAGCCTCGTTTAGATGGCAAGGTTGGTGTAACAGTATTAAATCAGATAACGTACTTGACGCCAGTGAGCCAGCCATCCCACTACACGTGGTACGGCGAAGAGTACGGGGAAGAAATCGAGGGGGAAACCTGTGCAAAATATCAATATCACCACCTAAACACCAAGTGGTTTTCCCTACCCATGGCGCGATAAATTAGACCGCTGTAGATCCGTTAGCAAATGTTATCCATGTATCTATTGTGGAGAAAAACAAGTACCTCCTATTAAAGCTATCAGCTAATGACAATAATGCGTCAAGATGAAATAAACACACCAAAAGTCAACATTAGGTGCAAGTTTACGCTTAATGAAATATTCATCCTTCATTGCGACATCATGCAGAGCCATCGCAGTTTCCAGCAGTTCGTCTTTTCCCGTGCTGCATCCCATCAATAAGTGGTTGCCGTTTTCGCATTGAGATCAAAACATACATCTTGAACACCTCGTCTGCGGTTTTACGGACAATAAAAGAACGGGGATCCGACTAGAATGACGTTTGAATACACCACATGGGAGAAAAACGGCCAATTAACGCTTACTGTCTTGTACACTCGATGTCCAAAACCTGACAGAACCTTTTCACGTCTCTTGACAGCCTCAATAAAGGCGGGGACATTTTCCGGCCTATGGAAGGTTTGGCGTTTGGAATAAAAATCGGACAAGGAGTTTCATAGCTTACTTTCCGATAGAAATGAGCATGCGAATAACTGCCTCATTTGCGCCTCCTAAAAATTGGTGAGATTCCTTGTGATAGATGGGGAAGTATATTTTGACAAACCATGTAAAGGTCCGCTAAAAAATTGCAGTAAGTCAATATATTCTCATCTATGATCAAATCCACTTACTATAACGAAGCGCAGCCGGCTCTGAAATCATTGATCAGAATGGAAAGGAAAAGCATCCAAAACATAGAATCCTTACGCGATAGCAGAGTATGGGTCAACAAGGGAACTACCAGTTTGCAGTACAGTGGTTGCTGACGCATTCAGCTCATGATCAGCGTGAAGGAGGAACAAAACGTCCAACGCCTTTTCAAGGACAGGATTGGGTTTATAATCTTCTTCTCCAAGATGGTCCATTTGGTATAGGAACCTATTCATTGAAATTCAGTTGTCCCATTGTTCAGACTGTGGACATGAATATTGACTTACGATCCGGTATAGCTAAGTCCGGTAGGAGGCGTTACAAAATCCCTTCCTTGACGCACACGGTAGGCCATTCTGCAAACATGGTTAACCTGACAAGGAATGCATGGAAGAAAGGAAGAGACGAACGCAGCCAGAGTTGTAGCCTTGCCTATCAGCCTATATATTTGCTTGTCCATGACAGAAAGCGAGGCTGCATCACCCTTGGTATACAATGTTTGGCCTAATATTTGGAAACATTAGAGTCAAGAGAGAGAGAAAAGAAAACCAAATCCGTGATACTGACCTTGCAAGGAAGGATTAGCCTCGGCATAGTATGATCCCAGGTAAGCAAATGAGCTGGCCAAAATTGCCATTGGATGTGCGTCATAACTGGAAGGAGAAAAGGCGCTCTAGCGTGAGCGCAGAGTATTGACAACACTCAGGAATACGAGTTACCGGAAAGAGCGGCAGAATTGTTCAGCATCGGCATGGGTGACACTATGGTGCATAACCTCGGTTTCGAAAACTTTCAGCTGGGGTTTTGTTGGGAGAGCACCGTAAATGAGAAGATAAGCCGTCTCGAGGTGCGAGGAATGAAGTGCGAGTTGTTCAATGGGGTACCCTCTTTGATAACAGTCAACAATCGTGTTCAATATTCAATCGAATGTGCATAACAATACCTGTAGCGCAAAACTTTCGACAACGTGAGATAGAGATAGCTAAGAGTCGTTCTCGAGCTTACCTCCTGCCTCTCCGTCAATATATGTAATTTCGCTCCGAATTACGGCGGTATTTAAGAATCCCTTGTCCGCAACACGCAGGCCTTTGTCCGTCTCGTTTTCCTCCCGTTCGCCAGGAGCAAATGGCGCCTTCATCGCTTTAAACGCAGTAGCGGGTATACTGTTGTCCACGATCCTGAAATCATCGAACGCGCTTAATTAGCGACTGTTCTCGGAGAGTAGACGAACACCGGCGCCTTACGGAACATCGTAGACCTTTCCTGTGCGGTTGTCGCGCACCGTAAGACTGTTAGTTGGAGGTGTGGATTCTGTTGGTCGTCCCATATTGGCGATAAAGAGAATAGGGTGACTGGAGGGTATGTGGAGGATCGAGGTATGAAGTGGCCCGAATAGTAAAGGATTCTTTACATAGCCTCGGCTAAACATTAACCTCGAGTTCGTTAACGGCAGAGCAATACACGTGATCGTATAAACACATGCCTCCGACCCGGAGGACACTCTCGTTTCTCAACCTTGCTCATGCCAATGGTTGCAAACGCTATGTCACTCACAACAGACCAGTCGACCATGGCTTGTTCCATATTACTATGCTGCCGAATCGTCAGTACGTTCATTCTCCTGACCTTGAACTCAAGTGTCACGACCTCGTCTCTGAGCACTGTTTCACCATTGATATCCCAAGGCTCTTCACAGAGAGCATGAAAACCGGCGTCCAACCAATCACGGAACCGGGTGTTTAAGATTAACGATTGCACTACCCTCCGAGCTATAGAAATGCCGGCTGTTAATCCTTTTCTGATCCATTGAAAGCGCTGACGGCAGCTGGGTACAATCTGTAACCGGTAGTCATCCTCTCTTGCTCGCCTTATCTGCGTTTTTCCCAGTCCGTCTAGAGCCCGCGATTACTTGTGTTGTATCGGCTTAGATCCGTGGATAACTCATTATTACCCTGATGATAATCCTCGATGCAGTACCTCTCGTGTGCATCTTTTGCTCTCTAACAAGTCTCCATCCTCGAAACCCTAGTAGGAAAACATCGCGGGCTACATACCATCCTAATCTTAGCGATGTGTTCCACCTGTTTGTCTACCTCCGCGTTGGCTTACACTGGTGGCAGGACTACCCGATGTGATGCATCTGCCAGTGGGCCGGTGGTGGGTAGGATGGAATGTGTACTTTGTCCAATCTCAGTGAGCCAGCAGCAATAGACTTTCTGTTACTGATTTGTCCAGAATCGAAGGCCAGAGGAGGGCTGGACAACATGGGCAACATCTTGAGTGTTGCTTCCGCCCTCTACGTGGATTGGAATTGCTTTTACTATGTCACTAATACTGTCACTAATACTGTCACCTGTGTGAACGCACGTTCCAATCTGACGACGGAGCATCCAGGTCCAGGACCTTCAGGCACATTTGTATTACTCTGCAATACCTCTTGGCTGCATCATATTGAATCTTGACTTCCAGCACGTCCGAAATACCAGTGGATTTAGTGCAGGGTTTCGAATCCAGGTGTCGAGCGCTGTGGGTCGATCAGACTCTATTCGCGCGTACGTGAGGTCAACGTGAGGTATTAAATCATTCATGGGAATCTCTCGGTTCTCTCGAAAGTTCAATCAGAATGACCTTGAAGTCCAATCATCGACTTCTGGTCCAGTAGGGCTGCTGTTCTTGCCACTCGACATCGATCCCTTCAAACTTCAGCGGGCTGGGACACTTCCAATACACGAGGCCGGCACTCAAGGAACCATTCCATTATTGAAGACGGCTCAATTCATCAACTACACTCGGGGCCTTAGTTGTTCCTTTTTTTAACTCCATAGATGCCTATTAAGGATTCAATATACTATCATAGTTGGGTAGCTGCTCTAATGTAAGGCCTCAACGTGTTTTTCATCTGAATTGTCGCAAGGACGCTGATTGGAGTTGCGGACAGCTATCAAACCTATCTAAGGTCAGGAGGATGGTCAAACGATAGTTTACTTAAGTATTAAAGTAACTTACTATCCATCGCCATCCTGCCGGTGATAACTATATTGCTCGGTTTGGAAGCTGGGCGATAATCACCAACGTACAATCTAAAAGAAGCGCTGTCGACCACATGGACCCTAAGAAGTGTACACCGTTCCCAACATTCCCTAGGCTGTCGTATGATTTGTGGATGTGCATATGTAATTGGTATGTCGTTGAATCATACATGGGTATCTAATTTACTACTTACTAGTACATAGTACTTGCATGCAGGTTTATGTGAATCCAAGAATGCGCGAGTCGGGCTTTGAGCTCAGCGATGCTAGGCGATACCTTACAAACGTGAACTGGGGCGCTTGTTGCATTGTCATAGATCCGCTATCCTAACGATGCTTAGTAAATTTTTCTGATGCACATATGTGTTTCGTGAGTAGTTGACACACGAGTCCACATATTATCTTGAACTTCACATACGTATAAGGATTGCTTATAAGCAAGTCATGATTGGGGCAAAATAAGAATTGTAGGTCCATGGGCGCTTGACTCCTGCGGCCTGAGCGCTGAGCAAGAATCAACTCCTGGGAAAGATCATGCACAGATGTGCTCGCGTGATTGTAGAACCTTCCGCACATGCTTTGGGCAAATTGACCACCCGGACCACCTTGCCTCCGTGATATACTGCCCAGATGATATATTCCGTCGTCCAATCTCGTCCAATGGACGGCAAAAAATCAGGAATGCAACACCAAAAGATATCACACGTTCAAATCAAATTCCGCGCACTCACTTCGCTGGACTATCGCGTGGAAGGAGATCGTCAATGGGAAGTGGAGTAACGCCTTGCGAACTTAAAATAACTCGTTCATTCAAACGTGCGTCAAGAATGAGAACTTCTTCTAGAGTATATGTTCATTCATTGACCTTGAGAAAGCAGGCGGTTAGAGAGGGGCAAGAATTGGATGGAGATCATGATGAGAGTATGGATCGGGCTTCCCCTTTGGAACACAGCCGTCTCCGTTTTCTGACCATTGATACAGCTGCCACCAACCTGCTCCATCAGGCCTTTATAAGTCAATACGTACAAAATGCCTGAGATAAGCCTTGCCATCCACCCCTCCCTGGCACCGCGAGCCCAACATGTCCACCAAGGTCGCCCTCAAAGAACGCATCAAGAGCGTCTCCCTCATCTTTGCGTACGTTCATCTCATGTATGCCATTCCTATCTCATCTGACGAGCTCGGTGTCCAAAGCTGTGGGACAGCTTTGTTCTCTGATGGTCAGTATAAATTTACCGCAGAATAAATACCTCACCTTCCTGATCTGACTTGTTGGTCCAGGATATGCTAATGGTGTCATTGGAAACGGTGAGCGGCTTGTGCTATTGAAGGGGAAAAGAGAGACTGACATCTGGTGGCGGTCCACAGTCAATACATGTAAGCTGAGTCGTATCAGGGCGGTTGGAGGCCAACTGAATTGCTTTCGGCAGTGTTAACTAGAGTATATGGGGCCGACAAACTCAGCCAGCATAATTACAGTAGGACGTTGAGCAGTGTCGGCTTTGCGGGAACTTTTGTAGGCATGCTCGTATTCGGTAAGTTCCTCCTCTTTGGTGCTTCCCTGTAATTCACAAACACTGGCTCCTAGGCTACATGTCCGATAAAATAGGAAGGAAATTCGGAATGGTATGTACTCGTAGTTTGCTCTTTGAAATCCTCGTTCTCACCGCAGAATACTTGGATGTAGATGACTGCAGCTGGCATAGTTACCTTGTTTTCTGGTCTGTCTGCTGCTTCTTCTGGTGCACATGGAAGTGTCGGTGGATTGTTAAGCATGCTCAGTGCGATGCGGTATGTCCATTACCGTTCTATTTCTGTCATCTTCCACTGATCCAGTTTTTAGCTTTCTCATCGGAGTCGGCGTCGGTGCAGAATATCCCTGTGGGTCTGTCTCAGCTTCTGAACAATCTGAAGAGCCTGGCATCAGCAAGGGCGCTCAGCATCGCTGGTTTGCACTCGCAACGAGTAGGTGTTTATGTTGCACTCTCACACTCCCGGGTTAATGATATCTAACTTTTGTTGGTATTCATAGATTCTATGATTGACTTTGGCTTCGTCATCGCTTCATTTGTTCCCCTGGTGCTATTCTGGATGTGGGAAACTATCTTAAGCTTTCACCTATGTCTTCTACTGACATCAACGCGGTAGCTTCGGTAATGACCATCTTCGTGCTGTCTGGCGCCTCTCGCTTGGTCTTGGCGTTATCCCCGCTGCTGCAGTGTTCATCTGGCGTCTAAACATGGAAGAGCCAGCTCGCTATAAGAAGGATTCTATGAAACATGCCCGCATCCCTTACATGCTCGTACTTCGTCGTTATGGTGGTTCCCTGGCTGCCATTTCAGCTACTTGGTATGTCCAGATTGACGGCTTCACGGGACGCATTGGTCATTTGCTGATTGAATTTAGGTTCCTTTACGATTTCATTGTGTAAGTGATATATCCAACTGCAATGAGCAAATGAATAACAATATCTCCACTTAACTAATTTGTTAGCTATCCTGTGAGTGCATGTTGATCATCCTTGCAGCTAAGATTTGTAACTAACTGAGAAAATTCGACGTAGTTTGGCATCTACTCTTCAATCATTATCGACCGGTGAATATCATTTATCCCTCCTCTAGTCATTTTTTTCTCAAACCTATGGTTAGCATCACCGGTGGAAAATCCGACCTGACAGTCGTATTCGGCTGGAATGTTGTCATCAAGTAAATGTTTTTCCCTTTTCTTTCATTCATCTATTTGTCATGCTGACATCAAACCAGCCTGTTCTATATGCCAGGTACACTGGGGGGAGCGTTCATCCTCGATAAGCTCGGAGCAAAGTACACCATGGTAAGTTTGGATTTTAGTTTCACCCCAAAGGATAAATGTGAACAGATTTATACAGATCACTGGACTCCTCCTTCAAGCGGTTATTGGATTCATCATGAGCGGGGCTTATGTCAAGTAAGCGCACCGCCTACTATTAATTCATCTGACTGATGAGTTGCCATCAGACTCACCGATAACATCGCTGCATTCGCTGTAAAAATCATTCCACTTCCTATGTAACCGCAGGACTCTCGCTTACATTGAATGCTTCAGGTTGTATACGGTATTTTCCTGAGTTTCGGAGAACTTGGTGGGTTGAGGTTCTACATCTGTCCTTTAAACATGCATGTTCATAAAGCGACTTAGGTCCCGGAAATTGTCTTGGATTGTTAGCTAGCAAGAGCAGCCCAACCGCCGTCCGTGGTCAATTCTACGGTACCGCCGCAGCTGTTGGAAAAGTTGGCGCTTTCATTGGCACATGGGGTATGTCTCGTTCATCTGACCAGTTGAGGTGTTTGCTGATGCATTTCGACAGTATTCCCCCCGATTATCAATGGTAAATCCCTCGCGTGGCCTTTACACCCACTTCCGTACTAAATGTCCCTTTAGACTTTGGTGGAGCGGATAGCAATAGGGGAAACACTGGTCCTTTCTGGATTGGAAGTGGTATGCCGTCTCTCTCTGTTTCTTTCTTTCTTTAGTACTCATAGCTCGCAGGTTTGGCCATATTGAGCGCGCTCATCACTTTCTTCTTTATTCAACCCTTGACCACAGATGGTATGGCTGAGGAGGACAGGAAGGTATGTGCAAGCAAACATGCATCTCCGGTATTGCCGCAAACTAATATGATGTTGCTAGTTCCGCGAGTATCTGGAGGCAAATGGTTACGATACGGCCGCAATGGGTTTGCCTGAATCCCAGAGTCAAACGGAAACCGAGGGATCACTTGACGAGAAAAGTGAGAAGAAGGTCGATGTTTGAAACACATGTTTCGAAGACTGTTTATAAGTAATGTTATGCCTTGTATACTTTGAAATAATTTCTCGAAATGATTACGATATATACCCTTGATATACCCTGTTTCTGAGAGAGAGTAATCGCGTTCGACTTGATAAGGGGTCTTGCAATGAACAACCCTCGGGGGACTTGGATGCAGAACGAGATGATAGTATCAAGAAAGAACAGATAATATACGGCTGAGTCATTACGATTCCATTGCCGAAGCTTTGGTTTTAGCCAGCTCATTCCTATAATCTCGCATATGCATATGAGGCAAGCCCAAAACGAGAAGGCGATGACACGTACCTCAGCTGCACACTGAACTCATCTTCGATATCATCGTCATCCCAATTATCCTCCCAAAGCTTGTCACCTCCCGACTTTGCCGCACCCGGTGCAGCACCAGCTAAATGCGCGAGATCGGTCTCCGAGTCATTCCAATCTGTGAATTTACCGTAGAGATCAGCATTATGCGCGATAGACAAACGGATAGTAATCAAAAGTCAAATACAGTACCTGCCACTGGGAATTCTTCGAACTCGTCATCCTCTTCGAGAACACCCACATGGGGAAGAGGTTCTTGTGTTGGTTGCTCTGGCGCCTTCGAAGATTCGGCTGCTTTGGAGTTGGATGCAGAGGATGACATTATGAGGCGTTAGATGGTTGTGGTCGGCTGCTAAAGTAGAGAAGTGACGCGTCTCCTTGAGATGATCGCGATTCAGACGCGTGAGAAATTTATTTATACTTATTCTGCTGCAGTGCTTGCCATCGTTGCGTGTTTTTGAGTCACAGCGTCCGAAAGTCATCCAAATACCCAACAAAGGAATGGATTATTGAGCTCGTAATATGAATGTCTATATAGTAGAATGAATAACCCACGGATCCAATAAAGCACGCCGACTGATGAAGATTCGTGTCTTTGAAAGAATGAAAGAATGAATTGGGGGTGAAGTATATAGAGTATATTTCACATTGAACCGAATGACTGAGAATACGCAAGGACCGAAAAGCAAGGGAGAACTAAAAACTAGAGTGCAGAAAATTGTGAGATCAAAAGACACACAGAGCCATCAAGGGTATATGTATGGGTCTGATTCTCATTGGAACCGACTCGACTGAGCTGATTGATGATTTCCATCGTGCATGCATAGCTGGTATAAGGATACTGTGAATTGTGAATGTTGTTTACAATGGATGAATGGATAAAGGGTGCAACGATGGGTTCTTCATTTTTTCTTTCTTCTGAAAATTGCTTTGCTGTTGGAAGCGCCGATTTACTTTTCATCTTCATCAGGTATTTCTAGGATTTCATCGGGTATATCGGTGGTATCTGAGGTGAGTTTGGTGATAGAGGTTGATTCGAGCAGGTTAATGATGTCCTCCAACTCGTCCCTACTTTGCTTCGCGATGGTCACAGTATGATCGTTGACTGGTGCTTCCTCAACCTCTGGAGCGGCGGCCTCCTCGACAGGTGAGGTTTCTTCGGTCTCTGCGATGACGACGTCCGTCTCTAGGACTGGTGCTGGGGATGGAGACATTGGTGTAGTATCGTTTTCCTCTGAAGTGATGTTCTCTTGCACTTCTTCGTCGCCTCCGACTTCAACTTCATCGGGGGCGTGAACCGAGTCAGTTGCTGCCTCTGATGTTTGAGCAACATGTCCATTCTCGCTATGCTCAGCAACTTCTTTGAGCGCCTCTACAGGCGCCACGGCTTCGTCATCAGAGAGTACAGCAGCAACTGTACCGATAGTAGTTACAGACGCCGCCACAGCGGCTCCTGTTGCAGCGCGAGAAGTTGCTGGCGCCTTCTTCGTTGCTTTAGGCGAAGGTGGAACTGTGGCTTTAGCAGCAGTCGAAGCACGTGGTGCCGCCGCCGCCGTCCGCGAGGTAGCAGCAGCAGCGGTCATCCTAGCTTGAGATGCTGCCGTAGGTTTACTTAGACGATCCATGGAGCTGCTGCTCAGATGCGCCTTCTTGACTGGCGTGGGCACCGGAGGTGCATTACGAGACTTGGCGAGCGAAGCCGCGGTGGGAGCGAACAGGCCAGTTGATGGGGTCTTTGGACGACTCAAAGTCGGAGTCTTTGACCTAGAAGCCGCATCTGGACGAGGAAGCTTGGCACTGGAGGGAGTAGGGGGCGGTTTCGTGACTGTACGTTTGGTCGTCGCGCTTGAAGCGACCGATTGACCAGTGTGCTGGGGCTTCAGAGGCTGAATCGCGGGGGAGGCTAGGGACTGTTTGGAAGCAGGAGATCTCAGCGTAGATTTCGCAGGGGTCCTTGCTGGTGTTGAGGTTACAGTCTTTACCGCTGATGCAGGAGGCCTTGCACCCATCGTTTTCGAGCCCGAAGGAGTGCGAGGTGTGGACGGTGTTGGCATCTTCTTAGCAGGTGCTAGAGTGGGGGTTGCTTGATCCGGTTCTTCTGGCGCTGGGTCTGGTTTGGCCGTACCGGGTACTGGTTCTGGTTCTATGTCGGCCTGGACGGGAGGAATATCATTTCGCCAATTTTCCAGGAATGAGTTCGGCTCGGGCTTGACCTGCCTCAGAGAAGCATTCAGAGCTTTCGCGGTAAGAGGAACCTCTAATTCAACACCGGGTTCGGACGCGTTCTTATCATCTCCCGTCGCAGCAGATGGATTGGAAGCAGATGGCGCGATAAGAGGAGGAGGGATATGGCGAGAATACAGAGATGGTACGACAGGGGCATGCTTCGATACCTGCTCCGCAACAGACTTTGGAGGCCATTCGCGTTTTTCTTTGACTTCTTCCTTTGTCGAGTCCCCTGTTATGTGAGAGACGACGCTAGAACTGCGCGATGGTGAGCTGGCAGAAAGGGATAGACGCTTGGTCTGCGTCTCGAATTTTCCAATAAGGTTGGCCACGCTCTGCCGTGGGCGCTCGTCCGGGAGTGGCCTGTACGATGGACCAGCAGTGCGTTAAACAACGGCTGATGACGCGACAGGAATGTAGACCACAAACTCACATCTCCGCCCCTGAAATAGGTTAACACAACGTGCAGACGAGAATTATAAGTCTGATTGCTGCAGCGGGTCAGAAGAAAGTTGGGTATAGGTGACACGGGGCAAGATCGGTTGGTAGTAAGAGTTTGAGAAAGGAAGTTGAGTAAAATCTGAACGAAACTACCGCCGTTACTAGAAGCTGTAACCACTGATCATCCAGGTGCATGTGCTATATTAGGTAATCTACTTCCAACAAGATTCTTAACACAAATCCTCGAAGAGTATGAATGCGGGTTATTGAAATATTAAGATGGAAAGCGAATAATGCAGTAGAGTATGTTGATAATTATTCCAAGAGCTCAGGAGGGTATGGCTCGTCATTTTTGAACTGGCTTTGGGCAATCAAAAAGTACCACCACGTCATCAGCAATTTCCCTGCTTTTTATTGGGCCGTTTCTCTTTGATACTTTATTGCTAGTAAATGTCCATTTCCAAGCAGCGGCTGTTCTTTTCCTATGTCATCAGAAGTTCGTTCCGCCGGAGAAGTTCAAGCCTTGGGATGGAGGCAATCGACGATTTGCTGGTGGTGGGAAGGCTGCGAGACCTTCGGACATTCCTACATTCTTATCGAGAGTAATTTTTGGAAACGCGGAAGGCCAAAAGGGTGTGCAGATTGGGCTGGCCTAAATATCGAAGAAGAGATAGAAATATCAGGAAAGCGTCAATGAATTATTCCAAACTAAAACCTTTCATCCATTTCGATCGACGCTGCCGCGGCGTGGCAGTGCCGCCTCTACAAAACAGCCAGGCCACACCGTCTTATCGTGGACCCAATTTCGATAGAAACCTTCCAGAACAAAACAAGGAGCCTGTCAATGTCGTCGGGTGAACTATAAGTTAATTTTTTCCCCCGCTGTTTAGTATGTAAAGTGTGAAAATCACATATGTGCGTCCAGTGAAAGGCCCTCACTTGTGCACGAAATGCTAAGAAGGAAGAATTCGTCAGTCTTTTGACCAAAATAACGTATCTGAGCGTAGGAGATGGAAATGAATGACGAGATCATCGAACTGATCACAATGAATCATATCTGGCGGCGGCACTCTGGCCAGATACTTTGGCCATTCCTGGTGAATATGTTACAACAGTATCAGGTCATGAGTGCTTCATCGATCTTATTCAGGACGGCCTGACCTATACGCTGACAATAATTTTGAATTTTTTGAATGTGACTACGTTTTTCCAAGTCCTCCTGAGGATCAAAAAAAAATGAGTCCATATATTGAGGCTTACAAAACGAAGGTACATACGATAGAAATCTTAAGGAAGCCACTTGGTGACAGCAATCTCCAGTTCATGGCCACTGCGACCATGCCAAAAATGTGACGCGTTCTGAACTTCCACTATTTCCACATTCTCTCCAGCCAAATCGGAAGCCCAAGCCCTGTATTTTTCGACTGAAGTAAATTCGTCTTCATCTCCGTAGATGACTAACACATTGGAGTCCCGATGTCGGACGAGTTCTCGCAAAGCAGTGATATAGGATGACGAGTTGAAGAGGGTCAGCCAGCTCCTTGGACCAAGAGGGTAGGATAAGAGTATATGTGATGTTTGAACGGAAGGAAGGATCGGGTGTAGAGATGCGATCAGAGAACCATAAGAATAGCCCTAGAATGCGGAAGGCCTTCAGGAATGTGGCAACACAATCAAGAAGAGAATATACCAGGATTACAAGTGAACGGACATCCGGGAAGTTCTCTATGGCCCATTTGCTGATTGCCTTCAAATCCTCGCCTTCTTTGAAGCCGGTGAATGAACTCCATCCAGTGGATCCACCAACTCCCCTTGAATTATATGAAAGAACATGATAATTGTGGATGAGTAAAGGCTCGACCAGTGACATAAGGACGCTGGATAGACCATCGTCATCGTTTCAGAAAGGATACGGAAATCAAAGCCCTACGGATCTCCTTTGCGTCCTCCAAGCCATGACCATGGGTGAAGACAAATGGCGACTTTAGTGCCCTCCGTGGCTATGGTGTCTGACGGGCGCCAAAGATCAGTATCAACAGTGATACCTGTGGAAAGATGGATTTCATGTCGCTCGTGGTGTAACATTTTCATCAAAAATCATCGATTGCGAAGTATGAAGACCACAAATCTCGTTGACTGAAAGAGGGTGAACGGCCGTGGAAGGTCAGTTCCGTTCGAGTGGCAGTGCATATGTGCAGAAACAACAATGGTAAATAAAGTTGAGGTCACTGTCGCGTTCCTTCAACTTGAACATGACCACAACAATCTAAAGACTGCTTAACCATCTTCAACCGGTATCAGTCCATTTGATTCTATAAGTGGCCGCGCACTTCTCAGAACTACAGCCTACAATGAGCGCTGGCGTAACTGACCAACACTTGGTCCGCATCTGTCTCAAATCGGCCATCAGGAGAAACCGCGAGCGGACGAAAATCTAATTTGAGTAGCCGCAGAAATGCTGAGATTTGGATATTGGGGAGATTATAGTCCACTGTGGGTTTTTTTTTTCTCGAGCACTCAAGTCAACGAACGGACTTGCAACGGAGTCAGTACTTGCAATGTTTGGGATCCACCTACGCGTTTCATCTTGTGCTAGCCAACTCAATGGCTCCGAAAAGCCATCTAACATCTATGCGCAATTGCATTCCTCCCTGTGCAAATTAAGGCTATCGTTATCGGGTGCGCTACGAACATGCTGATTCTTAATTGGACAGTAACGCTACTCATAGGCCATCTGTGCCCGAGTCCTGTTATCCCGTTTCAGACGAAGACCAACTATATAAACGAAGGCTCGACACCCAGGACATCCAGAACAGTTCGTACCATGGCTTCTCAGCTTTTTATCTTCATGCAATCTCTCGCTCTATGTGCCGCCTCTTGGGTGTGTTGGAAGATGATTCGGCGATTCCTAAAGTCACCGCTTGATAATATCCCGGGCCCCATCGCAAAGTCTTGGTGGAGCGGTAGGTTTTATTCGCTTGATTTATGTGTACACGACTTACGAAAATGGATATAAAGGCACATTTCCACAAGTGTTCAACGTCAATGCCTGGGATTTTCACAAAGAAATGGCAGAAATGTGTAGGTCATGTTGTTATGTTAGCATCGAAATTATCATATCTGAGGCTTTTATACAGATGGGAGTGTTATAAAAATCAAATCCTTTTTCGGGGTGCGTCAATCAGAGTAATACACTCGCTATGTTTTGACCATTTCCTAGGAGAATCAATTATATGTTTTTGATCCGCTGGCATTGCACCACATAATTGTCAAAGTAAGTAACCTAGTAGTCGTTTTTGATTTGATACCCCTTGCTAATAGTTTTATCTGCCCATTCCAGGATCAAAGCATCTTCCAGCAGAGTGCCGGTTCTCTCGCGTAAGTTCCCGTCTATATAAAATATGATGTCCGTAGCAATAATGGCTTTGGCATATTTAGAGGGGCCAAAGTGATATTTGGACCGAGCATCCTTGCTACAGTCGGTATGTTCTCATAATTGATGTTTAGATGCCCTTCTCAATATTTTATAGGTGATCCTCATCGTAAACAAAGGAAGATGTTGAATCCCGCATTCTCGATCAAACACCTGCGCGAAATGAGTATGGCGATATTCTGAAGGATGAAATCAAACACTCACTAATTTCTCGGTATATAGCTCCCACATTTTACAACGTAGTTCATAAAGTAAGTTATCTTTCTTTTTATCATTTCGCTCAGCTATCTCATACTGGCTCTCAAAAAGCTTCGAGATGCCTTTGCTGTTAAAGCCAAAAACGGACCGCAAGAGGTAATGTGTCCTTTCAGAACTTTTCCTTGTAGGAGAAACTGATTTTCTTTCTCGTGTCTAGGTCGATGTGCTCGCTTGGATGACGAGGACCGCTCTAGAATTGATCGGCCAAAGCGGGCTTGGATATTCCTTTGATTCGTTGCAAGAGGACAGTGTTCCTCACCCGTATACCATTTCAACGAAGAAGCTTATGTACGTCCCATTTATCTCATATATCAGTTTGCATTGAATCTAATGACTATCATCAGACCTACTGCTTTCAAACTATTTTATATTCGCACTTACTTGATTTCACATCTTGTTAAGATCGGAATTCCAAGATTTATCGTCAACTTAATTCCATCACAGCCCATTCGCGAACTTCGGGAAATCGTTGATATTCTTCACAATACATCAGTTGAAATACTTCAATCTAAGAAGAAGGCTCTAGAGGAAGGGGATGAAGCTGTATCGAGGCAGATCGGGCAAGGAAAGGATATATTAAGCATCCTCAGTAAATATCATCTTCTCTTTTTGTTTTGGACATAACCTATAAAGCTAATCTTATACTACTTAGTGCGCGCAAACATGGAGGCATCCAACGAAGATGTTTTAAGCCAAGAAGAATTATTGGCACAGATGTCGTGAGCTTTTCGTTCAGTCTCAATGTCATTCTGAAATATACTGATAAGCCAAATCCCACTCCTAGATCACTGACCTTTGCCGCTATGGACACTACTTCTTCTGCGCTATCGCGCATTCTTTATCTTCTTTCCACAAACCAGGAAGCTCAAGAAAGGTTGCGCCAAGAAATTAGAACAGCAAAGAAGGAATATGGTCCTGATTTAGACTATGATACCTTGAGTAGTCTGCCATATCTCGATGCGATCTGTCGTGAAACCTTGAGGCTGTGAGTCTTTCCGCATTCGATTGCTACAGCAGTGACTAATATATGTCTAGACACGCGCCGGTGCCATTCATAACCAAAACGTGAGTTCTCATTTACAGGTCCATGTCCAACTATGAGTATTAACATATGGCTTTATCAAAAGTGCCCGTCAAGACGCTGTACTTCCTCTTTCTAAACCAATCATGGGAATGGATGGCAAGGAAATCCATGAAGTATTTGTTCCAAGCAACACCAATGTCGTCGTCGGAATTATGGCCGCCAACCGAAACACAGATATCTGGGGGCCTGATGCATACGAATGGAAGCCGTCGAGGTGGCTTGAGCCGCTTCCAGAGACAGTTGCTACTGCGCATCTTCCTGGTGTTTATTCCCATCTGTATGTCATATCATCCATCTACTATAGATGATCAACTCATCGTTCAATTTGCTTAGGATGACGTTCGGTGGCGGAGGAAGGGCTTGTATGTGAGTAACACTGTACCGATTTACACACTCGATTCATTGACTGTTCCATGTATCGATGTAATAGTGGGTTCAAATTCTCTCAGCTAGAAATGAGTAAGTCATGTATCTTTTTTACTTCTCGTTAGCAGGTTCTAACTGATTCTTCTCAATCAGAGGTGGTGCTTTCCGACTTGATCGATTCTTTCAAGTTCTCTCCCACAGACAAGGAGATATTTTGGCAGATGAGTTCAATCGCGACACCTACGCTGGCGGATTGAGCAAAGACGTTCGCTCTCAGCTCCCTCTTATTGTTGAACGGGCGACTACATAAATCAGTTACATTGCTGTTAGGTTCAATTACTCCGTATTTACGATTAATCCTACCTTATACCTTTAATAATTCAACTACGTTTAATCATGCAATCCGAATGCAGTCCGCCCTAGGAGCACTCACACCACAACAACAGCAACCACGATCAAGTAGAACCACATGAATTCTTCTTGAATTTTTTAATATCATCGTCATGACATGTAATTTACAATAGTCCACTTCCAGAGCCCAAGAACAGGCTTGCAACAATAGATGGAACTTAATATGTAGTATGATCACTTTCCCGAAAGTATCGCCTCCTCTGCCCCTGCCCCCTCCTGGCCGCGGCGCACCCCCGGCCCCTGGACCTCAATAAATCGCATGGCCGCGAAGTTTGAGAGTTGAATCACATCACGAACAGGAATAACAACGTATCCAAGAACTAATTTATCAATCGTACGAGAACCTTTCCTAGAGAAGATGTTTTGAGCTTAGACCCCTTCACCTATGATGACTGACGGCATCTTCTGACATGAAGAAAATCATCAATCCATTTTGGTCAAGCTCCTTATACACATTGATATTCTACAGTTCCTAATTTCCATAAATTTTCCGAGATCAAAGGAATGGCTCAAGAGCCTGAGGCAAAATCTGAGCAATCGCAGGCCCGCTGGGCGGTTCGATGGATTGGAAATACTGGAAAATATCTTGTTAATAATACATACACAAGGTTCAATATGACGAGGACTCACAGTTCCCACCATGGGCCAGCAGCCCACCATAAAGCACCGAGCCATACACCACCAGCCTCTTGCATGGAGCATAGAGCGCCCTGGACAGCCGATATACAGACAGAGTTGGATCCCGCTCCAATTTCACCTAGGACCCCTGAGCTTATTCTGTTGGAGCCAGGTGGTCGCATCAGCCAAACGTTCGGCACCAATCGTCGATGAGACGCAAGTCGCAGAAGTGCCAGAACCATCAGAATCGAGGTATTGATGCATTTCTGTGTCGGTAGAAATCCGGTGATCAGTGCAAAATATAAAAGCACTGAATTTGTATTCTTACCAATGGCAAAGTTGTTGTTGGGATCTGTGAGAGATGTGAAGGCTGCTGCGTTACCGGAGGATGTCCATGCTGGAAAAGAAGATAATCAAAAACGATTCAGCCTCACTTTTGCGATGTCAAACTTACTCCATGCACCAGTGTATGCTGATGCGGTGAGAAACCAATATAAGAACAATGCCAGACTGCTTGAATAGAATGTTATGCTTACAGGTTCCTATAAATTTATATCATCAGTCTAGCCCGTGAAGAACAAAAACAAAACCGACAAACCTTCAACGAGAATAAGCTGAGTAGTGGCACCACTGGCACGGATACCGTTAATAGCAGCTTGCATCTATAGAGAACGACGGAGAATATTAGAACTTCTAGGCACCTTCAAGGTTGACTGGTACATACAAGGCTGGCGATAGTTGTGGCAGGGACATCGTGGGGCTCATTCATGGCGTCGAAGATGACGTTGTTGTTGCTTTTCTAACAAGTGCCGACGATGTAAGAAGCAGACATAGACAACGCCCTGAAAACGAACTTACGAATACCGTTGCCAAGTTCTTCCACCCTTATTATAGGAAGAATGCTAAGAATAAAATTCCATTGGAATTGAATGTACGCACAGGTTTGGAAACTGGAAGTGCCGACATCACAATCAGCGTCGCCAGATAATCGAAGAAAAATTAACTCACTCTGAAGTACTGGTGATAGCAGCATTGTTGTATATCATGTAGTTGTGGGCTGATCAAGCAAAAATGTTAATTAGAAATGCTGTTGCTATCTAAAGGAATTGCAACTTACGTTCAATGAGAACAAAGGCACCCTTGCCGGTGATGTAGCTGACAATGGTCTGGAGTCCACTGAGATAAGTTTGGTTGAATGCGCCAGTGAGTCCAGTAGCGGGAGGGTTCATGCGCTCCAACAAGAAAGGCACACGGAAAGTGTTGAATCCCTTTCCTACGAAGTAGTCGATGGAGCTTAAGTGTGAGTGCGATCAATATAAGTCAACGATGTTCAGGCTTAAAGAGCCAATACCTTGGGCTGGGCCAAGTGTAATCCGTTCCAAGAGCTCCCTAAATCATTTGTGAGATCAGATTCAAACAAGTTTTGATCTGTAATAATAACATACAGGCCAAGCGGTGTTGCCGAATTCAGCACCAGACTCGTTGACACCGAAGAACTTGAACTTGGTACGGCTGCCAGAGCATACGCTGGAGCTGGGAGCAGTGGATGTCGAAGTCGTACTTGTACTTCCGCCGGCAGGGGTGGTTGTCGTACTAGTCGGCGTTGAAGTTGCAGCACCCGGCAAGCACTGCGAATAGTCTGTTGTGCACATGAGTATAGGATGAGCGCCAAAGCGTCCAAGGACTATCAGACATACAAGCATTGGAATATGTGCAAACCGATCCAGTATCACAAGTTGTTGAGCCTGTGTAGCCGATACCCTAGGAAAACAGGAACAATAAAATGTTATTGGAGGGTCCACTGCCATATAAGGAGAAACACATACGCCACATTGACCCCAAACAGCAACGGACAACACCGGTTTCACAAACAGCACCGCCAAAGACGAGAACGCTAATAAGGACTTCATTTTGTGCGGTGACCTTGGTGAGGAAGATGCACCTACCTTGAACTCGTTCGTTAAATACTGTAGACTACAGGTCACGAAGGAAGAACATTGCCATCAACGATGCGAGCTCGGTAGCTGAATCCGTCAAAAGACCGATAAACATCCAGCAGTCTAAGCGCGCACGTATGAACACTCCAAATAGAATCACATGGACATAAGGATATTTCTTCTTCGGAAACACCAAGAGACGGAAATAAGGATAAAGCTTTTTCGAGAAGAGTCTCGTGCTAGTTGCTCGTGTCCACGGATGATTCCTGGGAGACCTGTTGCTGTGCTATGATGCTTGCCGGAAAATTTGTTCGAAAGTTCCGCATGAGTCCAGTCGTTCATCCACTTGGGAATCAAGTGTAGTGCAAGTTGGATTTTGTAAAGCATCTCCATATTCCTTTTCAAACCGAAGTTTTGCCCGGCTTCATCATTTGAAAAGTGACCAGGTAAGACTTTAAATATACACCTGCAGAAAAATCTCGGGGATCTGGACGACTGCATTATATCGGAAAGATATCAAAGTTCGATCAAGTTTATGCGTTCATATTCGTGATGTCGGTGGCCCAAGAAGTCAAATTTTTGACAAGCAGAGTACATGCCAAGCAAATTATTTATGCCGTAGATGTACATTTATCTATCCTACATATAAAACATGAGATAAATATCAATAAGATGGAATGCAAGAAAAAGGAACTCAAGGGTACTTACGCAAATATAGCTGTGTTTCGTTTCAACGGACGTTCGAGCCGCCCAACCCAGTGCTACGCCTCATCGAGCCCAAACTTGAGCTTCCTTCGCCTCGGTCCTCAGAAGGCTGCCTTCTGAATGCACTAGAACTACTCCTAATGGCGACGTTCGTATAGGCGGTTGCGCGCCGGCGCTCCCAGTCGTATGCCGTCGATGGCATGTGTTGTCTTTGAGGGCGGTTGTACAAGTGGTTTGCTAATCCACCCAGCAGCACCGGTCCAAAAGCCTGGCCTCCAACCGCCCCAACCAGATGCGGAATCTTGCTGGGTTTTGGAATATGGTGGGGGAGGACCTGTTGTTGGGTCGTCGCGATAACTGCCGGGAAACCATCCTCCTGATCCTCCTCCGCCTCCTGGGCCAGTGTCAGAATTATAGCCTGGTGGGCGAGGTGCTCGGGGTTGGCATTATTGTTCCTGAGACAAGATTGGACAAAGGAGTAGATGATGAATAGAAGAAGCCCGACCCAGAGAATCGAGAAAGCAATGCTTGGCCAGTCGTAACCTATGTCGGTCGAATTAGCAATTGATAACTGAGATTCGGCTATGTATGCTCACTCTTTATTTTGAAAAGAGGAGAATCCGAATCCCGGAGTGCTCCCGGCACCTGAACTAGGCGATATTCCAGCGAACAAGAACCTAAACGAAAGTGAACTGCTCAGCATCTGGATCTTGGAATAATAAGGTGTACAAACCTTTCAACACATATGGATCTCCAGGTCGCGACCATCCTTCACAGGATACTTCGACTTTACCAAACCTCAACGCGCTTGGCAGGTCAGCTTCGCACTGTGGAAACATATTTCAGGTCAGCTCTTCACATAACGACGTTTTCCGTTCATCTCACCTGCCAGTCCACGTCCGTCCCAACTCCTCCAATGTTAACACACCTCACAACTTCAGGTTGATAGAGTTTACAAGGTTTGCCGACGCAAACTAGCTGTGGAAGTGCTGCCGTTCGCCTCGCGGCTGTGTATTCATCTTTGTAGAAAGTCAAAGCAGGTATCTTCGCGAGTTCAACCCGAGACATTGTAGCTAGGTCGGTGGATGGTTGGTCGGAGAATGGATGAGCGCAGCACTACTCAATGCACTTGCTGCTGAGCCCATGAAGTGAGTCAACATAAGGTTTGGTTGACGTGGAACCTACGTGGTTTCCAAATGAAGGTATGCCGATCATCATGGCCACGCCCAGTGCGCAAGATTCAACCTCATCGCCACAGCATCACCATGCATTCATACGGCATGCTTGCAACAACTTGAATATTTGGTGATCCATAGGGTCATAGAGTTGTATAATACAAAAAACGTTACATGCCCGACGCTGTAGGGCATCCACCACATAGTCCATGCCCACATCCAATGCAACTCGCAACACCGACGCCAAGGATTCGCAGAACCAGAGATACGATACTGACAACACCCTCTCCCAACACAAAGCCACTCGCAATAACCACCAACCGAATGTCACCTTTATATTTCGCATAACGTGTACGGTATATATATTCCATCACTCC
>JACGCK010000301.1:0-47489 GCA_014925825.1 Pholiota molesta
GAGGCGACGACGACTGAGAAACTTTAAGGACTGAACCCCTCGCGGTGGGCTCCAGAAATGATGCGCCTAGCGTCGTATATAGTGTGCAAAGTGAATGACAAACAAACACCTATCAATGACACGACGTGAGTGGCAAGTAGCGCGAGATTGGGTTCGTGATATCCTTCTCAGTCAAGGTCTGTCCGGGAGACGCGGTCGGAAGGGCCGCGACGGCAACTTGAAGTCTCTTGGGTATCTGCGACGGTCGTGCGGACGCGGTGCGACGAGGTGACTGTGAGAATGTGACGAGTGCGGATAACTGGCAACGCTGCGCGACGAGATGAATTTAGAACGAAGTACACGCGACGCGACGAGACGAACGAGGTTGGAGACGCAGTTATGAGGGTACACGCAGTCGGGCGCAAGGTTTTACGAGATACAACTGAATTCTGTAATCCGGGAGGGGAAGCAAAACTGTGTTTTTTATGGAAGTTACAGGATTTAAGTAGTAAACACGCGATCAAAACATATGAAATAATACGGAGCTAGAACTGAGGAACTGATGATAGAAAAGCGCGAAGCGAGAGCGGCGATGCATGCCGATGAAAGGAGGTGAAATAAAATACCAGGAACGGAAGGCGTAGAGGGGACGGCGCACAAGGGCGCGAGCGCGGACGGACTAAAAATAGAAACAGACACTATAGGCCCACATGCTGAGTCGGGAAAGGGTGCCGGCGATCCGAATGGAGCGGATCGTGTTGAGATCTGCGCGCGATAGCTGTTAGAGGTCGGTCGGCCGACGCTGGCTGTCGAGCGACGAGAGTTGTCCGAGTGATTGACAGTGCACGTGTACGGGCGACCTGGCGAGGGCGTAGGCGTGTTCACGTGATATGGCCGCGACCTTGGATAACAAGCGTATGTGTATGCGTCCGAGGAGTACAGTGAGCGCGGTGCATGCGCGTCCGATTTGGGCGGTTTTCAGGGGGTACAGGGATGCGGGGCGCATCAGCGCGACCGCTTTCGGTTTGGTGAGCTGGTTTGAACGGAAGCGGTCGACGATGTCGTCGAGTTCCTCGACCCGCTGCTGCTCAACCGGGCGAGGAGAGGAAGACTGGGTGGTCGTAGGCGTTGCAGCAGACTCGGGCGGGCCAGCGCTGGCCGGTGCGACACCTGTCGAACCCGGGGCACCGGCGAGCCCATGCGGTCCAACAGCCGAGGACGTGCTTCCAGAATTCCCTCGAGCGTTGGTTCCTGAGGAAGTTCTGGTAAGCCGGGTGGTTCTACCACTGTGTTCGACGATCTCGAAGGGTTCATTTGGCATAGTATTGTATGAGGTACGATGACGAAGTGAAAAGTAGCGAAGAAAAATCTAAGGGTGTCTCTGGCGCTGAGACTGACGTCGACGATGAGGGAAGAGATGAGGGAGTGCGCCCCCTGCAAAAATTTCACTAGAGCCCAGCGGGCTAAAGCTTTTCCGGCGCACGGTTCGCCAGTTGGGCAGAACGGCCGTGAAATTTGCCCTTGCGCACAGGCACGTGACAAAATAACGTCTCAGCGTACCAGAGGCCTAAACACTCTCATTGGACTTGGGTAAGTTGAGAACTTAAACTCGATCAAGAAAACTGTGCCGAGTTCTCTGTCCTTCAGGTTGTTTGGCTACACCGACAAACCCAAATACCGGCTCATGCGGCTTGGCACCGATTTGAATTTCTATTCCATGGTCGTCTCTTCACCACGACGGTACTTATCGTTGTCGAGCTCAAGCTGCTTCTCGTACCATCTTCTGCTGACCTCTGTAGATGATGAGCCGAAAACTTCAAGGCTCAAGCATTCAAGCTCAAGCACTCATACTATATGCTCCAAAACCAACTAGGGTTCACGTTCTCCAAAGCTCACACTGCGTCGCGCGTTGGGGATAACACCCGTTCCTTCTCGTTGGTCGAAGATACGCTGGCATGGATACTAACGCGAGTCGATTCCGCCTCTTGTGTCTCTTCAGAAATGATCAAAGACCTCCTTGCATTTAGCACCATCGACTTCACCGCAAAGCACAGCAGAATGAATGTTCTCGTCGATCATGTCGGGTGCGCGATACTTTTTACCTCCGATCGATTCTGTCATCTAACCGAGCATATTTAGTAGGATATTGGACTGAGTCGCCTGAATCTGTCGCAATGCACGGTAATGCACCCCGCGATAGGCTAACAGCCGCGCATAACGGCCCCTACTGGCAAGTCTGCACTACTCTTACGCAGTCACCTAGGATTCATAGACGACTTCACCTCTACAAACTCCTCCTCCCCCTTAGGCCTCCTCGTCGATCAGCCTCCACAACCCATATTGGCAGATTTGGACGAGCAACTCCGCTGTGCATGCCTGTTCATTGGTCCTCACCGTCGTGATCATGATGGGTCATGGATTCATTAGGGATGCTGGAGATGCCCACTGAGGGCGGCGGTCATAGTGTAACATACCGTCGTCGTCGATCACTTTTACTCTCTTTCAAATAGTAGAGGTCTTTGTTATTCTGCACTGATTATATCAATTCATGCTAATTATCTTCTCCGCCATTCTGCAGACACTCTATTAGAGACCGAAGGCATTAAATAGATTCCGCAGATCACTTCCTATCCACTTACATATCCCACTCGTACGCCCTGCACGTCTATGAAACCCTGCCCACGTCTCTCTTATGCATGCCTTTCATCGCACAGGCGTTGACGCCTAAAAGAAAAAGGAATCCAATGTCAAGCCATCAACGCGCAGGCGATTAGGAGGTTATAATATTTACAAGGGTCTACCAGATCGACGCTGTGCACTGTATTCAAAGTTAAATTAAAAACAAGCACTTTTCCTGTACCAATGCGACGATAATCCCAAGCCAACTATTTTTAGGCACTGGACGGTACAGTGCGTATGGCTGTGATATGATGGAAGTGCAAGGTGCACACCATCCACATCCAACTATCATCGCCCTTGTCATATCATTGGGCCCGTAGACGCTTTTGAGATTTATCAGTTTGAGGCTGTTGTCCCATATTCCCTCACAGCCTTCTTCCTTGCACATATAAAAGCATCAGTCAGACAAGGCAGTCCACCCTCTTTTGGTTTCCGAACCATGACCAGCAACATACGATCGTCAGCGTTACCGATTCGCGCCCACTTATCAAGTAAGAGGGTGTCCGCTATTGCAGCTTAAATTCATTAAATTCATTGATATTAGGCATTGAGGTCGTGGGCGAGCTTGAGGAAGAGAGTTCGACTACGAGACCAGATCACTATGCGATAGTTTATGTGGATGAGCAAGAAGTCGCGAAATCGGAGAAGAAGCCAAGAGTGCCTGCTCCGCACTGGGGATGGCCAGGAGACCATCAATTGTGAGTTTGCACTCGCCTCCAGGTATATAATTCAATTAATTTATCGACATCAGTCGAATCCATCCCTCGTCGACGATTAAGGTCGTTATTTACCGGGAGACTAGGGCCCGGGTCACGAAGAATATAATTGGACAGCATACAGCAAAAGCGATCGAACTCCTTGAGAATGGTAAGCGCATTTTTCTACCTGCATTCTTGTCGAAGGTTGACTCGCTTTGGTTTAGACGGTAATATCGGTCTTATAAATAAAGCCGGCATTGAAATCGCGTCCAAGATCAAGATCGACTTATCACTCATTGCTGAGTCGGAAGATCAGTTCGAGAGCTTCATGGCAACTGTTAGCGCAGATGCATCCCGCCTGGACGGCGCCGTCCGAATACATCCTGGAATTTTGGCGCTTGGTAGAGTATTGCAACTAACAAAAATTATCATGGATATTGCTGCCAATGTAGGTCGGCCTCCTTTTTTTAATTCCTCATTGTAGTGACACGGTCGCTGTATGAACAGGCCGGTTCCAGTCCTATCTTGAAGGCGACTTGGGGCGTAATGTCTGCCGTCTACACGGTAAATGATTTTAATAATTTGTTTGAAGCCATAAATCTGAACATCCTTACACTAGGCTATAAGGCAGATAGAACTTCAAGACAATACCGTTCGAGATTTGGTCGAAAGCCTGCGGGAGATGTTAGGCATTGCCAAAGAGTATCCAGACCTGCTATTAATCAAGGGCACGACCAATGTCATTGAAGAGATTGGCCGCACGTCACTGAAGGTAGCGTCGCTTATTCATGAATACACAAGACAAACATCCTTTAGTGAGTTAAAATCACCAGTGATGCGTCCAATCTGACTCAATTTCGGTCATTCTTTAGGGCGAACTATAAGCTCTCAGGCATCTGACACCATGAAATTGCGTATTGCTGATTGTCAGAAGTCCTGTGACGACTTGAGGCAAAAATTCAACACGAGAGTGAATATGGACACGAATCTTCGCGGAGCCAGGACGCAGGGAATTGTAACAGAAATTAAGGGCACCATGAACGCCAATAGTAAGTGTCACACCTATAGCATATTTCTTGCAGAGTACTTAATCATGATAATCATAGATGCAAATATTCAAAGCATGTTAAACACAATCAAGGATGTCCAACTAGGTTATTCCGAGTTTCGATAGTTGTCTGAAATTTATGAGTGACCTTCTTATATCACAGCCGACAAGGTTTATCAATGGCTTTCCGCACCTGACAGTTCCAAGAACTACCACGAGGCTTGCGAGAAGCGTCAAAAAGACACGTGCGGCTGGTTTCTCGATGGGGAGCGGTTCCGCGAATTACAGGAGAAGGCCGGCTTTCTCTGGATCAAGGGAACAGGTAAGCTCTTTAATAGTAAACTTTGCGAACTTTGTACGTTACTGAATGATTAAGTAGCGGGGTGTGGAAAAACCATTCTATGGTAAATTTCCAGTCTTTAGATTGGACTATATGATATATTCAAAAGGATTGACATATTTCATTAGTTCGTCTATCATCGACAAGATCATTCAACTTCATAGGGAGAATAATTCTATTACTTATGGATATTTCTTTTTTGATGGGCGGGACTCCCAGAATGATTTACAGCTTCACGACAAACTCATTCGATCCCTCATCTTGCAAATTTCTCTCCAATGTGATGGCATACCTGCTGCGTTAGTGCAGTTGTACGGTCATGGATATCAGCAACCTTCGACCAACTCTCTCGAAGACACCCTTTATCGTATCATCGATGGATTGGATTTGGCCTACATTGTCATAGATTCCTTAGATGAATGTATCGAGCGCGAGAAGATGTTACGGTGGATCAATCAAATAACCTCACGCCGGATTGGCAACCTGCGCATGGTGGTCATAAGTCGGCCAGAGCGAGACATTGAGGATGCTCTTCAACCACTCGACCCAGACTGCATTGACTTGGCAAAAGAGCATTCGAATCATGATATTACAACATATCTCGAGGAGGAGCTTTCAGCACTATCGGCGGTGAAAAAATGGGACGAAGGAACTCGAACCATCATAAAGTCAATGCTAACAGAGCGTGCCGAGGGAATGTATGAATTTTCATTTATCATACAATTCAACCTATTACTGACATTTCCCCCCAAGGTTTCGATGGGTCGCATTGCAGCTCATGGAATTGAAAAAATGCTCAAACCATCGTTCAGTATTAAACCAATTAGAGAATCTACCAAAAGGTTTATATGAAACATACGACCGAATCTTGTCAAAAATTGACAATGAGGCGGACCGTACGGATACAAAGACATTTCTTCGATGGCTCTGTTTTTCTGTGCGTCCAATGGAGCTCGCAGAACTCACGGAAACTATTACTGTGGATTTTGACACAGAGAATGGGCCACAGTATAGACCAGCGCATCGGTACTGGAATCAGCGGGATGTTTTGGAGAAATGTGCCGGTCTCATCACCGAATCTGAGGGTATGATCTAGGTTTGTACTACATTGGTTTATTTGCTAACTCTTAACCTACCAGAATTTGGCGAAAGAACAGTTAAACTAGCACACTTCTCCATAAAGGAATATCTTCTTTCCGACCATCTCTGTCTGGGAGCGACACCAAGTTTCCACCTTGCTAGTGCAGAACTGGCTCATTCCTCAATATCTCAGACTTGTCTGGTGTATCTTCTTCAATTTAATGCACCCGGCTCGGTAGACAGCAATGTGGCTACGTCTTTCCCCCTCGCACGTTATGCTGCTGAACACTGGGTCCCCCATGCACACTCTGGGGGCATCGATAATCTCGAGCCATCATGTACATTGACACTGGCAAAGAAGTTATTCATGCCTAACAGTGCTACATTACCAAACTGGGTTCGGCTTTGGGATTGCGATGGTCAATATGCCACTTTTGAAAACTTCAAAACGGAACCAGATCTCAAACAGACTACTTTTGCCACTGCTCTGTATTACACATCATTACTGGGTCTGCACCGACTATCACTACATCTATCTAAGGAGGTGGATGTAAATGCACAAGGAGGAAGGTTCGGGACAGCACTTCAGGCGGCATCACATGGGGGACACGAGGCAGTTGTAAAGCTGCTGGTTGAGCAGGGGGCAGATGTGAATGCCCAGGGAGGATATTACAGCAACGCGCTGCAGGCGGCATCAGCATCATGGACACATAGTGACAAGGAGATTGTAAAGCTACTGCTGAAGAATGGGGCAGCCGTGAATGCCCAGGGAGGATACTACGGCAATGCGCTCCAGGCATCATCAGTGATGGGGGAAGACCAGACTGTGGAGCTGCTGCTGCAGAACGGGGCGGATGTGAATGTCCAGGGAGGGTACTACGGCAACGCGCTGCAGGCGGCATCATACAGTGGAAAGGAGGAGACCGTGGAGCTGCTGCTGAAGAACGGGGCAGATGTCAATGCCCAGGGAGGAGAATTTGGCAATGCGCTCCAGGCGGCATCATACGAGGGAAACGCAACAGTGGAGCTGCTGCTGAAGCACGGGGCAGATGTCAATGCCCAGGGAGGATACTACGGCAACGCGCTGCAGGCGGCATCATACGAGGGAAAGGAGGCGACCGTGGAGCTGCTGCTGAAGAACGGGGCGGATATCCATGCCCAGGGAGAATTCTATGGCACCGCACTGCAAGCGGCATCATTCGCGGGAAGAGTTGCAACCGTGGATCTGCTGCTGAAGAACGGGGCAGATGTCCATGCCCAGGGAGGATACCATGGAAACGCACTGCAGGCAGCATCTTGCATGGGAAAGGAGGCGATTGTGGAGGTGCTGCTGAAGAACGGGGCAGATGTCAACGCCCACGGAGGAGAATTCGGCAACGCGCTGCAGGCGGCATCTTTCGCGGGAAGAGACGCGACCGTGGAGCTGCTGCTGAAGAATGGGGCAGATATCCATGCCCAGGGAGGAGAATTTGGCAACGCGCTCCAGGCGGCATCATACGAAGGAAAGGACGCGACCGTAGAGCAGCTGCTGAAGAACGGGGCGGATGTGCATGCCCAGGGAGGAAAACACGGCCACGCGCTCCAGGCGGCATCATTCAAGGGAAGAGACACAACCGTGGAGCTGCTGCTGAAGCACGGGGCAGATGTCCATGCCCAAGCAGGACAATTCGGCAACGCGCTGCAGGCGGCATCATACGAGGGAAGAGACGCGACCGTGGAGCTCCTGCTGAAGAACGGGGCGGATGTGAATGCACAGGGAGGACCACTCGGCAACGCGCTTCAGGCGGCATCATGTGCGGGAAAGGAGGCGATCGTGCAGCTGCTGCTGAAGAATGGGGCAGATGTCCATGCCCAGGGAGGACACTACAGCCACGCGCTCCAGGCGGCATCCTTCGAGGGCAGAGAGGCGACCGTGGAGCTGTTGCTGAAGAACGGGGCAGATGTCCATGCCCAGGGAGGAAAATCCGGCAACGCGCTCCAGGCGGCATCACATGCGGGAAAGGAGGCGATTGTGGAGCTGCTGCTGAAGAACGGGGCGGATGTGAATGCCCAGGGAGGAGAATACGGCAACGCGCTCCAGGCGGCTTCATTTGAGGGAAGAGAGGCGACCGTGGAGCTGTTGCTGAAGAATGGGGCGGATGTGAATGCCCAGGGAGGAGCAGCCGGCAGCGCGCTGCAGGCGGCATCATACGAGGGAAGAGACGCGATCGTGGAGCTACTGCTCAAGCATGGGGCGGATGTCCATGCCCAGGGAGGACCACTCGGCAACGCGCTGCAGGCGGGATCATATACGGGAAAAGAGGCGATCGTGGAGCTGCTGTTGAAGAACGGGGCAGATGTCCATGCCCAGGGAGGACACTACGGCAGCGCACTGCAGGCGGCGACAACTCAAGGTCACGACAGGATTGTGAAGTTGTTGCTGGCCAATGGCGCGGACAAAACCATCGCCACTTAGGGCGTCTCTTCTTTGGACTCGTGCAGTTTGTTTGGTTGTTGACAATCTCTGTAATTTGTAGTTAATATTGAATGTGTGCACCGAATAAAGTACAGCGTACCAGTACATCTGAATGAAATCGAATTCGGATTTCACTATATCGTGCAGCCGACGACGACCTGGGCGCCGGCCCCGAAGTGGCGCCCGCAGCCGGCCGCTAGACAGGATCTTCCTACACCATAGTATCGTATTGCTTGTTGTGGCGCAAGGGTTGCGATGATCACAAGCGCGTCACTGAGCAGGCAGTGTAGGTCGTCGGCGGTAAAATCAAGGTGGTAAATCTCGCTGTTCGCTGTGGCCAGTGGGTGATCAGGTTGAAGCAATATGTACAGACAATGAAAATTTATATCTACTTCGCGATCGATTCAGGAATGGCAAAGAAGACGGCAAGGCATCGAAGAACCGGACTTCACTGGCTCTCGGCTGGGTAGCTCTTGGCTGGGTAGGCATAGGCAAAGCAGAAAGTGTGTTTGGTCACTGGTCAGAGTCTACGTAGGAGGATCAGAACAGAGACATAGATGTTTGAAAATAAAAGGCTAGTTAATCACCGAAAGGAATGAAGAATGCGTCACAACAGCACTCGCGGAATTTCTGTGCGAGGGGTATTTGTACCTCGCACATCATTCAATCCACTTCCAGTGTAACTATAGAGAATATGAGCAAGAAATTCATTTTGACAGAGAATATATAACAACTTGCCTGCTTTTTAAAATACATTTTTGTTTCAAGGCCGTGGCACTGGCGATTACCGTTGACGAAAATTGGTTGGGGGGATGCAAAACTGAGTCCGGTGGAGGGGCCAATACAAGTTCAATAACATTATTCCTGCAACGACGGATTCATAAAATACGAAGGTCCATTGCAGACAGTGCGTAGAGGTTGGACATGATCATGAGTTCGTGGGCCATGGTAAGGATAGAGTCAACAAACGAAGAGCCTACCCGGCGTTTCCCGTTGTCTGGGCACGTGCATCTGCAGCGCGACTTGACGCCATCACATCACAGTCACACTGCGCAATAATAACTACTCACTAGTCTTCACTGCATACATTACATACCCGCGTTCGCCTTCAGCCCAGCCACCGCAGTACAGGCGCAATGAGATAGAAAGGATTGTATGTATGTCTATTTCGAAAATGGATCGTTTGATATAATCTAAGCATCATTGGACTCTGTGTGGACGCCGGAATCACGAAACAGAGAAACAGACGACAATACAGACCGTCACGAAGCACACATAGATGAGTAGCATTTCGCATATGCTGGAAGCTGATTCTCGACTGTCCGACGGCACGCGCGAAAGACGAGGCTCCGTAAGAGCAATATCGGCGGCCATAAATGTCTGGAAATGTCCGAGAACCTCCGGACTCTTGACAACATCGATTCGTACTTGTATTCGGGAAATACGCCAGCAATGACATCCGCGTGCGAGCTGGCTGATCACCAATGACCATAAGAACATATCGCCTTGCTGCGCCAACGTAGAGTAGCGCTGGGCATTCTTGATCGCAGGCAGGCCAGATGGTCTCGCCAGCCGGACGTCGTCGGTGCGGCATGGCAGCGAGAATTCTCTATACAGCATCGTAGGACAGTTGACCAGATTGCGAGAGCATATGCTGAGAAAGGAGCTGCGTGTCAACGGCGATACGCATGTGGCGCTGAGAGTTGAACGAGGTCGAAGTTCGGTGGGTTTCGCGTAATCGAGCGGACCAAGCATGCGGCGTTAGGACGCGAGAAGAGATAAACATAGCCTATAAGGTGTGTCGTTTTCGGAGGAGGCTGGACGAGATGGTCACGATCTGGGTGTAGATGTGCAAAGAACAAGATGGACACTCACCTACAAAGCTGAAGACCTTATCGTAACGGTATGGGTAGAGATTCTGGACAACATTACTCAACTGCGCCAAATAACATTGGAAAATGTGAGCTGGATATTTTTTAAGAGCGACATAACAAACCACTTACATCAAGTCAACCCATGTTAGTGGCAGATTATTGACCAACGTTTTTACGAAGTAGCGCGTTTGATGGCGGTGGACGTGGAAAGGGGGTTGAGGAAGGTCCCATCGTGTGCAAATTTTCGGATTACAGGCTCAATTGCAAGATAAAACTGTCCATGGTGCCGTTGGTGCAATTGGCGCCACTACCCCCGCCACAGCCGCCTGGATGGAACTGACGGGATTTCTGCGTACATGGAATGTTTCTGGATTTTTTCTAGTAAGTAGTTTTCAGCGCTAAGCGTTGAATAACTGCCCACCTTGCTGCCAATCCTCGTCAAATAGTTCAATCTAGCCCTGACGCGTCCAAAACTTCCAAATCTCAATGGTTTCCCACCTCCATAACCCTTGTCGAGCCTCTTCGGCCCGTCTTTGGCGTGTCCATCGTCGTAAAAAGGACAGGACAGTATGCGCGGCGGTGCGGAAGACGATCTGGTGATTCACGTCTGCGATGCACGATTAATGAGCAATATGATACGTTCAGATAACAAAAAAGCGCACCATGAGCTGTGATCGTCTCCAGCTTCCAGCGGCTCTTTCGTGCATCGCTGTAGAGGCGCATTGATGCCGCACTATGGAATCGGTAATGCCGCTATATGGCCTATTCTGTAGTCAGCGAGGTGTACTGTCTGAGGCCTATCTCAATGAGCAAAAATATACCCACTAGTAGCTTATGAGGAGGCCGGACCCTGCGGCCTGACGAGTTACAGAGATCCTAGTTGTCGCTTTGAATTATATAGTCTGGAGACAAGAAGGTCAGTAAGACTTATTGATGGGAGTGCGAAATATACGGATAACATACTTTTGTAGCTTGCGCGTCTCAGTGATTACGACTTTGAAAAAAGAACGACGATGCCGACCCAGACTGAGCATCCTTTCTGTAAACATTTCCTATTCATAAGTAAATTTCGGCATGTAGAGGGTAAAATAATTGCGCACCTTATCGACGATCCTCAACAGGTAGTTTGCCCCAGCTTCGAGGCCCGAGGACCTCAGATATCATCGATTCATCGCTTCTCTCATTCGTATCCACGTCAGCGACCCGCTCGCCAAGCCTCTTCAGCCCGTCTCCGCTAACGCAAAAATGGCATGGTAGTGCGAGTAAGACAAGATTATAATAGTTTCAGGATAGTACTGCATAACAGCTTCAGATTCGCGTTAGTGAGACTAGAACAAAAACTTCAGATAAGGATTTCAACAAACCATGGGCTAATAATCGTGCTCTAGTTGAGCTCTATCAGCGCTTTCATTTATTATCGTGATGACGTGCCAGCGCTTCAGCATGGATTACGGTAATATAGGACGAAAGAGTTTTGAAGGACAGCGGATTCGGGATGGGAGTACGAGTTCGCGGGTCGTGGCACGGTGGCAGGGAAAAGGAAAGGGACGCTGCTTCGACTTGTCGTCATTTAGGTTCCCACGTCGGCCCGGCAGTCCTCTCCTTCCACCACCACCAACCGTACTTGCCCAAAGTCACTGTCGAGGCCTCTCCAGCGCGCACCACCCTGTCAGATGCAGAACATGTCTGCGATCCCAAGCGCTTTTAGTGCGTTTTTTACTTCGCGTTGCTTTCCGCAGACGACATGCACACGTTCAACACCGCTCCAAGGGGACGACCAGGCGTAGGATTTCCGCGATCAAAGACGTTTTGTTATCATCAAATAGCGCGTGTTCTATCGCTCTACGAAGTACGTCTCCTCAACGTTTCACACCTTTGAACTCCTGTAATCTTATCCCAGGAATGCGGAAGGCCTCGCAGAGATTATTGTCACTGAATCTCGCGTATTCATGACATCCGCTGCCAAATCTACGAATTCTCAACAAGTGCGTAAATCGTTTCTTTCCCTTGGTTGCTTCGCTGAGATCAGTCGCAGTTCCATCCTCGTCAGTAAATCTATGCAGGTCTTGGACACCATCTCGTAGGCCGACTACGTATGGAATGCATACCTTCCTACAGACACTGACACTTGAAGGTACGTATTTCATTCGTTCTTGACATCTGTCATTAACAACTAACTTCGACTAGCAACTAGCTAGACTTAACTTCCGCTCAAATGTATCACGGACGCCTACCTGCGCGAACGCTGGACCCACCGCTGAATTATGAGTCTGGCAAAGGGAAGGTAAGGTTTTGCATATGATATACTTCTTCCCATCCCTTCAGACGCGTTGTTGTGTACCGTATTCATCTTCGTTTCTTCGTTCCATTTCCATCCGTTAATATGCTCAATCTCGTTGTCGCCAGTTTCTATCGAGTTCCTCCCGCAACGCCGCCATACCCTACCACCTCCGATCTGTCCATCCCGTCAACGACGAAAAGATTATAACGTGTCATCTATCGGGGCGAAAGCGCGAGCTGCTCAAAAGAGTGCTGTTAGATCTAAGAGTGAGTACAGTCCGTCTTTCTTCGTCGTTTTTTGTCTTAACTCGCACTGCGCAGCTGGGAGCCAAGAATTGGGTATCAACTCGATTAACCGCGCATATATGCACAATGCCAGGGCATGCATCCGCCCGTACTAGCTGATTCGAAGGCCCTGCGCAGGATTGCGCCCCCTTGATTTATATCTCTCGTCATTGTCGCCAACCGTAATGACCACTCCGGTATACGCTTCCTTTGCGTGTGCCCGGAGCTATCAGGACGTCTTTTGCGGATGCGAACGCGGCTTCGAGATTTTAATTGTTGTGATGTATGTTCTTCATCTCTTTACATATGATCATTATGCTAACGTTGACTTGCAGCTCAATAGACAGCCAACAATGCACGGACACCCTAGTCATGTCGTTGAAAATGACCGGACGATGAGGTGGCCCCACAATATTCGAATTCTTCGATAATCGGACGTCTACCGCAGGATTGGTAGCTAAGCAAAGGCGACGGTAAGCCTTTTCAAATTTTATATTGCTTTTCCTTTCCCTTCCGAATGCGGACTCATGCGCCGCCTTCGTCCTCTTTCCAGTTCCTTTCCTCAACCCGCCCATGTGCTTATGTTGTTGGACAGGCTTTCCTGTTTCCATCTCGCACCGCTGCAGACCGAATTCGCTGCCCGCGTGGCGTGCGGGCATTCGCTCGATCAGTCCGGTGCCCTTCATATCGACGATGACATCTATACCATGGCGGAGGTCTCCAAAAAGCTATAGTCAGCGAGGACGAAGGCGCACTCAGGGAATATTTTGCTTTGCGAAGGTGCTAGGCTTGGTCAGTGAATATTGTTGCTTCCGTCTTTCTTGCTCTGACTCGCATGGTGCAGTTCGAAGATATGAATTCGCTGGGACGCTTGAAGATGAATATCAAATATGCCAATGTATAGGGCTCAGAGCATGCTCTCTATCACACGGTCCCATCGCGATTACCATTGGAAGCCATTCACAGAATTCTGAGGGATTTCCAAGAAAGAAAATTCGTACCCCTGTTTGTTTTCGTTTCTGTCGATTTGTTGAGCTCCTGTATCCTCTTAATCCTCTTAATCTTAAATCTTCGCCTTCCCACTTGAATTTTTCCCTCTTATCTCTGTCCTGCTGTTGGTCAAAAGCTGACATTCTTATATGATTTTCTTTTTCAGAACAATCGGCGCCGTTTATGGGTATTTTCGTGGAGAATACAAAATTATATTTAATTCTTGGACTCGACTACGTGGCGGAGCAATGGCAGAGATCTGAGAGGCTGGGTAAAAGTTAGGCAGTGAGCATCTTTTTTCCCTTTTCGCTGTCCTTCAAACACTCTATGCTCGGACCTCTTTCTCCTGCGCGAACCGTACGCACCTCCGCATTGCGCACCCAGATTCTGGCAAGATTTTGCGAGTGAGATTCGGAACATGCATCTGCGTCTTCCGTGACAGTGACACTGTGACAGTTCTTCACTGCCTCGGACCTCCATGTCAATAATCTCGTATCCTTCGATTTTGTTCTTTTTCTTTTCGAGTTTTATCGCACCAGATGCTGACGAATGTACGTGCCTTCCTTTATCTAGGCTCGCGCGGACGATCGACGATCCTCAATACGTACTCTGTGGCTTACTCGCCAGGGCGAGCGAGTCACAGCTACTCGTCCAATTCCAGGAATTCTTCTTCGTTCTCATTTTCTGTAGTCGCCATTCTTCGCCAAATTCCTGCTGCAGACCTCTTGGCGCACGCAGAATGCTGGTATCTCATCTATTCGGATGCAGAGGGCATCTATAAGCAGGCCTTGCAAAGGCCGTCTGGTGGGCCTCCTCACCTCCTGTTCCGATGCAAGGATGCGGGCCCACATCCAGAATTCCATCCATCCCTCGTCAGAAACAAACGAGGTGACGACCGGGCGTAGGATATTTACTTTCAATGCATCTAATCCGATTCGTCACTGAAATTTGTCAATGGGTCGGACACCTTCAAGCTTCTGCAAATCATCAAAGACACTGCGCTTTTCGTTTTTTTCTCCCTCCTCTATTCCACCCTATCAACGAGCACCAGATTTGTGCCAAGTACCAGATATGGAGCATTGGAAGGAGTGCAAATATCGTTCGTTTGCAGTTAAATATATTGCGTTCTATACCTTTGGAGCAACAAGATTACCTGTACATACTTTTTAAGATATGCGCCTGAACAGTATTTGAAAAGAGGTTCGCCATATCAATCAATATTTGAAATACCAGTAGAAAACGAGGCTAGATCATGCGCTCTTTTATAACATACCTAATCTGATATGAAGTCGGGCACGCCTCATCCAACGTGTTTTCCACTCTTGTCCAACCGCTGCCAAACATGCGCGTGCGGTCAACCTTGGGTCAGCCATTTACTCTATCCCATCAACCAGACACTGTCCTTCATTCCTTTGCCCCACCTCATTAACATTTCCACTCAGAATTCTTCGCAAACATGAGCGCAAGTCAACCGAACAATACCCAAGGCGACTCTGGAAGAAGCCCGATCCCGAACCCATTGAACCTATTGCCAGTAAGTACGAAGAAGGCCTGTATATTTGCGCACTCAACTGATCTTATTGGTATAACTAGGAAATGGAGGCTAACGCAAAGCTTCCGGATGCCAACTATCCCTATGTCTTTAAACATGCACCTCCAAAGCCAGACGGTGATCCATGGGAAATTCTCCTCAAACCCAAACTGGAGGCCGATACAGTGCGTTGCGACGCATGGAAAGACGAGGTGCAAAATCTATTGATCTTCGTAAGTCTCTGGTAGTAATCGAAATATTCTCTTTACCACTGCTTATTTTTACTGGAAGGCGGGTCTCTTCTCTGCTGTGGTCACGGCTTTCGTCATCGAATCATATAAATTCCTCCAGCCAGGCCTGAATGACGCCGTCGTCGGTTTACTCTTCCAGATTGCCAATAGCCTCAACAACACATCCTCGTTTCCACCGTCTGTCGATCCAGCGTCCATAAGCACGCCCCTCTCTCCAACATCATCCTCTATCCGTCTCAATGTCTTTTTTTTTCTGAGTCTCATCCTCAGTCTAACCACTGTAACACGGCATTCAAAGAAGTGCTTTTCTAATTTTGAAAAGCCTATAAATTGATTCGGATTGTATGTAGCATTGATTTGTTCAGACGACAGTACTAGTCCATAAATGAAATTGGTATCTCTGACCCACAGCCTCTTAGTACATAGCTGCCCACCCCGAAACAGACGCGATCAAGAAAAGATAGCACAGGAATCCGATATTAGTATATGTGCAATGAAATTTCTCTTCTACGCAGCCTTCGCTTGGAGACCCAGATTTATGGCATGTACGTCCGCGATTCTTTCTTTTCGTCTGACCTCCCTAACTCAACTTCAACTCGTAGCTAGTTACAAACCCAACGATAGAAGGTGGTATTTGCGTGCATCGACATAAGTGAGCCGAAACGAATGTATGACAAGGGGGATACACTGAATCACGGTAGATTCTTATCGTTAACCTTCATGACGGCGCTCTGTATTGTTGAATGAACGTATACCGGCGCTGAGCAGAGATCATATACCCGCAAGTCTGCCACGACTGGCATGGCGGGTGCGACCAAATTTCCTTTCACGCCCAAACTGGATGGCATAGATGGCCCAACAGTTACGGATACCCATCACTAAATATTTTATATCCACCACCATTCGACTTTCGAAAGTAGCCGCATTTTGCCTGTACGAAAGTACGGGGGAAGTGAATGTCGGATGGACCAAATCTCACACTGCGCGATTTCACCTGCATGTAATTAGCAGTGGGCCAACATGTAGTGCCCGCGGTGCACTCCGGGCGCATGCCAAATTAGGCTTTAGCTATTACTATTGGTTTGGTAGATGTGGAAATTATGCGCAAATCTGAAGGGCAAGGGACCAGAGAGAATCGATAGTGTACCGGGGAAAATTCAGAATAATAAACTACCGGACTTAAACGGGCTGTCCACATTCTTGTAGTAGTCAACCTTGAGGATGCTTTGAGCTCGGGGACCGGGGTGCGTCTGCTCCATCCATCGAGGATCGCGTCCAAACAGGACATTTGGGCCGTCCGCCATAGTATAGCGCCCTGGAAAAAAAATGACGTCAAATTACCAGTAGGAGGTGAAGTGAGTGAATGAGCAAACGAGTAAGTGGATGCAGTGGGCGGAGAAGGGAAAGGCACGTACAAAGGAACAACAATGAATGCAGGCAAAATTTGGAGGTTATCCTGCGCGCATCGGCTCGAGTCAAAGTAAACATATGCAGACGCGTACTTCCCGCACTGTTCAGTAAACACACAACGTAGGTGCGCCTTGGAATGTATGAGATCGCACATCTGATATAGAGGTACAGAGAAGCAAGGGAGACGGCCCTCTTTTCGAAGCGAGAAAAGACCTAGAAAAATAACTAGTATATAAGTAAGGTGAGAGATGAAGACGAACATAATAATACACAAGCGCGATCTTCCAATAGAGCACCCTGTATCCGCACCTCCCTGCATGGGTGCTCCATGATGGTTTTCCGCAGGCGCGACGGTAGGATTCATCCATCGCACGCTGCGTACTTTTCCCATTCCCATCCGCCTAATCGCAGGCTCCACCGTACGCCTGCCCGCGCCCTAAAGCCACATCAGGAAAAGATAAATCCCTATGAGAATTCCAGTCATAATCTGTAGACGCCGTAGGATTGAGGATTTGTGATAGACTTATGGGCATCAAATGATGGCACGCCCTCATTGCCACAGCTTCAAGCGCCCCAGCAGATTCCAGTGTCCACTGCATAGCATGGCAGGAACACGCACATGCCCTGTTCGGGTAAGGGAGAATGTCGAGCATGCGCTGTAGAAAGAGCGGCTGCAATTTACAGCACAAGCCAAGCACAAGCTGCGGAAGAGGAGTTTTACACACTGTTTGCTCGGTGGCGGCATGCGGTGGCACAGCGCTAACCTTATCGACTTCAGAAAACAGATGTGGGGTATGCTGCAGCCTAAAACGAAAGCAAGGGAGAGTCAGAGTTCTAGACGAGTACCGACGCGACAATCCTTGGACATTTCCGTTAATTGACGGCCCGGCCTTGTACCATGTTTTGTCGAGCTTAAGTTGTAAACTTACCCAAGTCCAATGAGAACCATTAGGCCTCTGGTACGCATTGCTGACCTGTTGTCACGTGCCTGTGAGCTGCGACAACCCACGGCCGTTCTGCCCAAGAGGTGAACCGTGCGCCGGGAATATTCTTAATCCGCCGGGGGTGTAAAAATTTGGTTGAGGGAGCCTCGTCTCTCTCTCTCCTTTCTCCTCGTCTCCCTCAGTACCAGAGGCATAATTTTCGCGTTACTATCACTTCGTCATCGTTCCTCAACGCTAAGCTATGCCCAATGAACCCTTTGAGGTCGTCGAGCACCCTAACCGATCCACCCGGTCTTCTAGAACGTCCTCGGGAGCTAATAACCGAGGACACACAGGCCCCGCAACCTCGATTGTTGGACCGCCTGAGAACATCATCAACTCAGGAACCACCGGAGTCGAGCCGCGGCCTGCCGGAGTCGGCTCGACCGAGTTTACTGGACTGCCTGCGTCCGCCGAGTCTGCCTCTGCTGGCGAGGCTGAGCGGCAGCGGCAGGTCGAAGAACTCGATGGCATCGTCGACCGATTCCGGTCAGACCAGCTCAGCAAACCGCAAGCGATTGCACTCATCTTTAGAACGGTGGGATTCGACCCCGACAACAGCAACCCAGCGCATGAACAAGCGCTCGCGCTATACCTCTCGGCCATCAACTCACACGAGGCGGCCACTCGAGAGTCGCTTAGGCGAGGCGCCCCATATAGGGGAAATGCTGGGGAAGAGCAGCAAGTCGCGGGAGAACTCCTGGATCCGCGGCGAGATCCCGATGTCGATCGACGAATCGGAGATCTCATCAGTGAACTCTCAGCAAAATCCGTCGCCGCAGACGCCGGAGACGACGATGAAGGAGAAAGACCAGCCAAGCGCGTCCGGCTCTCGCTCTCCGACATGCCCTGGTACCGAGATGAACTCGAAGGGCGAGATTCCGGAATCCGGTCACCCAATCTGCCAGAAGAATCGAGAGCTTCTCGCCCTCTTTGCTCGTGACATCCCTCAAGTCAAGTTCTGGATCCGTAATTCAGCCTTCGCCCCTTCCGGATTCCCAACTTCTCAATGGGAGCGGATCATCCGCGGAGAAGCCGTCGACCTCAATGCAGTCTTCAGCAACCTCCATCGAACGGAGCCTGCTAAGGAGAATGTCGGCCGCGTGGGAGATACTCAAATCTCATTCGGTCTCGCCGAACCAAAGAAGCGAGTCGAGACGGCCGGGGATTGGATGTCGGCGTGGAACCGGGTCGTCCGCGCCACGAGCTTCGTCTTCAGGCACCGAGAGCAGGAACTCCGCTCCTATGGGGAATATATCGAAAGTCTTTTCGCCGCCAAGATCCCCTCAACCCACCCGCCACCAGAGTCTGCCAGGTCAATGGATACAGCCCTTATAACTACCACAGATAGGGTGATGGATAATGTCCACTAACTATAAGGGATGTATTCCCTACCATATTACTGCCTGCCGATGGATGCAGGCATCCATCCTGCCACCTGCATCCATCCGTGCACGTGCTCAGTATCCATCCCACGCCGACACAGCCATTGGATTCGAGCTCCATTACCCCTCCACCATCGCTGCCTGCATCCATCCGACTCCATCGTGTCTCCATCCATTGCTGCCCACATCCATTGCCTCTGTTGGATCATGCTGTCCAGCCAGCTGTCCACACGTGTTCCACGTGTTTACTCCATCGCGCCTCCTGCATCCATTGCCCATGTTGGATGCAACTCCATCCTCCCGCCCTTCCCTCGCATCCATCGCACGTGTCCCAATCCTTCCCGCCCCCGGTGCGTATCCATTCCAACTCCATATTCCTTAGCTGACCATCCCAATCTAGGATGTTTCCTCTCTGCCGCGGTAGGAACCGCGGCTTCCCTCGTGTCAATCCGCCCGCCCTCGCACGTCCATTGCCCATATAGGATACCACATCCATTGGGCTTGGCCGCTCTCCCCCCCTCATCCCATTTGGCCTTCATGCATCCATTGCCCGTACACGGCCCCTCCTCCATTGGCCATTCTTGTGCCGTGCCCGCCCACCCGCCTCCTGTCCCGTGTGCGCCAATTCCCCCCCTCCCCCCTTGCGCTATTTGACCTTCATGCATCCATTGCGCGTATGCGCCCCATCCTCCACTGACTACCCTTGCACAGCGCCCGCTCTCCCGGCCCACTCTCCCTGCTGCCCCATGCGCCATTTTCCTCCCCCCCCCTTGCGCTATTCGGCCTTCGCGCATCCATTGCCCATATAGGACACTGCATCCATTGCGTTTGGCCGCTCTCTCCACCCTCGTGCCATTATTCGACCTTCGCGTATCCATTCGCGTATCCATTGCCCATATAGGATACCGGATCCATTGCCCTTGGCCGCTCTTTCCCCCCCTTGTGCCATTTGCGCATCCATTGTGGCCTTTGCGTGTCCATTGCCCATATAGGATACGGCATCCTTCGCGCTTGGCCGCGCTCTCCCCACTTGTGCCATTCGACCTTTGTGCATCCATTGCGGCCTTCGCGACTCCATTGCCCATATAGATAACACATCCATTGCACGTGGCCGTTCTTTCTTCCCTCCCATGCGACATTCGGCCTTCGCGCATCCATTGCCCACACATGTCCCATCCTCCATTGACTATCCTTGGGCCACACCTACTCTCCGTCCCTCCCGCCCCGTTCTGATCACCTGCCATTACATTCATATGTAATCCAAGTAACTTAGTCTGTATATAACCCCAAGTAACTTATGCTCACGGAAACCTCATTTCCAAGAAAAATAAATATTTGACAAGAAAATATGAGCTAGTACAAGGAGCAAGAAAATACAAACATACTACAAGATTAGTTCAGAAGGTAAATAGCGTGACAAGATAGAAAACAAGATAATAAAATAACAACATAAATCACAAAAAATTGCAAGAACGATATCAAAAATCACCTTCGCTGCCTTTTGCCTTCGCCTGAATCCCCACTACCAGTCCCCTCCTTCCGCTTCCTGCTACCGGACATATAGCTTTCCACACATGAATGTACGTCAAGCACTGCTGCCTCCCAGCGAGGATCAGTGGTACAGGCTGGTGCCCACCATATAAGGGCGACGATGACGAGGGCCAGCCCATTAGGACCATATTTTTTCAAAGAATGGACATTTTGACCCAGCTGCGCTGATGACAATGACAAGGGGAGGGAATGAGGGGTTGTCGAGTGTCGCCATACGGGCTGCATACTATTCCACCAGGCTATCCATTCGTTAGTGAATATCTGAAGATCCGGAACTGATGGAAATTGATCGTATCGACGCTTGGGCAACCAGAGTGATAGTAAGGGTGGGCGTAAAGGAGAGGTGGGCAAGCGATGCTATGGCAAATAAAGCAATCAGCTATCTAAATGCGTGGGTGCAGAGAAAACTTACGAATGTTGTATGTGTAGCGCCATGCTCACTCTCTATTTGTATCCAATCACTCATCAACGCTTTCCAGACATCAGCATCTACAGCGTCGACGATATGTTTTGAAGCGACCTCGAGCCATGCAGGAACAAACAGTTTCACAGATCTGACTCTCGCACTTCGATCTGTCAGGTCAGTGGCAGAAGCAGTGTTTTCGTCGTTTTCAGGCTCCGGAGCGGGGACAGTTTGGCCAGTGGGAGAGGCGGCATTTTCGTCGTTTTCAGGCTCCGGAGCGGGGACGGTTTGCGACGCCGATGTATCCATTGGTTGGTTCGAGATGTTGCTGCCAAAGCTACGTGGAAGCGGAGCGGGGACGGTTTGTGACGCCGATGTATCCATCGGTTGGTTCGAGATGTTGCTGCCAAAGCTATGCGGAAGCTGTGAACCGGCGGCAACGGCCCCTGAAGGATGCGTTATGGATACACCGATTGGAATGATTGGAGGGGTTTCCATGGCTGGAGCGTCTGGATGGGTATCTGGCCTGGGAGCAGTGCTCGAAGGCTGAGCCATGGGAGTCGGAAGGATATGGGAATGGTAGGCCAACTGGGTATCTGGCCCGGGAGCGGTGCTCGAAGGCTGAGCCATGGGAGTTGGAAGGACATGGGAATGGTAGGCCAACCGAGTGTCCGGAACATTTGATGGATCGAATGTCGAACTATAGGACACATTTGCGGAGGGATCAAGATATGGTGTAGTCGCATGAGCTTCAGGATAGATAGGCGTTTCTATCGGTAAAATTTGAGTCAGAAAGAATAAATATATATATGAAACAACGAACCGCTAGTGCTCGGTGCATTACCTGGATCCCATGCACTGCTCCAATCGTTAATGTTGAGGATACTGGCGACTTCTTCCATCGTCATGGCGGCTGTCGGGTCTTGAACCTGCGTAACTGGTTTGAACAATTCCTGGACAGGCCCAGGTCTGGCAACACCATCGGAACTAACAGGAGCAATGGGCACGGGAGCAGAACCACTCCGTGCAGAGGCATGAATGTCGAATGAAGTAGTGGAGGTGGCAGTGGCGATGGAGGTCGAGGTAGCAGAGACAGGAACACTTCCAACGGGAGCAGACATACTTGGTGCAGAGCCATCAATGTCGAACGAACTAGTCGAGGAGGTGGAGGTAGCAGACGAAACATGGGCACCTGGAAGAGCGCGGGACTTTCGCACGTCCATCGCTACATGCAACCAATTTTAGTCAGAACAAATTTCCAAGAGAACAACTTGGCAAACATACGATAGCATGTGTGTAAAAAATCTGAGAATGGACCGCGAATTACAGTGTCATATTTTGGGTACGCTTTTCCGAACGAGAGCCCACATGGATTGTGACGAGAGTGTACACTCATCGTCATGATCTCCCCTGCATAATTGGGATCTGGTCCACCAGCAAGAACCGTGAACGACCACCCAGTGAGTGCCGATACCTGCTGCATAAAATCATGCGCTAATTCCGGAATCCTCTCGATCGAACTGAAAATCAAGATCAGTGTATGTTTTAAAAATAGTCAATCAGTCAGACATACGTCGCATACTCCTCTGGTAAACGTTCCGTCTCTGATCGGCCTTCCAAGCTAGCCATCTCGAGATCCATCTCCATCTTACGCTGATCCCGCAAACGTTTGACTTCCGCTTTGACCTCATCGGACTCGTTCATATAAGCTTCATGGGTAAGTTTATTAATGACCGAGAGACGCATTTTGGAATCTGCACTCAATGGATCGAGGTCCACTAAGGCCTTGACTCGGTCCTTGAAGAACACTTTTGAGTAGATGTTCTTCTCCGATGGGAGCCGGCTGATCGTTGGGTTGACACTGATCACGACTTTCTCCTTGGTGCCGCCGCGCTTGCGTTTGCCGAGGGGATGGTTGTTAAACCACACTTTCAATTTCTGTACATAGAATTACACAATTAGAACATGCTAGCCCAGAAAAAAAAATAAACACACCTTTCTCCGATCAGCTGCCCATAAATTAGTGTCATTGAAAGGCAAGTTGACGATAGCCTTAACGTGAGGATCTGTAGAATTGGCGATCTCCTCTTCCTCAGCATTTTGAGATGGCCACTGCTGGAAAAAAAGCTGATAGCACTGTGTCCTCCATTCGCGCAGGGCATTGGCCCCAGCCTCTTTTGCCGCCGCACATTCCGCTTGCTTTGACATGAGAAATTCGTGCTGCTTGGGGGTGGCCCAAGTCTGCGGCGCCATGATACCCGGAACGGATGCAAATAGGTGCCGTAAGTTTAACAAGCGACGGCGGGTAAATGTTATGTTAGAGTTTAAGCGACAGTCTCCTTCTGGAAAAAAAATTGGGTAACCTTGTCCTGTGGGGCGGATAACCCCGAACGACTATACAGCCTATGATTCTTGCCCCCGCACTCATCCCCTCCCTCCCTATTCTCAGCCGAGGACTCCATGGCTCATAAAACAATTTATCAGTCGTACGAGTAGATTTTAAAAGTAGTACGATTGGCCTTTGTAAAATCGTGTGAACCGGCTGTACAGTTAATTTCAGCCAAGGTGTGGGAATTTCAAAAAGGCTAAAATAAGCGGCCAGGATCCATCAGAGGCTATCCAATACATTCCCCACATTTACCGCATTGTCTCACCGAAACCAGCACTATGGCTCGCGTACCCCACACTAACCCTGACGGGGTTAAATCCATCGATGATCTCGTGGCGACACTATTGCTCATGGGCATAGATGTCAATAACGCGCGCAGTAAGTTTATTGTATCATATATCTCCCACATCCATCTAACAAAGACATTTTTGGTATCACCAGCCCGAGCCAATGTTTTGGCAGCGGCTGTGGCTGCGGCGAATGGCACCGGCCCCACCATTTCTGGTAAGTACTCATTATATATACCCGAGTGACTAGTATCTAACGCGTTCTCTCCCACCACCCCAGAAGATGCCGCCAGTGGCGAAACTGCCACCACCGAGGCCATCCCCGCTCCCGCTCCTAACATAGGCAACAACACCAGTGACACTGGTGATCACGAATCCGAGGCCGATACTTTGGCCACCAGCGCTGGTGGTAAGCTTGATATCTTGATGGGTTTGAGCATAAATCTCACCGCCTGTTTCCTTGCAAAGATACCGAAGCCACTCAGGCTGGCTCTGCTAGGGCGACTTCGGCCACCTTGGATTGGGCCGATGATTGGGAAGAAGATGACGACCCGCCTAGGAGGAGCGCTCTCCAGTGGCATCCCAGCTCCGCAGCTGCCCCTGCTGCCCCTGCTGTCGCCACTGGTGCGAGCGGCGGCAGTGCCACGCTCTCGGGCAACGGCTTCCACTGCGCCTTCTGCCAACAGTTCAATACGGTTCGCCCCTCCGAGGCTTTCTATGTTGTGACCATCGGCCTCCAGGTGGGGGTGTTCACCCACTGGTACGTTTTCTACCTGCTTGTAAATGGTTTTTTTATTGATCTTGCTCAACAGGCACATTGTTCAGCCCCTCGTCTCGGGCGTGAGTGGTGCCTGCTACCGCAGGTACTCGTCCCAGGCCGCCGCCCAGGCCGCCTTCGATGAAGCTTTGGCTGCCGGCCTCGTCATGGTCGTTACTCCCAGCCCCGTCACCCTCCCCCACCCTGGCTGTGGAGGCCGCCAGTGATCGCACATTTTTGCTACATACTGCTCATGCTTTTGTGTAGTTGCTTACCATGTATACCGTCTGTTATTTGTCTGAAATGTACTGTGCACGTTGATCTTTGCAATATATTGTTTGTTATTACCCAGACCTCCCTTTATGCACACTGAAAACTATACTTGCCCTCCAAGTACATCTTGAAGACAGGGAGGCGGTGATCGTCCTCTAGTATAGTGCACCGTATTTCATTAATCCAAGTGATAACCATCCGTACTTCCGTGCTAAGCTCGTTAACCTCTCCCAATTCCACACCAACCCCGACAAGTTGAAGGACTTCGTCATGGCATCGTGTTATGGCTGTCTGTACATTGCTGAGCTGCTCAACAAGGTCATCCAGAGCTTCTGATTTGAGTGAAACCATATACTGCTGGCATGCGGTGTTGACAAAGGTTTTTGGTGATCCATTTGTAATGTTATTCAAGCGCCTTTTGAGGCGCTGGGCATGTTCCATCCAAACGGATATCGGACTACGTATCTCATCAGCGACTGGGGATTTAGCTGCGCTCTTGTGCAGTTGGACTGTACTGTGTAGTATGTAATTAGTGTATTATAGATAGTAGAGTGCCTGAGGTGTTGTATACATCGCTTTTGTCTTCTTGTATGTTTTACGACGTTGTGCATTAATTGTGGCTTTGGATCTACAATAAATAATTAGACAAGACAGCCGGGAACTTAAGAAATAGAATGATATATACTTCTCATAGTACCGCTTACTCTTTGCGCGGTTTGCTTCGCGTTTAGCCTCAGCGGTCAGATGAATTTTGGCACGGCCCATGAGAGTAGGTGTGCAAGCATAGAGAAATCGTGTTTACCTTCGTCGCATCCTGGTGCGTCGTCTGACTTTTATTTCGGGCATCTAAACCACCAGTCCAAACTATCTTGTTCAAAAGGTATTAATCAGGAGATTCTGATTCTGATTTTTTTACAATGTATTATATACGCTATAATATCTGCTGCATTTTTCTTTCATTTAATGTTTTGGGTCTGTGCGCATTACGTCGGATTTAGTAAGCACGAGAAGCAATGGAATCCAAGAACCTGAAGGAGTCGCTTTAATTCCCCCTCCTTTTGCCCTCGAACCACATTTTACTTTCTAGCTTCCCCCACTGTGTGTGCCACTGCGCCCAAGTTCAACTTTCTCTCGATGTGAGAATGGTTTTTTTGGTCAAGCGATTATTCTAACGGCATGTCTAAACTTAGATGTTCGATCTTCCGCTGCCCAAAGCGGAGGCTACCCCGGCTAACATACAAGCTCAAATTGATAAACGGCGATTTATCCACCGCATGGGACCCTACTACCTTCAAGCCCATTCAGAGGGTAAGGCAGAAGAGGTAGAATTCTTCAAAGTCGTCTTCGAGCATCACTGCATGCGATGGCCCGTGAATGCCAGGGAGTATCCGGACCTCGACTTCATGAAGGCTGACCTTGAGAACCAACGCAAGGTACGCGCCTATTATATGAGCCAATTCGTTCTGATATAACATTTTCCAGGCTTTGATTAGATCCATCAAAGCCTGGTCTGGCTTGGGTGCCTACTCCCAGGAGCTTGAACACTGGTCCATGTTGTTCAAATCACGCACTAACAAAGTCGATAAATCACCGGATGCGAAGGCAAGAGCTTGGGTCACTGCGATCCTTATGCGATACTTACTTTCTTGTCTAGTTACCTCCTTCGGAATCAACCAAGAACGAAGAGGGCTCGGTGAAAATTCTGGGTTCTGCGGGAAATCCGATCGACATTGTGAGTAGTTTCTCTGTCACTGCTGTGCGATATTTATGTTGTTCCTATCTAGACATCCCCTCCAGTATCACCCAAGAAAGCAGAGGGTTCTGCGAAAAACCCTATTGATGTTGTGAGTATTGAGTTGGGCGCCTATCTTTCGACTTGGGCTGACATATATCAGGCGAGTCTGTAGTTTCAATGGATACAGCCCTTATAACTACCACAGATAGGGTGATGGATAATGTCCACTAACTATAAGGGATGTATTCCCTACCATATTACTGCCTGCCGATGGATGCAGGCATCCATCCTGCCACCTGCATCCATCCGTGCACGTGCTCAGTATCCATCCCACGCCGACACAGCCATTGGATTCGAGCTCCATTACCCCTCCACCATCGCTGCCTGCATCCATCCGACTCCATCGTGTCTCCATCCATTGCTGCCCACATCCATTGCCTCTGTTGGATCATGCTGTCCAGCCAGCTGTCCACACGTGTTCCACGTGTTTACTCCATCGCGCCTCCTGCATCCATTGCCCATGTTGGATGCAACTCCATCCTCCCGCCCTTCCCTCGCATCCATCGCACGTGTCCCAATCCTTCCCGCCCCCGGTGCGTATCCATTCCAACTCCATATTCCTTAGCTGACCATCCCAATCTAGGATGTTTCCTCTCTGCCGCGGTAGGAACCGCGGCTTCCCTCGTGTCAATCCGCCCGCCCTCGCACGTCCATTGCCCATATAGGATACCACATCCATTGGGCTTGGCCGCTCTCCCCCCCTCATCCCATTTGGCCTTCGTGCATCCATTGCCCGTACACGGCCCCTCCTCCATTGGCCATTCTTGTGCCGTGCCCGCCCGCCCGCCCTCCTGTCCCGTGTGCGCCAATTCCCCCCCTCCCCCCTTGCGCTATTTGACCTTCATGCATCCATTGCGCGTACGCGCCCCATCCTCCACTGACTACCCTTGCACAGCGCCCGCTCTCCCGGCCCACTCTCCCTGCTGCCCCATGTGCCATTTTCCTCCCCCCCCCCTTGCGCTATTCGGCCTTCGCGCATCCATTGCCCATATAGGACACTGTATCCATTGCGTTTGGCCGCTCTCTCCACCCTCGTGCCATTATTCGACCTTCGCGTATCCATTCGCGTATCCATTGCCCACATGCCTATTCCATTGGCTATCCTTGCACTGCTTGCGCTGCTTGCGCTTGGCCCTCTCCCCCTTTGCAACAATCGACCTTCTCGCATCCATTGCCCGTACAGGGCACATATTCCATTGACCATCCTTGCGCCGCGACCGCTCTATCTCCCTCTTGCATTGTGCCTGTCATCCGCCATCACCCATCCATCACCCATCCATCACCCATCCATCACCCATATAGGATACCGCATCCATTGCGCTTGGCCGCTCTCCCCCTCATCCCATTTGGCCTGCACGTATCCATTGTCCATACACAGTCCCTCCTCCATTGACCATCCTTGTGCTGTGACTGCTCTCCCTCCCTCCTGCCCCGTGCGCCAATTCGGTCTTCGCACATCCATTGCCCATGCATGGTCCATTCTCCATTGACCATCCTTGCACCACGCCGGGGCCCGGCTCTCCATCCCTCCTGCCCTGTTCTGATCACCTGCTATTACACATCCATTGCCTGTACCGGGTGCATCATCCATTGACCATCCTTGCCCCGCGCTTGCTCTGCCGCGGTCGGATCCGCGGCTTACTCTTAGTCAATCTGCTTGCGCCGTCCGCTTACCCCTCCCCCGCACCTATCCATACGCATCCATTAGCTATATACAGCCTGCCATCTTGTATTTTTGATCCCTATATAAATCATCGCCCACCCTATCTATTGTTATGCATCAGTTTAGACATATGCATCTAAGTACTCATGTATATATATCAATATCATCACTTATACAATTTCTACCATCACCTTTGCGTCCCTTCCATCCATGGTCAGCAATCTCTCTGACAGCCCAGACCACTTCAGCTGACAAAAATCGTGCATCTTCTGTTGAATGTCCGCCTGCCGTAAGGCGTAGGCGCGTTTTCCGTCGATGACCCGAATATTTGCGGGATGCTTGCCTGAAATGGTACTCTTACTCTTGATCATTGGCGGGTCCAAAGAAAGCTCCGTCCACCAATTAGCTTGCCAGGAAAAATAAGCAAGGACCCGTCTCATCTCCTCAGCGAGAAGGAGACATTCTTCCTGCCAGCGATGTGCGCGTGCTCGAGCTCGGCACCATTCGATACGAAGGGCTACCCCGCTCCGTTAGCAGTAGTACAAAATGAAATAAACTTAACTATAACGCACCATCTTGGGTCCCTTCATCAATTCCATCACCGGCACCATGTACTTTCCAATCCATGAGAGCAACCTATGCCCTTCGCCCCTGCCTATGTCATCCATCGATGCCAATCCCCGTACGTGTTCATCCTTTAACTCTTTGAAGGTATTCTTCCACGTGTCAGACTCTTTGCGGAATGTTGCCAGGGCGCTCATTGCACGGCGCACGTACCGATATTTCACAACCGAAGCGCGGACACGGTGTTCGACATTCTTGATTAGGGATTGACTTCGAGTGTTCATTGCTTGACCACGCGAATCTTTATCCTTTGATTTGTAAAGCCGAGTTCGAAGGAGAAGATGGGATCGGAGAGTGTTCAGTGTACTGTCAGCCATTGCGTACCGCAGCTGCCACTCAGCCTCGATGAGCCGCGGGTTGCACGCAACAGAGTCTATGACACTCGAAGGGAGGTATAACTGGATATCTTCAATAGCCAGTGATCCCCCTCCATCCGAAGTTGCATGAGCCCGTAATGCAGCAACCTCGGGCATGTAGAGATTCTGGATCTCACACCATGCCTCAAACTTGCGACGTAGGTAGTTGCATCGCTCCACAATCTTCGCCCGTTGGAGATCAGTTGAATGAGAGCCTAGTTCGGCTGAATCGACGACCAGTTTGCGTCTAAGTAACAAACATGTGATGTTTGAATTGAGAAGGATACATCAAACAAATTAATGGATACGTACTGAAGATCTTCGATTTCGAGGCCTTGATAAATTAGAAGACTCGGTGATATAGCGTCATGTATCGCTGTAAATTCTCCTTTGGAAATAGCTGCAGCATCTTCTTGAGCGAGTCGAAGACGAACTTCTTTTTCATTTATCACTGTTATACCTAATGTAAGTGGCATTTAAAACAATTGCTTTCAAAACTAACCGATTTCATTAACTTGAAATGGATTAGGATTTCGGGCACGATCCACTTCCCAGTTCAGACAGAGTGCCGTCCATTCATCTGTCGGTGCGACGGAATGATCCAGGCCATCGTTTACTTTGATTGAAAGGGCAGCGTCGAATTCAAGGAAGGCCGCGACACTTTCCTCGCGTCCCGCCAATGCTTCTGTAGTTTTTCGTACAAATGTCGGCGCTTAAAGATCGTTAGAAATAAATAAGTACAGAAGAACCATTTGAACTTACCAATTTGTGTGATCTTCCTCCAATTACGCGCACCAAAGTGATCGTCCAATGTATCGCGGCGAGAACCAGGGCCCATTTCCTTCGTACTGGTTGCAACTGCGTTAATCTCGGACCAGCCCCGCTCCGGTGCCTCTCCATCCGTTCTACCGACGCCAGGTACCAGATTAAAAGAGAAACTCGTTTGACATTCCAGGACATGAGCCGGCAGATGAAACTTTGGGACGAGAGTGGTTAGATTCATTTGACCATCGGAAAGTGGGTTAGGGGGATATATTTGAACACGCTTTTCTAGGTTCCGAGACCACTGGCAAGCTATGTCATACGATACCACAAGCTGGGGGGGGTATTGATTTTCAGACTGGAAAGTAGGAAGTAATCCATGTTCACATAGCTGTATAGACTCCATTGTTAGTTGATCCATATTGGTGAAAACATTTATTACTCACCGTTCACCCTTCTGCAAGTCACCCACTCCATTCGCCCGTTTCATGTCATGACGACCACACTCTGCCGTTCCGGTACCATTTGACGCCATCCCCTCTCCGCCTCGCTTCGATGCTGCTTTAATTGCGTCATGGTCGACACATAGGCTTTTCTCTTGACCGACGCGCGTGTCAAATTTTGAAAGGTAATCTTTGAAGCGCGTTTCTTCAACGACATAGGCGTAGCCATGGTTAAGCCCTGGATCTCTCTGATGGTTTGACACATTAAGCCGCTTCAGGCGAAAGTTCGCATCGATAGCCACGAAAAGAGTATACAACCACCTTAAATAAACATGTATCCATTAGCAAAACCCATGGATACACCAAATAAAATTCTTACTGATCTGATTGCGGTCTTGTCTTCCAGTCAGGAGGTAGATTGATATCGGGCAGTGGACAAGCTGGGCACAATACGGCACATTCACCTTCTTTAGTGCCTTTGACGCCCGAGCTAGAATGGCCGCGACCCATGCGCTTCAATAAACGTACATGCCTCCATTCACGAACAATCCGTAAGAAGACATGGTAGCGATCCTAAAGCCATTACAAGTCAAATGAAGCAAAAATTTCAGGAAATAAAACTATGCCTACCGGTGGAAAATTTGTCCCCGTATTGTCCGTCCGCGCTTCTAAGGCTTTGTAAAACTCGAAAGCGGAAACCTTGGAGTTAAAGCTTAGCATTTGGAAGGTCTCGAGGACACGAAAAGTGGCTGCTGAGCGAGGATCGGTTGTCGTTGATGGAAAAAGCCGGGCCCGCAGTAATTGAGCTGTATGATGGACGGAATGTAAGCACCCACAGAAGCGCAGGGTTATTTGATGAACACCATCGCAATCGATGACCGTAAATTCATCATTGTGTGGTATTACTGGAACTGGACAGCTGGTTCCGACGACGTGGCCAAGCTGCACATGTAACCCAAGGGATCTGAGCGTCGTCTTTTCAAAGAAAGAACCATTCCAGAACTATGTCATAGAAAATTAGCACTGCATTTCAAACTTGTTACTGAAAACACGACGTACCTGAATGCGATGGTAAGGCAGGCTCTGATGGTGTGCAACGATGCATGCAGAACAGAACATTCGAGCATCTTGGCAATCTGTGCAGCGATACATTGGAGCTGATAGACAGTTGGAAGAAGCGCAGCTATCAGCGTCACTCGAGTCCCCACGTCCTTCAAGTCGAAGCAGCTCCTCTACATATCTGTCGATGTAAGGCACCCAAAGTAGTAGAGGATTATCCTAAGCGAAGTTTAATAATATTTCAATATACTGTACATTTATTCAAATGAGAACATACAGCATCTGTTCGTTTGCGTTTATGTGCAGAATCTGGAAGAATATCATCATTATCCGGAGTAACTTGCGTCGAGAGATTGGCAGATAGGCTCCCTAATCCTTCTACTTCGAGTAATCGAGTCTCGTCATCGACACGCTCAATGTCGTCCTCAGTCGGTGGGAAAAACGAACTTGATGGAACTGAAGGAGATGTGGTTGGATTTTGAACTGGATGAAAACTCCTTGGAGGTGAGGGTGGAACAGGAATGAATGAACTTGATGATTCCCCAGAGACATCATAAGATATATGGCGTTCAACACGCTGCACAGTCTCAGCCATGGGTGGTTTCATGGCTTGCTTTAGGTTGGCTGGCTTGGACTTTGTCAGTACCTCCATGATAATCTGGGGACGTTTCTTTGCAGGCATCTTGATATGAACGCGAAGATGAAGTTCAGCTATGGATAATGGATACACTGAGGTTACGCTAGCATCCATTACACCGATTACCAATATACATCTCTGATCAGATTTCGTGCTTACAGCGGCTCAGATGACCGTACAGATTTTACATAGATTTTACAAAATGGTACACTACTTGCCTGTGGAGGAGTTAGAAGGACCCGGCGACGTGAATATTCTAATATGTCTCGGGTTGACCTCTTCGCCCTTACTGACTTCCCCTGGTCGATTATCCTGCCAATATATGCACCAGAGTCTGCCAGGTCAATGGATACAGCCCTTATAACTACCACAGATAGGGTGATGGATAATGTCCACTAACTATAAGGGATGTATTCCCTACCATATTACTGCCTGCCGATGGATGCAGGCATCCATCCTGCCACCTGCATCCATCCGTGCACGTGCTCAGTATCCATCCCACGCCGACACAGCCATTGGATTCGAGCTCCATTACCCCTCCACCATCGCTGCCTGCATCCATCCGACTCCATCGTGTCTCCATCCATTGCTGCCCACATCCATTGCCTCTGTTGGATCATGCTGTCCAGCCAGCTGTCCACACGTGTTCCACGTGTTTACTCCATCGCGCCTCCTGCATCCATTGCCCATGTTGGATGCAACTCCATCCTCCCGCCCTTCCCTCGCATCCATCGCACGTGTCCCAATCCTTCCCGCCCCCGGTGCGTATCCATTCCAACTCCATATTCCTTAGCTGACCATCCCAATCTAGGATGTTTCCTCTCTGCCGCGGTAGGAACCGCGGCTTCCCTCGTGTCAATCCGCCCGCCCTCGCACGTCCATTGCCCATATAGGATACCACATCCATTGGGCTTGGCCGCTCTCCCCCCTCATCCCATTTGGCCTTCGTGCATCCATTGCCCGTACACGGCCCCTCCTCCATTGGCCATTCTTGTGCCGTGCCCGCCCGCCCGCCCTCCTGTCCCGTGTGCGCCAATTCCCCCCCTCCCCCTTGCGCTATTTGACCTTCATGCATCCATTGCGCGTACGCGCCCCATCCTCCACTGACTACCCTTGCACAGCGCCCGCTCTCCCGGCCCACTCTCCCTGCTGCCCCATGTGCCATTTTCCTCCCCCCCCCCTTGCGCTATTCGGCCTTCGCGCATCCATTGCCCATATAGGACACTGTATCCATTGCGTTTGGCCGCTCTCTCCACCCTCGTGCCATTATTCGACCTTCGCGTATCCATTCGCGTATCCATTGCCCATATAGGATACCGGATCCATTGCCCTTGGCCGCTCTTTCCCCCCTTGTGCCATTTGCGCATCCATTGTGGCCTTTGCGTGTCCATTGCCCATATAGGATACGGCATCCTTCGCGCTTGGCCGCGCTCTCCCCACTTGTGCCATTCGACCTTTGTGCATCCATTGCGGCCTTCGCGACTCCATTGCCCATATAGATAACACATCCATTGCACGTGGCCGTTCTTTCTTCCCTCCCATGCGACATTCGGCCTTCGCGCATCCATTGCCCACACATGTCCCATCCTCCATTGACTATCCTTGGGCCACACCTACTCTCCGTCCCTCCCGCCCCGTTCTGATCACCTGCCATTACATTCATATGTAATCCAAGTAACTTAGTCTGTATATAACCCCAAGTAACTTATGCTCACGGAAACCTCATTTCCAAGAAAAATAAATATTTGACAAGAAAATATGAGCTAGTACAAGGAGCAAGAAAATACAAACATACTACAAGATTAGTTCAGAAGGTAAATAGCGTGACAAGATAGAAAACAAGATAATAAAATAACAACATAAATCACAAAAAATTGCAAGAACGATATCAAAAATCACCTTCGCTGCCTTTTGCCTTCGCCTGAATCCCCACTACCAGTCCCCTCCTTCCGCTTCCTGCTACCGGACATATAGCTTTCCACACATGAATGTACGTCAAGCACTGCTGCCTCCCAGCGAGGATCAGTGGTACGGGCTGGTGCCCACCATATAAGGGCGACGATGACGAGGGCCAGCCCATTAGGACCATATTTTTTCAAAGAATGGACATTTTGACCCAGCTGCGCTGATGACAATGACAAGGGGAGGGAATGAGGGGTTGTCGAGCGTCGCCATACGGGCTGCATACTATTCCACCAGGCTATCCATTCGTTAGTGAATATCTGAAGATCCGGAACTGATGGAAATTGATCGTATCGACGCTTGGGCAACCAGAGTGATAGTAAGGGTGGGCGTAAAGGAGAGGTGGGCAAGCGATGCTATGGCAAATAAAGCAATCAGCTATCTAAATGCGTGGGTGCAGAGAAAACTTACGAATGTTGTATGTGTAGCGCCATGCTCACTCTCTATTTGTATCCAATCACTCATCAACGCTTTCCAGACATCAGCATCTACAGCGTCGACGATATGTTTTGAAGCGACCTCGAGCCATGCAGGAACAAACAGTTTCACAGATCTGACTCTCGCACTTCGATCTGTCAGGTCAGTGGCAGAAGCAGTGTTTTCGTCGTTTTCAGGCTCCGGAGCGGGGACAGTTTGGCCAGTGGAGAGGCGGCATTTTCGTCGTTTTCAGGCTCCGGAGCGGGGACGGTTTGCGACGCCGACGTATCCATTGGTTGGTTCGAGATGTTGCTGCCAAAGCTACGTGGAAGCGGAGCGGGGACGGTTTGTGACGCCGATGTATCCATCGGTTGGTTCGAGATGTTGCTGCCAAAGCTATGCGGAAGCTGTGAACCGGCGGCAACGGCCCCTGAAGGATGCGTTATGGATACACCGATTGGAATGATTGGAGGGGTTTCCATGGCTGGAGCGTCTGGATGGGTATCTGGCCTGGGAGCAGTGCTCGAAGGCTGAGCCATGGGAGTCGGAAGGATATGGGAATGGTAGGCCAACTGGGTATCTGGCCCGGGAGCGGTGCTCGAAGGCTGAGCCATGGGAGTTGGAAGGACATGGGAATGGTAGGCCAACCGAGTGTCCGGAACATTTGATGGATCGAATGTCGAACTATAGGACACATTTGCGGAGGGATCAAGATATGGTGTAGTCGCATGAGCTTCAGGATAGATAGGCGTTTCTATCGGTAAAATTTGAGTCAGAAAGAATAAATATATATATGAAACAACGAACGCTAGTGCTCGGTGCATTACCTGGATCCATGCACTGCTCCAATCGTTAATGTTGAGGATACTGGCGACTTCTTCCATCGTCATGGCGGCTGTCGGGTCTTGAACCTGCGTAACTGGTTTGAACAATTCCTGGACAGGCCCAGGTCTGGCAACACCATCGGAACTAACAGGAGCAATGGGCACGGGAGCAGAACCACTCCGTGCAGAGGCATGAATGTCGAATGAAGTAGTGGAGGTGGCAGTGGCGATGGAGGTCGAGGTAGCAGAGACAGGAACACTTCCAACGGGAGCAGACATACTTGGTGCAGAGCCATCAATGTCGAACGAACTAGTCGAGGAGGTGGAGGTAGCAGACGAAACATGGGCACCTGGAAGAGCGCGGGACTTTCGCACGTCCATCGCTACATGCAACCAATTTTAGTCAGAACAAATTTCCAAGAGAACAACTTGGCAAACATACGATAGCATGTGTGTAAAAAATCTGAGAATGGACCGCGAATTACAGTGTCATATTTTGGGTACGCTTTTCCGAACGAGAGCCCACATGGATTGTGACGAGAGTGTACACTCATCGTCATGATCTCCCCTGCATAATTGGGATCTGGTCCACCAGCAAGAACCGTGAACGACCACCCAGTGAGTGCCGATACCTGCTGCATAAAATCATGCGCTAATTCCGGAATCCTCTCGATCGAACTGAAAATCAAGATCAGTGTATGTTTTAAAAATAGTCAATCAGTCAGACATACGTCGCATACTCCTCTGGTAAACGTTCCGTCTCTGATCGGCCTTCCAAGCTAGCCATCTCGAGATCCATCTCCATCTTACGCTGATCCCGCAAACGTTTGACTTCCGCTTTGACCTCATCGGACTCGTTCATATAAGCTTCATGGGTAAGTTTATTAATGACCGAGAGACGCATTTTGGAATCTGCACTCAATGGATCGAGGTCCACTAAGGCCTTGACTCGGTCCTTGAAGAACACTTTTGAGTAGATGTTCTTCTCCGATGGGAGCCGGCTGATCGTTGGGTTGACACTGATCACGACTTTCTCCTTGGTGCCGCCGCGCTTGCGTTTGCCGAGGGGATGGTTGTTAAACCACACTTTCAATTTCTGTACATAGAATTACACAATTAGAACATGCTAGCCAGAAAAAAAAATAAACACACCTTTCTCCGATCAGCTGCCCATAAATTAGTGTCATTGAAAGGCAAGTTGACGATAGCCTTAACGTGAGGATCTGTAGAATTGGCGATCTCCTCTTCCTCAGCATTTTGAGATGGCCACTGCTGGAAAAAAAGCTGATAGCACTGTGTCCTCCATTCGCGCAGGGCATTGGCCCCAGCCTCTTTTGCCGCCGCACATTCCGCTTGCTTTGACATGAGAAATTCGTGCTGCTTGGGGGTGGCCCAAGTCTGCGGCGCCATGATACCCGGAACGGATGCAAATAGGTGCCGTAAGTTTAACAAGCGACGGCGGGTAAATGTTATGTTAGAGTTTAAGCGACAGTCTCCTTCTGGAAAAAAAATTGGGTAACCTTGTCCTGTGGGGCGGATAACCCCGAACGACTATACAGCCTATGATTCTTGCCCCCGCACTCATCCCCTCCCTCCCTATTCTCAGCCGAGGACTCCATGGCTCATAAAACAATTTATCAGTCGTACGAGTAGATTTTAAAAGTAGTACGATTGGCCTTTGTAAAATCGTGTGAACCGGCTGTACAGTTAATTTCAGCCAAGGTGTGGGAATTTCAAAAAGGCTAAAATAAGCGGCCAGGATCCATCAGAGGCTATCCAATACATTCCCCACATTTATCCGCATTGTCTCACCGAAACCAGCACTATGGCTCGCGTACCCCACACTAACCCTGACGGGGTTAAATCCATCGATGATCTCGTGGCGACACTATTGCTCATGGGCATAGATGTCAATAACGCGCGCAGTAAGTTTATTGTATCATATATCTCCCACATCCATCTAACAAAGACATTTTTGGTATCACCAGCCCGAGCCAATGTTTTGGCAGCGGCTGCGGCTGCGGCGAATGGCACCGGCCCCACCATTTCTGGTAAGTACTCATTATATATACCCGAGTGACTAGTATCTAACGCGTTCTCTCCCACCACCCCCAGAAGATGCCGCCAGTGGCGAAACTGCCACCACCGAGGCCATCCCCGCTCCCGCTCCTAACATAGGCAACAACACCAGTGACACTGGTGATCACGAATCCGAGGCCGATACTTTGGCCACCAGCGCTGGTGGTAAGCTTGATATCTTGATGGGTTTGAGCATAAATCTCACCGCCTGTTTCCTTGCAAAGATACCGAAGCCACTCAGGCTGGCTCTGCTAGGGCGACTTCGGCCACCTTGGATTGGGCCGATGATTGGGAAGAAGATGACGACCCGCCTAGGAGGAGCGCTCTCCAGTGGCATCCCAGCTCCGCAGCTGCCCCTGCTGCCCCTGCTGTCGCCACTGGTGCGAGCGGCGGCAGTGCCACGCTCTCGGGCAACGGCTTCCACTGCGCCTTCTGCCAACAGTTCAATACGGTTCGCCCCTCCGAGGCTTTCTATGTTGTGACCATCGGCCTCCAGGTGGGGGTGTTCACCCACTGGTACGTTTTCTACCTGCTTGTAAATGGTTTTTTTATTGATCTTGCTCAACAGGCACATTGTTCAGCCCCTCGTCTCGGGCGTGAGTGGTGCCTGCTACCGCAGGTACTCGTCCCAGGCCGCCGCCCAGGCCGCCTTCGATGAAGCTTTGGCTGCCGGCCTCGTCATGGTCGTTACTCCCAGCCCCGTCACCCTCCCCCACCCTGGCTGTGGAGGCCGCCAGTGATCGCACATTTTTGCTACATACTGCTCATGCTTTTGTGTAGTTGCTTACCATGTATACCGTCTGTTATTTGTCTGAAATGTACTGTGCACGTTGATCTTTGCAATATATTGTTTGTTATTACCAGACCTCCCTTTATGCACACTGAAAACTATACTTGCCCTCCAAGTACATCTTGAAGACAGGGAGGCGGTGATCGTCCTCTAGTATAGTGCACCGTATTTCATCAATCCAAGTGATAACCATCCGTACTTCCGTGCTAAGCTCGTTAACCTCTCCCAATTCCACACCAACCCCGACAAGTTGAAGGACTTCGTCATGGCATCGTGTTATGGCTGTCTGTACATTGCTGAGCTGCTCAACAAGGTCATCCAGAGCTTCTGATTTGAGTGAAACCATATACTGCTGGCATGCGGTGTTGACAAAGGTTTTTGGTGATCCATTTGTAATGTTATTCAAGCGCCTTTTGAGGCGCTGGGCATGTTCCATCCAAACGGATATCGGACTACGTATCTCATCAGCGACTGGGGATTTAGCTGCGCTCTTGTGCAGTTGGACTGTACTGTGTAGTATGTAATTAGTGTATTATAGATAGTAGAGTGCCTGAGGTGTTGTATACATCGCTTTTGTCTTCTTGTATGTTTTACGACGTTGTGCATTAATTGTGGCTTTGGATCTACAATAAATAATTAGACAAGACAGCCGGGAACTTAAGAAATAGAATGATATATACTTCTCATAGTACCGCTTACTCTTTGCGCGGTTTGCTTCGCGTTTAGCCTCAGCGGTCAGATGAATTTTGGCACGGCCCATGAGAGTAGGTGTGCAAGCATAGAGAAATCGTGTTTACCTTCGTCGCATCCTGGTGCGTCGTCTGACTTTTATTTCGGGCATCTAAACCACCAGTCCAAACTATCTTGTTCAAAAGGTATTAATCAGGAGATTCTGATTCTGATTTTTTTACAATGTATTATATACGCTATAATATCTGCTGCATTTTTCTTTCATTTAATGTTTTGGGTCTGTGCGCATTACGTCGGATTTAGTAAGCACGAGAAGCAATGGAATCCAAGAACCTGAAGGAGTCGCTTTAATTCCCCCTCCTTTTGCCCTCGAACCACATTTTACTTTCTAGCTTCCCCCACTGTGTGTGCCACTGCGCCCAAGTTCAACTTTCTCTCGATGTGAGAATGGTTTTTTTGGTCAAGCGATTATTCTAACGGCATGTCTAAACTTAGATGTTCGATCTTCCGCTGCCCAAAGCGGAGGCTACCCCGGCTAACATACAAGCTCAAATTGATAAACGGCGATTTATCCACCGCATGGGACCCTACTACCTTCAAGCCCATTCAGAGGGTAAGGCAGAAGAGGTAGAATTCTTCAAAGTCGTCTTCGAGCATCACTGCATGCGATGGCCCGTGAATGCCAGGGAGTATCCGGACCTCGACTTCATGAAGGCTGACCTTGAGAACCAACGCAAGGTACGCGCCTATTATATGAGCCAATTCGTTCTGATATAACATTTTCCAGGCTTTGATTAGATCCATCAAAGCCTGGTCTGGCTTGGGTGCCTACTCCCAGGAGCTTGAACACTGGTCCATGTTGTTCAAATCACGCACTAACAAAGTCGATAAATCACCGGATGCGAAGGCAAGAGCTTGGGTCACTGCGATCCTTATGCGATACTTACTTTCTTGTCTAGTTACCTCCTTCGGAATCAACCAAGAACGAAGAGGGCTCGGTGAAAATTCTGGGTTCTGCGGGAAATCCGATCGACATTGTGAGTAGTTTCTCTGTCACTGCTGTGCGATATTTATGTTGTTCCTATCTAGACATCCCCTCCAGTATCACCCAAGAAAGCAGAGGGTTCTGCGAAAAACCCTATTGATGTTGTGAGTATTGAGTTGGGCGCCTATCTTTCGACTTGGGCTGACATATATTGGCAGGATAATCGACCAGGGGAAGTCAGTAAGGGCGAAGAGGTCAACCCGAGACATATTAGAATATTCACGTCGCCGGGTCCTTCTAACTCCTCCACAGGCAAGTAGTGTACCATTTTTGTAAAATCTATGTAAAATCTGTACGGTCATCTGAGCCGCTGTAAGCACGAAATCTGATCAGAGATGTATATTGGTAATCGGTGTAATGGATGCTAGCGTAACCTCAGTGTATCCATTATCCATAGCTGAACTTCATCTTCGCGTTCATATCAAGATGCCTGCAAAGAAACGTCCCCAGATTATCATGGAGGTACTGACAAAGTCCAAGCCAGCCAACCTAAAGCAAGCCATGAAACCACCCATGGCTGAGACTGTGCAGCGTGTTGAACGCCATATATCTTATGATGTCTCTGGGGAATCATCAAGTTCATTCATTCCTGTTCCACCCTCACCTCCAAGGAGTTTTCATCCAGTTCAAAATCCAACCACATCTCCTTCAGTTCCATCAAGTTCGTTTTTCCCACCGACTGAGGACGACATTGAGCGTGTCGATGACGAGACTCGATTACTCGAAGTAGAAGGATTAGGGAGCCTATCTGCCAATCTCTCGACGCAAGTTACTCCGGATAATGATGATATTCTTCCAGATTCTGCACATAAACGCAAACGAACAGATGCTGTATGTTCTCATTTGAATAAATGTACAGTATATTGAAATATTATTAAACTTCGCTTAGGATAATCCTCTACTACTTTGGGTGCCTTACATCGACAGATATGTAGAGGAGCTGCTTCGACTTGAAGGACGTGGGGACTCGAGTGACGCTGATAGCTGCGCTTCTTCCAACTGTCTATCAGCTCCAATGTATCGCTGCACAGATTGCCAAGATGCTCGAATGTTCTGTTCTGCATGCATCGTTGCACACCATCAGAGCCTGCCTTACCATCGCATTCAGGTACGTCGTGTTTTCAGTAACAAGTTTGAAATGCAGTGCTAATTTTCTATGACATAGTTCTGGAATGGTTCTTTCTTTGAAAAGACGACGCTCAGATCCCTTGGGTTACATGTGCAGCTTGGCCACGTCGTCGGAACCAGCTGTCCAGTTCCAGTAATACCACACAATGATGAATTTACGGTCATCGATTGCGATGGTGTTCATCAAATAACCCTGCGCTTCTGTGGGTGCTTACATTCCGTCCATCATACAGCTCAATTACTGCGGGCCCGGCTTTTTCCATCAACGACAACCGATCCTCGCTCAGCAGCCACTTTTCGTGTCCTCGAGACCTTCCAAATGCTAAGCTTTAACTCCAAGGTTTCCGCTTTCGAGTTTTACAAAGCCTTAGAAGCGCGGACGGACAATACGGGGACAAATTTTCCACCGGTAGGCATAGTTTTATTTCCTGAAATTTTTGCTTCATTTGACTTGTAATGGCTTTAGGATCGCTACCATGTCTTCTTACGGATTGTTCGTGAATGGAGGCATGTACGTTTATTGAAGCGCATGGGTCGCGGCCATTCTAGCTCGGGCGTCAAAGGCACTAAAGAAGGTGAATGTGCCGTATTGTGCCCAGCTTGTCCACTGCCCGATATCAATCTACCTCCTGACTGGAAGACAAGACCGCAATCAGATCAGTAAGAATTTTATTTGGTGTATCCATGGGTTTTGCTAATGGATACATGTTTATTTAAGGTGGTTGTATACTCTTTTCGTGGCTATCGATGCGAACTTTCGCCTGAAGCGGCTTAATGTGTCAAACCATCAGAGAGATCCAGGGCTTAACCATGGCTACGCCTATGTCGTTGAAGAAACGCGCTTCAAAGATTACCTTTCAAAATTTGACACGCGCGTCGGTCAAGAGAAAAGCCTATGTGTCGACCATGACGCAATTAAAGCAGCATCGAAGCGAGGCGGAGAGGGGATGGCGTCAAATGGTACCGGAACGGCAGAGTGTGGTCGTCATGACATGAAACGGGCGAATGGAGTGGGTGACTTGCAGAAGGGTGAACGGTGAGTAATAAATGTTTTCACCAATATGGATCAACTAACAATGGAGTCTATACAGCTATGTGAACATGGATTACTTCCTACTTTCCAGTCTGAAAATCAATACCCCCCCCAGCTTGTGGTATCGTATGACATAGCTTGCCAGTGGTCTCGGAACCTAGAAAAGCGTGTTCAAATATATCCCCCTAACCCACTTTCCGATGGTCAAATGAATCTAACCACTCTCGTCCCAAAGTTTCATCTGCCGGCTCATGTCCTGGAATGTCAAACGAGTTTCTCTTTTAATCTGGTACCTGGCGTCGGTAGAACGGATGGAGAGGCACCGGAGCGGGGCTGGTCCGAGATTAACGCAGTTGCAACCAGTACGAAGGAAATGGGCCCTGGTTCTCGCCGCGATACATTGGACGATCACTTTGGTGCGCGTAATTGGAGGAAGATCACACAAATTGGTAAGTTCAAATGGTTCTTCTGTACTTATTTATTTCTAACGATCTTTAAGCGCCGACATTTGTACGAAAAACTACAGAAGCATTGGCGGGACGCGAGGAAAGTGTCGCGGCCTTCCTTGAATTCGACGCTGCCCTTTCAATCAAAGTAAACGATGGCCTGGATCATTCCGTCGCACCGACAGATGAATGGACGGCACTCTGTCTGAACTGGGAAGTGGATCGTGCCCGAAATCCTAATCCATTTCAAGTTAATGAAATCGGTTAGTTTTGAAAGCAATTGTTTTAAATGCCACTTACATTAGGTATAACAGTGATAAATGAAAAAGAAGTTCGTCTTCGACTCGCTCAAGAAGATGCTGCAGCTATTTCCAAAGGAGAATTTACAGCGATACATGACGCTATATCACCGAGTCTTCTAATTTATCAAGGCCTCGAAATCGAAGATCTTCAGTACGTATCCATTAATTTGTTTGATGTATCCTTCTCAATTCAAACATCACATGTTTGTTACTTAGACGCAAACTGGTCGTCGATTCAGCCGAACTAGGCTCTCATTCAACTGATCTCCAACGGGCGAAGATTGTGGAGCGATGCAACTACCTACGTCGCAAGTTTGAGGCATGGTGTGAGATCCAGAATCTCTACATGCCCGAGGTTGCTGCATTACGGGCTCATGCAACTTCGGATGGAGGGGGATCACTGGCTATTGAAGATATCCAGTTATACCTCCCTTCGAGTGTCATAGACTCTGTTGCGTGCAACCCGCGGCTCATCGAGGCTGAGTGGCAGCTGCGGTACGCAATGGCTGACAGTACACTGAACACTCTCCGATCCCATCTTCTCCTTCGAACTCGGCTTTACAAATCAAAGGATAAAGATTCGCGTGGTCAAGCAATGAACACTCGAAGTCAATCCCTAATCAAGAATGTCGAACACCGTGTCCGCGCTTCGGTTGTGAAATATCGGTACGTGCGCCGTGCAATGAGCGCCCTGGCAACATTCCGCAAAGAGTCTGACACGTGGAAGAATACCTTCAAAGAGTTAAAGGATGAACACGTACGGGGATTGGCATCGATGGATGACATAGGCAGGGGCGAAGGGCATAGGTTGCTCTCATGGATTTGGAAAGTACATGGTGCCGGTGATGGAATTGATGAAGGGACCCAAGATGGTGCGTTATAGTTAAGTTTATTTCATTTTGTACTACTGCTAACGGAGCGGGGTAGCCCTTCGTATCGAATGGTGCCGAGCTCGAGCACGCGCACATCGCTGGCAGGAAGAATGTCTCCTTCTCGCTGAGGAGATGAGACGGGTCCTTGCTTATTTTTCCTGGCAAGCTAATTGGTGGACGGAGCTTTCTTTGGACCCGCCAATGATCAAGAGTAAGAGTACCATTTCAGGCAAGCATCCCGCAAATATTCGGGTCATCGACGGAAAACGCGCCTACGCCTTACGGCAGGCGGACATTCAACAGAAGATGCACGATTTTTGTCAGCTGAAGTGGTCTGGGCTGTCAGAGAGATTGCTGACCATGGATGGAAGGGACGCAAAGGTGATGGTAGAAATTGTATAAGTGATGATATTGATATATATACATGAGTACTTAGATGCATATGTCTAAACTGATGCATAACAATAGATAGGGTGGGCGATGATTTATATAGGGATCAAAAATACAAGATGGCAGGCTGTATATAGCTAATGGATGCGTATGGATAGGTGCGGGGAGGGGTAAGCGGACGGCGCAAGCAGATTGACTAAGAGTAAGCCGCGGATCCGACCGCGGCAGAGCAAGCGCGGGGCAAGGATGGTCAATGGATGATGCACCCGGTACAGGCAATGGATGTGTAATAGCAGGTGATCAGAACAGGGCAGGAGGGATGGAGAGCCGGGCCCCGGCGTGGTGCAAGGATGGTCAATGGAGAATGGACCATGCATGGGCAATGGATGTGCGAAGACCGAATTGGCGCACGGGGCAGGAGGGAGGGAGAGCAGTCACAGCACAAGGATGGTCAATGGAGGAGGGACTGTGTATGGACAATGGATACGTGCAGGCCAAATGGGATGAGGGGAGAGCGGCCAAGCGCAATGGATGCGGTATCCTATATGGGTGATGGATGGGTGATGGATGGGTGATGGATGGGTGATGGCGGATGACAGGCACAATGCAAGAGGGAGATAGAGCGGTCGCGGCGCAAGGATGGTCAATGGAATATGTGCCCTGTACGGGCAATGGATGCGAGAAGGTCGATTGTTGCAAAGGGGAGAGGGCCAAGCGCAAGCAGCGCAAGCAGTGCAAGGATAGCCAATGGAATAGGCATGTGGGCAATGGATACGCGAATGGATACGCGAAGGTCGAATAATGGCACGAGGGTGGAGAGAGCGGCCAAACGCAATGGATACAGTGTCCTATATGGGCAATGGATGCGCGAAGGCCGAATAGCGCAAGGGGGGGGAGGAAAATGGCGCATGGGGCAGCAGGGAGAGTGGGCCGGAGAGCGGGCGCTGTGCAAGGGTAGTCAGTGGAGGATGGGCGCGTACGCGCAATGGATGCATGAAGGTCAAATAGCGCAAGGGGGGAGGGGGGGAATTGGCGCACACGGGACAGGAGGCGGGCGGGCGGGCACGGCACAAGAATGGCCAATGGAGGAGGGGCCGTGTACGGGCAATGGATGCACGAAGGCCAAATGGGATGAGGGGGGGAGAGCGGCCAAGCCCAATGGATGTGGTATCCTATATGGGCAATGGACGTGCGAGGGCGGGCGGATTGACACGAGGGAAGCCGCGGTTCCTACCGCGGCAGAGAGGAAACATCCTAGATTGGGATGGTCAGCTAAGGAATATGGAGTTGGAATGGATACGCACCGGGGGCGGGAAGGATTGGGACACGTGCGATGGATGCGAGGGAAGGGCGGGAGGATGGAGTTGCATCCAACATGGGCAATGGATGCAGGAGGCGCGATGGAGTAAACACGTGGAACACGTGTGGACAGCTGGCTGGACAGCATGATCAACAGAGGCAATGGATGTGGGCAGCAATGGATGGAGACACGATGGAGTCGGATGGATGCAGGCAGCGATGGTGGAGGGGTAATGGAGCTCGAATCCAATGGCTGTGTCGGCGTGGGATGGATACTGAGCACGTGCACGGATGGATGCAGGTGGCAGGATGGATGCCTGCATCCATCGGCAGGCAGTAATATGGTAGGGAATACATCCCTTATAGTTAGTGGACATTATCCATCACCCTATCTGTGGTAGTTATAAGGGCTGTATCCATTGACCTGGCAGACTCTGGTGGCAGATCATATGATTTCCATGTTGAGGTGTCAATGGCATGACCAAGGGCGATCGCGCGCTCACGAACTAAGCGCTCGCGGGTCCAGACTTCCCGAGGGGGCTGTCTGGACCGAACCGAAGACTTGATGATCATTTCCGGGCTGCCCCAGCGCCACAGGAGGGGTTGAAAATCAGGAGCTGGAGGCCAGGGACAAGGGAGATCGCCTTCCCGAAGTCTTGGCGAGAAATGGCGTCGGCGACGACATTCTGTTCACCTGGGATATGAAGCACGCGAAGATCGTGGTCACCTTCAACAAGAAGGTCCACCACGAAACGCAGTAGATTGTTATAGGGAGGGAGGCAGTGGAAGGAGTTGAATATGTTAACGGTGTTCATGTTATCAGTGAATACCACAATGCGAGAGCCGTCGGGGGACGAAAGGTGAACACGTTGGATCGCGGAGGCAACACTCAGCGCCTCGTAGAAAAAGATTAAGTCAACGGGCACCGTAAGAGGGACAGGAGAATAGTAACCGACGCGGTGGTCAGGAAACCAAAAACAGACCCTCGAGACAAGCGTCGCAGTAGACGGTGACATCAGCGAGGGACGGGTCCCAGGACTTGGACTTGAGCAGGCGAACGCCCGACGAACGCCAGCAGGTTTGCGGCCCAGTTGAAGTCGTCGCAATGGCATTGTTTACCCATACGCGCTCGCGAGGGGCCAGCTTGCCGGCGATTTTTGGTAGACATTGTTAAGCGCCGGGCGGAGAAGTGGGTAGACGTTGAGCGCCCAGTTCACCCAGCCGCCATGACCTGCCACTTCTTGAGTTTGAATGCGCCATGGGAGCGGCTGGTTGGTTTTGATCCCCACAACGAGAGCTCCTCCAAGAGGGACTGACGAGACTGGCGGGCAGGGTGAGGGTCATACTGTTGGGGTCGACGCTGATACCGATGATAGTGAGCGGGGAACCGAAGACCTGCTTCGCCTCCTTGTGAGGGACGCCGAGCTCATCCCACACCTGCAAGAGAGCGACCTGCTTCGAGGGCATAAGCTTCTTGTATGGTGCGTAATAGGTTAGCTGGTCAGCAAATTCGGCGCCGGACGAGTCATCGACGTAGGTGAAAATGCCCAGGATCTCCTTCACATATTTGATGATCCACGCGATGAGCCCGTTGACACAGATGAAGATGCCGTTGGCCCCGCAGTTCCCGAAGCAATTCCGTCGGTCTATGTGGCCTCACCATCAACGAAGACGGCCTGTTTCAGCTGCCAGATGGGATGCATGGGCAAGAGGCGATATGCCTCGGCGATGTCTGACTTGAACATGACCAACGGGCGGTCGCGTGCTCCCGCCGGATGGCAAGGAGCATCTCGCCAATGTGACGCATATTGTCGAGGGGGAAGCCACGAACCTTGGCGCCGTCGATCATGCTGTTCAAGGAGTAGGGACCCGCGCTATGATCTGTCACCAAGCGGAAGTCGGAGGAGTGGGGTTTGGGGACGGCATGGATGGGCATGCAGTACAT